>BMAW01066692.1:289322-444918 GCA_019974015.1 Nephila pilipes
TTTTTTTTGAATTTTTTTGAATTTGTATCTATAATTCTTTTGGGAGAAGCTTAGCTTTCTTTTACTTTTTACTTTGTGAAATTCATTGTCTTTACGTACAGTAATAATGGTAGGAGTGGATTTTAACTTTCAGAGCATTTTGAAGTGGTTTCAAAAGCTAGGTTTTTAAACAGTTTCAAATTTGTCATTAGCTTCTTGTTGAGATTTTTCCATCTGTTTTATTTTGATTTCTAGTTTGGTGACAGTATTATTTAGAATTTGATTTTTATTTTTAAGATGATTCATAATATCACAGCTTGGGCTGTGTTTTATATATCGTTTGATAATATTTTTTAAGAGTTTCGAAAACACCTGGTGGGCAGTCCGAATATGAACCATTTTCAACAGAATCAATAATTTTTTTTTTTTTTAAGAAAGGGAGAATTTGATGAAGAGTGCCTAAATTGTGATTAGAGAAAAATCTTTACAGGCTTCAGGAGTAACTATCGAGTCACCGAAAAAGGCACTTACCACGTCTGGTTTCAGCAGTCCAGCAACAGTCAATTTGAGATCCAGTTAGCTTGGCATGGTAATCCTCTGAATTGATTCCACTATAGCGAATTCTAATGAATTAAAAAATAGTCCTAAAAGGCGTAAGGTTTCAATGGCGCATATCGCCCATTAGAAAGCTAATCAACCAAAAGTGGTTAGCATATGAAAGTCCAAGAAAAAAGAAAAACAGTCCAAATATTCAGTTCAAAATGTAGCAGGGGATGTCACAAGAAGATGCCAGGAAAAATCCTATGAGAATCGATGGGAACATTTTGTAGTTTGCTCTCGACACGTGTAAATTGGCTGGGCGGGCTGCCGTCGGTAGAAAAAATCGGAATTACTGTCGCGGGTGAAGTTCCAGATAGAGCAGCGGAAATGAATTCACTCCTTGAAGTCAGGGAGAAGGAATACTGAGAACTGTTCCGCAGTATTAAGAAATCATTCACAAGTTGATAATATGCAGGAACTTTTTGATAAAAAAATTTGAAAAATGTTAAATTTCTTTCAAACTATATTGGATAAACAAGCGGCATTTTTAATGGAGGTTTTCCAAAAATCAATAGCTTAAATGTGCGAACATTATTTGAACGTTTTGGAATTCGGGGTACGTACTACATCCCCAACCAGAAAAAAAGCAAGTACATAGAGTTATTAAAAGTGCTGGAAATCATATTCTCTCTATGTCCTATATTAAGGCTGCATATAATAATACAAAAGAAGAATGGATAAAACAATCAAGTTTGTATTTATATTTTATACATTGTTTCTGGTATGTACTATAGATAAAGAAATTTGGTTTTTTCTTTTTCATTTATGAGCTTTATGCAATGAAACTGTAGATGCCTAAAAAATAAATCTATTTGGTTAAATTTTCCTCCCTTCTCTCACAAGCAGATTTTTGACTGTTTCAGGAAACTTTTTTAAAGGATGAGGACAGGCTCAATTTTCCAAACAAAATTATTTTAAGATTAAACAGATTAGACAGACCCAGTAGAGGACTGCTAACAGCATTTCAAAGAATATCTTTGCCCAAAAAGTTCGTACACAAATTGCGCAAACGCAAGATCTAAAAATACTTTTGTGGTCAAAATAGAAATAAGATATATTTCTTTCTATTTAATATATATTCTCCAAGAGGACTAAATATCTCATTATTAAAACCTTTCTTCGAAACTCATTAATGGATACGGCCTTTCTTTTGGGAAACTTTGACCTCCATCACTCGATGTGGGATCAGACCATTCTTCTAAATTTTTAGCAATGACTTTGTTGATTGGTTATGGATTGAAATTCTACTATCCTCAAACCCACTGTTCCCGCGCTTAGAAGTTCAATAGGTACAACTTCTGTGATAGATCTCACAATATGTTCACCAACATTTTCAGACAACACTAAGAATTATGTTTTAGACTGCTCATTTGACAGCGATCATTGCCCCATTGTTATAGAGTTCTCATTACTCAAGTAGAATAAGCAATTTGTAAAACGAGTCGATTGGCAAGAAATAATGAAACAAGCACAATATACACTAAGCAACCAAGAAAGATGACAAGACACAACTAACTTGAAACTATATCTAAAATAATTAAAATAATAATAATAGAGAAATTCGATTATCAAATAGATCATTTCTATCATGGTGTAACAACACTTATAAACATTTCTTGAAGCTCAAAAAGTTTTTCCGAAAAAAGGCAATTCGTGATATTTTCCCTCAGCCGTGGAATAAATGAAAGCAATATTCAAGCAAACTCAGATTTCACATAAAAAAGACAAAGAGATTATATATGGGCTCAATATGCTATAATATATCTAACCCAAGAACCGTGTACAACATTCTGGAAAAAAATTCTGTTTATAAAAATCATTAATCAAGTTTAAATATTCTTCAAGTTAATAGTAGATTTATCACACAATCCAAAATTCAGGCCAATATATTTGCTAACTTTTTTGCATTTAATACACGGAGAAAAAAGAAATACTCAAAAATGAATACCTAGACGTACTCATTTTGAAATGAGTATGTTTGTATCAGATTTGAGCGTATACCTTTATCGAATGTGAACATTACAAGTATTCAAAACCAAAAAAAAATGGGAAATCAGCATTCTCAAAAAATTATTACAGATATAAGGACTATAAAAGTTCCTTTTATATACTGACTACGTATTTTACAAAGTGGGTTTCAAAAACAAATATGGTTTGCTTTAATATTTCGAACTATATTTCGTATTTACCACGCTACACGCAGTATAATACAGGAATATTAAAATGAGTAAGTAGGCATACTCATTTTCGCGTCTGTGTTTGTTTACATTTTTTTTCCCAGTGACTCACTCACCACTACAGAAAGATTCTTTTATTTAAGATATAAAAATGTTGTTGAAATATTATTGATCATGATTTCTGATTTGAAAATGATTTTCTGTGAGTAGTTATTTGTGCTTTGCAGGTGTTTTTTTGTCTGTATTCATATTGCATCGTAATCGTAGCTTAGTGACTTCTTACTTTAATTTGCATTAAAATTATTTTCATGCATGTAAATATTTGTGTATGAAGCTTATATTTTATAGAATAACATTACAGTATTCAAAAAGCAGTGTTATTAAAATTTTGAGCCATTTTGCTACATTTTTTTTTAGGTAAAATCCATTCCAGGTAAAATCGAACTTTGATGGATCCCCTTGGCGATTTTTTTGAGATGGCGCCAAAGCGGGTGTTTCAAACTCGGAGCTTCCGAAAGAGAGAGATTGGCTCTTGCGCCATAAAACCTCACAGTCACTCACTCCCTGAAAGAGAGAAAAAAAAGATGGCGTCGTGCTTGGAAGGCAAATGAAGTACCAGAATGACACCAAGGCGGGTATTTCAAATGAGAAGATGGCGTCGAATCCCCTTTTACAGATTTTATAGGGTTACCATAAACAAACCTGCATGGTAACCACATTAGCGATTTATCGCCAAAAGAAAGTTAAAGTTCGCCAGGCCCCCTCCAACTTCGATTCAACCGAATTTTGAATCGGAAGTTTTGTAACAAAAACTTCATAAAGTGTAAAATAATATATAAGATGAAGAAAATGATACTTGCAAATAAAAGAGCGCTTATTTATTTCCCTGAAAATTTTAATTGATATATATTTTTCTGTTTAAAATTCATTTTCGATACAACAACACAGTATCGAAAATAAATTCAAAACATACTCACTGGATTGTTTGATTCTCATATTTGATGCAGTAACAGATTCACAAATAAATACATGACACTCATTTTTCTATTCTACACTCATAATTGATCCAAAATTATATTCAAAAATGAGTATGTGAAGTTTCCATTTTGAGTACGTACAAAAATGAGTATGTGCGAGACTCAAATATGAGTATGTTGGGATAGGAACTATTTTGAGTATGTGACGTATTCAAAAGTGAGTACGTGAAGTTGCCATTCTGAGTATGTGCTTGTTACTAAAAATGAGTATGTGCTTGTTACTAAAAATGAGTATGTGCGAATCTCAAATTTGAATACGTTGGGATCGGAGCCATTTTGAGTATGTGAAGTATTCAAAAGTGAGCACTTTCTACTCGATTTTGCATACCCGTTTTTCGCAGTGTAATACTTCCCATGAACCTCTACCTTTGGATTTACTCAGCAACGAAAACAATGTACTTAATTAATCGTTCTATATCTCTGAAGTAAATAGGGCTGGCTATACAAGCATCCAAAAACACTACTTCAGGTGCAGATAAAATTAAAGCTTCTTTCCTCAAAAATTTGATTAATAGTCAATGGGCCATTATCTAATCATAGGTATTCAACTTTTAGAACCTTGAGGAACCCTTTAAGCTTGCAATTTTCTTGAAGGAGCAGCTTGATCAAAGAGAAGAAAAAAATAAGATATCAAAGCTTTATCCTAAAATCATTTCAAATTTACAAAATTCATTTCAAATTTACAAATTATTACCGGATCTCTATTTTATCACATTAGAAATGTCTTAATAAGATAATAAATGGTAAGGTAGCTAAAAGGTATTTTTTTAAATTTCTAAAATATATTCTATGAATAATAATGTTAAACAATAATATTTAAATCATAACAAATTAATAACTTGGTTGTGATTGTTTATTATTGCAAAGTATTTTTACTTCTAAAATAATTGTTGGAATCTGCATCCTCATGTCATCTTCAGCAACCAGTGTGTTTTTGTATTTGTCACAGCGTGCAAAGAGAAAATTTTTTCGCATACATAGGTTGAAACATATGACATTAAACGTTTCACAACTATTTTGGCAATTTCAGAATATTCTTTCTAATGTCAATCCGAAAATGCATAAAATTAACTTAACTAAAATTTAGTTTCACTTGAGTGTCGGTCGATATAGTAATTTGTTGTTCTCTTTATTTTATTGGGAGTTCGGAGGTGTCACAGTCTAGAGAAAGATTCCCCCTACCGGCTTTAGCGCGTTATCGTCTACTAAAATATTATGCAAATAAGGAAAGCATTAAATATTATCTTTCAAAATGCAATCTGCTCAAAATTGCAATTTTAAAAGTGGGGTGTCAATTTTACTTTATATCTTGAAAATCGTGAAATAAGTGACTAAATAATTTGGCGATTCTTCACCTGAGCCAAAGAATGAAGACTAATACGTGACTTAATGCGTCTCGATTAACGTATTCGAAGCACGAGACTACAACGAAATTTAAATTTTTATTTTATCCATAAAATATTTATTTATCTTTATTTTTACAAGCAAACTGCCTTTAGAAATTCGATGTTTTATAAAAATTTAAATTTTACTAAAATTTTGGCACTTTGATTAAGCAAATAGTGATCTCTTGCAAGTGTCGCGGTTATCCGTAGGGATAGTAAGGCGAACAATTACGGTCAGAGGAGTGTGGGAATCCCCCCATAGTGCGTCTACAACGAATACAAGTTTTTTAAGTTCGCGCTGCAAATCTGGGTGCTCATAGGTACGCAAATTCAGTTAGTGAGAGCTCTGAACGATTAAGCGGCTTAGAGATTTTCTGTAATTGATTGTTAGTTCGAATGACTCTATGAGAAAGATAGTTTCTGCTCCTGGAAATTGTGTTTGATATAAATTTGTGTTATCAAATGAGAAGATGGCAACTGTCTTTATTCTTTCTAAACCACGGGAGGACACTTGTTTTTGCTGGGGGGCTGCTTTGTGGATGCGGAGACTAGCGGCGGGTCTCTCTCTCTTTTTTTTTAACTGATCGCATTCAATAACTTAACATTTCAGAAAAAGTATAAATTATGTCATAAAAATCAATAAATATAAATTAAATTAAATAGTGGCTTTTTTATTCAATTTATTTTTTGTGCCAATTTCGCATCACCTATAGTGCAAGAACATTTAATTTAGGATCAGTTTGATAAAGACGAACATAAATTATCACACTTTTCTACATTTTTTTGGGAATGAAGAGCGAGATTACCTGTTGAGATTCTCATCACAGCTGTGTGTCAAAAAGCATCTGCAAGGAGCGAATATTAAATAGCGAGACTGACGCTGTTACAGGAAAAGGACGTTACGCAAAATGCCAACTGTTTTGCGTGAAGCCCCCTCTTTCGAATGTTCTGTAAGCAAATCCGTACAACCGTAGCCTTCTTTTTTTTGTTTCGCCGGAAAAATGAAAAAGTGTAACAATAGAGCAACGAATTGTGAAATTTCACATGAAATGAATGCTCATAGTGTGCGCGTGTTTTTGAGTGGCTTATGCATTCTCAAGATGGCCGAGAACACGCTGAAGATGATTCACGCCCGAGTCACCCTTCCACGTATGACAATATTGAGGAAAAAAACCGATGAACTGGCTCGATCTGACCGTCAGTTAAGTATTCCGGCGATTGCTAAGACTACGAATCGACAAAGAATCCGTGTGGCAAATTTAACATAACAATTTTAACATGCAACAAGTGTGTCTAAAATTCTCCCGTTTGAACAACGAGAAGCTCGCAAAAATATTTGTACTAACACTTTGAATGCCAATGAAAAAGACTCAAACTTATTGGAAAAGATAATAACGTATGAAGAATCGTAGTTTTTTACTCATGATCCTGAAATGAAGCGTCAATCCATGCACTGAAAAAACCTATCGTCACCGAAAGCTAAAAAAAACTTGAATGAGCAAATCAAAATTCAAAGCAATTGTTTTTCCCGATATTCATGGGATTGAGTACCTTCTCTGGGTTCCAGTAGATCAAAACTATTAATAAACATTACTACATTCACGTTCTTACTGAACTCCGTGAAAGAATAGATAGGGCGGAGGGACTATCCGAACTGTGGAGTGAGTGAGTGAGTGACTGACTGTCGATTTTAATGGCGCAAGAGCCAAAGCAGGCTATGCTGCGCCAAACACTTGTTAAAATCGATTAAAATTTAATGGCATTCAAAGAACAAGACCAACATAAGTAACACACAAAAGATAAAAATCAAATGTGGTGTAAAAGGCCAATATGACGTAAAAAGGCAAATAAATTATGGTGGGGGTTTTTCCCCACCAAGTCAGATAGATTTAAAACAGATGAATGAAAAAAAGTCCGGCGATGATGATCAAACACCGGACAGTCAATTAAAATATGATGAATAGAATAAGGGACATGACAGGAAGGACACTCGGGAGCATCTTCTCCAAACAAAAGATGTTTGTGAGTGAATCGAGTATGTCCAATACGAAGGCGAGTCAATCTGACATCGGCTCTTCGCACTGGAAATACAGGACATTCTCCAATGATCGGCTTCACCGAGTGTAATTTGTTATTTATATGAAGACTCCACGATTCCTGCCATGTCTGATGAATGAGATTTAAAATGTGACGTCGTAAGTCCTCAAATGGGAGTGCAAACTGCAGAGGATTCGTTGCCGAACGTGCAGCCGAGTCCGCTTGTTCATTTCCTAAAATACCTACATGACTAGGTATCCAGCACAATTTTATGTCATAACCCCTGCTATAAAGCTGGCAAATAACGTCAGCAATTTCAACCACGATAGGATGACTTCGATCGTCAAGATGTACCAATGTTTCCAGGACGCTCCTGTGTCAGTATATATGACGAACTTTCGAGAACTGGACTTCTCGACTAATCTAAGGGCACAGTAAATGGCGACTGCTTCGGCAGTGTAGACACTGCAGGAAGAGTCGAGCCGGTAACTGTGCCTGATGTCGTTTGAAACGACACCACAGCCGACGTATCCAGTTCCCTACGATCCATCCGTGTAAATAGGAATAAAATCCTCATACTGACAGCGATGGAAGGCAAAGATTCTCTGGAGAACAATGGGACATGTGGTGCTCTTGCTGTAAGAAGCAAAGGGGTTATGATATATAAACCTTGGAATATTCCAAGGTGGAAATTTAATAAAATTTCGTTGCTGAACATCCAAGTCATGTAGGCCGAGTTCCTCGATGAATACCTTCACCCTCTCAGAAAAAGGCCGGATGAAGGAAGGACGAGCACTGTACAGTCTCCTTAAAGACGGGCTGGTATTAATGTTTTGTGATGGATGAGATGGCAGAGATGACATTTTGTAATGATAATAGAGCGACAGTTTCAGGCGCCGCAAAGCCAAAGATAACTGGTTACAGAGGACATAGAGACTCTGCACAGGTGACGTTCGGAACGCACCACAGCAGATTCTCAGAGCATGATGGGGGACTGGGTCAAGCTTCCGCAAGGTAGTTTTACAAGCAGATCCGTAGACGATACATCCATAGTCGATCCGAGACAGAATCATCGACTGATACACTCGGAGTAAAGAAGTTCGATCCGCTCCCCAAGAGGTGTTGGACAACACCTTCAAGATGTTGAGGGATTTCTCACACCTCTTCCGCAGATGTAAAATGTGCGGAAGGAAAGTGAGTTTGCGGTCGAAAATTACTCCGAGGAAGCGGACGTCATGGACGACCGGAATAGACGTATTACGGATGCGAATGTCAGGATCGGGATGGAGGCCCCGCTTCCTACAAAAGTGCACGCAACTACTCTTGCTGGGAGAAATACTATGCCCATTAGCATCACACCATGTAACCAGGTTATTGACTGCGGTCTGAAGTCGTCGCTCAATGATACGTATTGACGATCCTTCGCAGGAAATCTGCAGATCGTCCACGTATAATGAACCATGTACAGATGGTTGTAAATGAGAAAGTATGGGAGAAAAGTGACATATAAAAAGAGTGGGGCTCAAAATGCTCCCCTGAGGAACTCCTTCAAATTGAATAAAAGATGAAGATAAAATATTACCAACCCGTACTTTAAAAGATCTAAACGATAAAAACATTTTAATAAAAAGAGGTAAATTGCCTCTCAGACCATAATCGTAAAGAGTGCGCAGAATCCCATAGCGCCAAGTACGGTCATATGCCTTTTCGATATCAAAGAAAATAGAGGAATGCATTGATCCTTTTCCATTTGATAAACGAGACGGGCATTGACCATACGTTCTAGCGTCTTACACAGGCAACTCGTCAGAGCGATAGGCCTATAGTGGAGAGGGTTCTTTGGATCCTTACCAGGCTTCAGAATAGGAATAACGATTGCTTCCTGCCACTGGCTAGGAAACACATGCTCCCTCCATATTCGGTTGAATAGGTAAAGGAGACTGACAAGTGAATCCTCGCTCAAGTGACGAAGCATATCGTATGTTATACCATCAGAGCCTGGACTGGTATTTTTAGCCAAGGACAGAGCCTTTCTCAATTCCCACATGTCAAAGTCACAGTTGTAAGGGAGTGGTTGCCGACACCTGAAGTTGATAGGTGTCTGCTCAGAACGATTCTTAGTCGCTAAAAATGTAGCGCTGTAAGAATCGGAGCTTGACACACTAGCAAATGACCAATGACGTAGTGGCCAATGACATTGGCCACTTCGACAGGTGAAGAATGCACAGCATTTGCAGTTTCCAGTATCGGGATGGTAAATTCTCGATACAGGGAGTTCGCAGCTTTTACCTTTCTTCATAACTGTTGACTTGTGGTAGACGATGTGATGGAAGAGACATACCTGATCCATGATTCCCTCTGACTATGTCGCCTTACTCTGCGAGCAATTGCCCTTTTAAAGGCTATGAGATTTTCGGTTGTGGGATATCGTCTGAAGATACCCCACAATTTCTTTTGTTCCCGGTAGGAGGATTGACATTCCTTATTCCACCATGGTTTACTCATCTTCCTCTGTGATGTTCCACTCTTCGGAATCGCTGCATCAGCAGCGTTCACGATAGAGGTAGTGACATGTCGGACAGTCATTAACATCTCGATCTTGAACCATTGTACCGGTAATAACCGCTAACCGTGTGAATAAATCCCAATCTGCCCGGTTGAAGCGGTAAGTGGGGGGGGGGGACGAAAACGCACCCCACTACCATGAACCTGGGAGATCAGGAGAGGGAAATGATCATTTAGAACCTCATCCGAACTGTGGAAGGACAAGTAATTTCGTATTGTGCGTCAAGAGATTTCTAAGCCAAGCACAAGCATCGAAATGTTAGACCATCCGTCTTATTCGCCGGATCTTGTGGCATGCGATTTTTGTTTCCTACGGTGAAATCTGCATTAAAAGGAACAAGATACGAGTCTGTTGAAGCTGTGGAAGAGAAAGAAGCAAATGTCTTGATGAAAACTTCCAGCACTGTTTGGAACAATAGCAGAATCGCAGGGATAGAGAAGGAGTGTATATTGAAGCTGATAAGTAAATATGTGTAACATCAAAATAATTTAATAGCCACACCTTATATGTTTACACATGTCAATCTTCAAGTAAGAAAAATTTTGCTCACAAATATATGTAGATTCAAATATAGAGAACATTTTCCCAGCAAATTTTTAAATACAAGGAAGTTCTTCAATAGACAAAAAATTATAAAAATTAGTTAATGTTGTAGCATTCATTTCTTTCACAGTGTGATCTGATTGCATGTCAATAAGTTCAAATTAAAGCTTTTCAGATGTAGCGTCAATATCAGGAGTGAAGGGATAAGAGAGCATGTAGAATTTAGGCTTAATTTTCACTAAGTCCTGAAATCTTGTGACATCCTCCTCCAAATGCTAGAAATGATCCCTAATCTTTGCAGAAACACTTTCATGCACTTTATGCTTTCCTGCTAAAGGGAAATGATAATAATTGCTTTCTCCTGCTGGCCTTGCTAATAGATTTAGATTGATTCTTTAATAGACTGATTTTCAGCATGGGTAAGAAATCTCAGTTTTAAGTGGATTTGGCAGGCCACAAAATACTCTTAGGGGGCCGCTATTTGCCAAACCCTGCTCTAAACAAACATGTAAGCTTGTAAATATGTTATTGAAATGTTAAAATATTTACCAATATCTTAATACTTTTCTACAAGGTATGATGCTGTTTCCAAATATAGCTAGTGCACTAATAAAATCAACCAGTTAACATATGAAGTTAATAACTTTCCACGTAAACCAATACCACATTACCTCAACTCTTTTAATATCCACAAAGCAATATTAGATATAATTTCTAATATATAAACTAAAATAAAATAAAACACCCATTAAAATATCTTCATTTCAAAATATGAATATGTCTGTGTAAACAAGCTTTAAGGATTCAGTATCATTAACTACAACAAAATTGGAAACATTTTGGAAGACAAATTTATAATTCAAATTTAAACAAAGTTAAATTGGACAGTCCATACATATAAGAGATAAGTTGTTGATCTTTTGTAATCGCATATAATACATATATTGGTAATTTTCTCTTGCAAGAATAAATTTAGATACATTCTTTTTTTTTTTTTAAAAAAAAAAAAAAAAAAAAAATCCTTATTTACATGGTATTTCAATATATAGTTCATTCAGATATGTTTTAAATTAGAGCAGTGAAATATTGTAATAATCCGCAGATTCTTCTTTTAATGAAATTAAAGATTATACAAATTAATTTACACTAAAATTTATACCTTGCATTATAAGGGCAAAACAAAATATTAAAATTGTCATTTGCTTCATTTTAAGTTCACTCTAAAAGATATTTATTACATTATTCCCCTTTTTTGTAGTTGTCCAAGAATGATACATTCATTTACTTTTTGTTAATAAAATATATGAGATTAATATGCCCCATACTTAAATCATTCATCACTTTTTAATCATTTTGATACACATTTTTCAATAATGAAATCTACTGTTGATTTTCAAAAGCAAGATGTGATAATCGAGACATAGATAATTAATCTAATGCTTTGTAAGTTTCAAGTAAAATAAATGTAACTTTTATTTAATTATGGACTTAAATTAAAATTGCTATCATTAATAGACACAAATTCTTTCTTAAAAAAATTTAACTTGGGGATAAGAAATCTTGTAAATAAGAGATTTTGATGAATGAAATAATTATTTCATAAAATTTAGATCAAATAATTGCATAGTTTTATATTTTATATCCTGCTATTTAAAAAAAATACATTCAAAATATTTAAAAATAAAAAAAAAAAATTGGAATTGTTTCAGAAATTCGGTTATACCAATAATTTCATTTTCAATATGAAAAAATCCTAAAACATATCAGGTAATCAAATAACATACACAATCATTTTTTCACATAATAGGTAAAATATTTAACATAAAGCAAATTATGTAGAATACACTTGTTCACACAAATATAATTTTACTCTCAAAAGAAAAAGTCACGTCTTTAATTAAAATATTAAACAATATAGGTACTGATTTTAAAACAAAATACCAGATCCTCCCTTACTTTAAATCCCGTATTCAGAAAAATAGGATATGAAATGTGTTATTATTCTTTATGTTCACAGAAAATCAAAATATATATATATATATATATATTTCATTAATGATGTTTTAATTTATTTCACTCGTATTTCTCTGGAATGTTCAAATAATTTTTTCCGAAGATAAAATAAATTTCTTTATTAACAACTTTCTGGTCAGTTGAATTAAAAATAACACAAAGTTTAAACAAATACATTTTATAAAGACTAGAATAATCATTACAATACTTTATATATTTTGTATTCAAATCAAACAAAAAATTGAAATTTATGTTTAAACGAACAAAAAACAAACCATTCAAATATGCTCATATGTGTGAATGTAAAAAAATAGTCTCTCCTCAACTTCTTTAATATATTAATAAGAAGTATTATAATTAACAAAGCTGAAAAATCTTATATTAAACAAATCACATAGTGTGAAATATGAGTACATACATAATATAAAAAAAATTTAAGCATCTTTCATATTTTACAAAATGATACATTTATAATAAAAAAATCAGTAGCGTTTCATAAAAAGTAATATAAGGAAACATAAAACTTGAAAAAATATGGTATAATAAGCAAAACATAAAAACTGAGACTAGATTCCACATTTTAAAATGAAAATGTAAGTAGGAAAAATACATTTATAAACATTTTCTTCAAAGCACTGCTTTTATGGAGATTTTTAAAAACTTGACTGATTTATATATATATATATATATATTTACTATTTGTAAACAAAAACAATCATACAAAATGAAGAAACTACCAAAATATTTGTAATTAAAAATAAATAGCCATGTTGCAAAAATGGAAAAAATACAATACATCATTCACATTAAATGCTAAAGAGCCTTTTTACACCACAATTTTCTCTTAAACTTTTTTATCACAACAATAAAAATTAGCAACATGAATAATACAACATTATAATCTTAATTAAAGATGCTGTTTCAACACACTGTTTGATATTTCACTTTGTGCAAATCACTTTCACTTCTTTTCCTTCATGATTTTACATAACATGAAAGCATTTAAGGACATTAGTGGAAAAAAAAAATGTTGTACTACAATTATGGCATTTCAATAATTATAAAATAAACAAAATATATAAGTCATTTAATATTTTTTAGAAAACAAAGCAGATAAGCTTCAATTATAAATCACAAGTTGCTTGATTCATGGTAATGAATATTTATGTTGAGCATCAAACAATGTTGTTTCTTCTTCATCATCATCATCTTTATCAAGTGGTTCCATTTCCATATCCGTTGATGTAATTATTCCATACTTACGACTTTTACTTTTTTTGCGACGAAGCCTGAAATTAATTACAGAAATATAGAGATAATGTTTCATAATAATGTTTTTAAAGAAAAAATAAGAGATCCTATTGAGAATTTGTAAAATAATGATAGTAAAAATATAGAAATTTACTCCCCCCCCACAGCTACCTTTCAATATTAATAGCAAAATTTTGATAGAGAAAATAATTTTTCAAAATACATCAATGAAACAAATATTACAGTGGAAATTTGTAGAATGTTCTTCAAATTTTTATTACAATAACAGTTAAAAAAAAATGAATTATTTTTGTGAATAATAAAGAGATTTCAAGAATTTATTAAATTTTCATAAGCTGATTTTAACTACTTAAAATATTTCAGATTTGATATTTAAATATTCTATTTTTCCTTCATTTTAACATACTAGTAAAAAGAGCACTAACTAACTTTTGAATTATCCTTTTTAACAAAAAAGAATTTACTACTTAAGAAAATTATCATTTAGATTTCAACTTGGCTAGAGCAAAAGGAAAAGCTAAGTTGTCATACAAATCTTTTTATAATATAAAAATATTATTATTTAACATGACACTGAATGACAGCACACATTTAAATAGCATTTTAATAAAATTTGAAGAATTTTAATTTAAACCACATTAAGATCCATATTAACAGATTGTATAGGCTAAAGGATATTGTTTTACATACTTAACATTGGATTAATTCAGATGAAAATAAATTAATACAAAATAACAAAAATAAATATCTGTTTTATTTAAATGTTATACACCAAAATCATTAATAACATCCTCATTTAGTTTTCAGATCAATTTTGGTTTCATAAACAACTTTTGCAACAAAAAGCTAAATGAAATTATATTAGTGAAAAATAATCAGTTTCAAAATTTATCAAGAATGGGATCATGGAAGATTTTGAGACTATGTGTGATTCCATCATCCTTTTGTCAGTCCTGTAAGTACTTTCAAATGAGTGTATATTTAAACAAGTATGTAATTAAATTGTTAACAAGCAAAAAGTAATCATATATCAATTAAAATTATCACTTTATATTAATGTAAAGATACTAAGTAGGATATTACTGGATATTATCATAAAACATTCTACAATCAAAGTGAAATATCAGATGCCCCTAGGTGATTTTTAGATACAATAATGTTTTTAATTTGGCAAATTAGTTTTTGGTAACCCTGATAACTTTTTCTGGAAAATGTCTACCATATGTTGCTTGTTTTTTTTTTTATCTTGCTAATTGTTATAGTGGCAAATGATTCCTGAAAAATAGTATATATTTTAAATGCCTTATGTATATATATTGTTACGAACATGAGGTGGTTCTTCTCTGCAGAGAATCTTTTGTGAAGGAAAAGAAACATTTGCAGAGATGTCATCAGTCAGCAAGGGAATTTTAACTTGGTGATGGATTTAGTGACCACTTTGGCGACAAATGGAAAGTTCCTGAATGTGCTCGAACCAAAGCGAGAAATCAATTGGGGAGAAAGTTACAAACTTTTCATGAATTTTCAATGTGACATCACACCTGGCTGGAATAGGTATAAAAATGCTGAGAGACGGAGAGAGTCAATCTGCTTTTGGAGCTTGCCTTTCCAGTACTAAGTAATATAGTAGAGATTTGTGTGCAGTGAGAACTATTAAACTAATTAGTGAGCTAAATGTTATTATAAGTGCTGTATTTGTTCCTAAATCTGTATCACTAATCTGTATAAGTCTTGTGTTTTATGTTAGTGCAGTTACTGTCCAAACCCTGCTACCTGTGTGTCATCCTGAAGATTTGTGAATAAACCGTCATTTGTTGCTATCCTCCGAGATGGACTTCATTTCACTCAGACATACCCATGACATTTTTGTAACAATATATACATATTTTACGCAATTTATTGTTCTCTATAATAGCCACATACCTTAGAGTGTTTCTTTCACTGTTTTGTTAATGGCTGGAAAATATGATTTATGTTTTTTTTTTTTTTTTTTTTTGTGATTTGGAGCAAAAGGGTAAAATACATGTTTTACATTGCTGCATGGATATGGTTTGAAGTTTGAATTACAAGAATGGGTTGGAATGCTACACCCTTGGTGACAAAAAAAAAAAAAAGTTTTGGGTGATAAATTGTCAAATGTCGTAACCCTGAATTTTCTGGTTAAACATTGCCATAATACATAGCAATCTAAAAATATCCCCGTCCCTTGGCAATTTAGTGCTTGTCATTATTTCATTATCATTTTTGGTGTAATTGCATGTGCTCAGAATTCATGGTTTTTTTTTTTTTTTTTTTTTTTTTGGTCAATCAGAGGGGTAATCTTTGCACTAGCATCTAAAATCCATTTGCAACTTTAGTCACTGAAGAAATCAACATAAACATTTTAATTCAGGGTACATTTTTTTCCTCTGATACTTTAAACATATTTCTCATATGAATGGTGAACAAAAAAGGGGATAAAATTCAAGAGAGACATTTGTTTGATGTGCTTGATAATAACTCAGAATTTGAGAGTATTTGTATTAGTATAAGTAGATAAATCTAAATTCATAAAAATGAGGTTTTTAAAGCATTTACTGCCAAAAATGGTTAGTAATTTTTTTTTTTTTTTTTTCAGATTCTTTCATTTAGTGCTATGTAGAGATCAAACATGTTATTTAAATACAAGCTGTATTTTTAATATTAGTACTTTTTAAGTTTCTGAGTAATTTCCTTGGTACTTTTCCATTTTACCAGGGCAAGCAATAGAGTTACCAAAAATTGTACTAATGACATGATACAGAATATCTTCTCCGGTAACCTTTTAACGGCATATTTTCAGAACAAGTCGCAGCCATTTTTTTAATAGTCAATTCTTTCCTGTAAAAATTGATGAAAAAGCAATGGAAATTTGGGATTTGCCGAGTACAGAGGAAGAATCTGTCAGATTTTTTTCATGTGAAAGGAGTTTTGCTGAAATTGCTACTTGTAATAATAGTCAAGAAATGAAATTGTATTTCAGAGAAGAAATTCAATGGCACTGCAACCTTTCAACTTGTTGCAGTAAAAGAGGTATATGGAAAGGCACATGGTTTGATTAATCGAAATTGAGTTTCTTGAAGTTGAGGTTTATTTATTGGTGTAGTGAAGAACTAACTTCAGTTAAATGATGTGAAAAACAGTTGGAAATCAGTCACAGAACAGTTGTGAACTGGAATAATTACATGCACAAAGTCTGTGTAGATTATTTAGTTAAAAATCAACAACCAAAAATAGGGAGACCTGGTATGATTGTCAAGGTCAACACAAGTATGTTCATGAAGCAAAAAAACAATGCGGGAAAGATTCTACCTCAACAGTGGATCTTTGGTGGAGTTTGTTGGGAAACAAACGAATGTTTCCTTTTAAAAGTATCCATGAAAACTATATTAGATGCAATTAAGGAACATATTGAAAAAGGAATAACAATATATTCTGATTCGTGGGAATCCTACTATACTGAAAAATTGGAAGAGGAAAGTTTCAAACATTTCAAAGTAAATCATCAACACATTTTTGCCAATCCAGAAACTGATACACACAAGCAAAAAATAGATATACTATGGGGTAGCATAAAATATGGAAAAATAAGAAACACAGAGGAACTGAATGTCATCATTTGGAAACTTATCTCGCAGAATTTATGTGGAGAAGAGATACTCTAAAGATCCATTTGAAGAAATTGTGCTTTTTCATTATGCCAGTGCAAGTGATAGAGTAGCCAAAAATGATACAATCAACGCCTAACAGAATACATGTTTTTTGTGTGCTGTCGTCAATAAAGCCTGCTGGGTGAGATTTGTGACGATGAAATGGAAAAGTACCAAAATTTTTTTTAACGATATGAAGCTATTTATACCTCCTGAATAAAAAATTCTTAAAATTAACATTTATTACCATTTTTTTATGTCTACACTGTGTGTTGTTGCCAATAAAGTCTACTTTGCAAGATTTTAAGCATTGCTTACATTTTTTTTATTTTACAAACATTGCCAAGCAGAATTTATTGTCGACAACAGAAATGTAGTCAACAATAAATTCTGCTTGACGATATTTGTGTCGGATAAAATGGAAAAGTACAGCTTCTTTTAATAAATTATTACATATAATTTTTATCTTGATTATGAATTTCATTAAATTTTATATTGAATAGCTCCAGATGGAACTATACCAGATCTTAGATAACAATAGAATCAAAGCATCCAGCTAGTCTGATTATTAAAATTCATATTCATTCTAAAATTCTGTCATGCTTTTTATTCTTGCAAAGACCTAGAGAAAATTTTTAAAACTTATTTTGATGTGGTTTAATAGATAGATGGATTAATTTTAAGGGAACATGTAGATGTAATAATGGGAAATAATAGTTTGATTTGCAAAAAGTAACATACAAACAACAACAGGTCTTTTATATATTTTTATTAGAAGTGAAAGTGGAAGAATTTAAATTCATGAAAATGATGATCATAAAGTTTAAACATTTTTTGGAACCACCAGCAAAATATGTTAGTAAAACATTTTTGTATTTCATTTAGCAATCTGCAGAGATTGCATGATTTTAAAAATTGCATAATCGGTGAAATTTAAAATTGTACCCCCAATGTGAGCTCAACAGCCTATTCACCAAAAGAATATGTGTTTGGTTGAGATGAAAGAATCCAGATATATTCATATTTCGGAATGCCTAAAGAGAGGAATGAATAAGCATTATACGAGGTGTGGATATTAAATAACGAGACTGATGCTACTACAGAAGCCCAAATACGCCAAGTGCCGGCGACTGACAACTGTTTAGCTTGAAGCCATCTCTTTCAAATGCTGTGCCTCTCGCTTCCATAAACAAATCCATTCAGCCATAGCCTTCATTAATATTAGAGTTAATTTTTTTGTTTTGCCGAAAAAATTATAAGTGTAATGACAAAGCAATGAATTGTGAAATTTTACATGCAACTTTCAAAAAACATTACCAAAACTTATAATTTATTGAAAATGTATGACATTGAATTTTTATCACATGCATGTGATTTGAGTGCTTTAAGCGTTTTTCAAGATGGCCGAGAAGATGTGTAAGATAATTTGTGTATGGGTCGTCCTTTCACGTCAAAATTGGATGACAATATTGAAAAAATCGGTAATCTGGCACAATTTGACATTGGTTAAGTATTTGTGTGATTGCTGAGACTGTAGGGATTGACAAAAAATCTGTGCGACAAATTTTATATAACAATTTTAGGTACTTTCCATCTTGCAAGCGATAAAGTTGCCAAAAATGATACAACCAATGCCAAACGGAATATGTGTGTTGTTGCCAATAAAGTCTGTTTGGCAAGATGGAAAAGTACCCAATTTTAACATGCAAAGAGTGTGCCTAAAATTCTCATTTTTTTCCAGCAAGAAGCTTGCAAAAATGTTTGTACAGGTATTTTGAATGCAAATGAAAATGACTCCACTTATTGGAAAGGATAATAATTTATGACAAATTAAGGTTTTTTACTTATAATCCTGAAACAAAGCACAATCCATGCACTGGAAGAACTCATCTTCACCAAGAGCCTTAAAAGTTTGAATGAGCAAATCAAAATTCAAAACAATGATTTTTTTTTTCTTCTCAATATCATGAAATTGTGTATCTTCACTGGGTTCCTGAAGATCAAACATTTAATCAATATCACTACTTTCATATTCTCTGTGCAGAACTCCATGAAAGAATAAGGAAAAAAGACTCAAACATTGGAAAGACAAGTCATTCCGCATTGTGTGTCAAGAGGTTTCTAGGCCAAGTACAGCATCCTGTGTTAGACCATCTGCCTTATTTGCCCAAAAGTGAAATTTGTATGAAAAGGAACAAGATTTAAGTTTGAGAAAGAGGCACACATCCTGAAAGAGTTGACAGAATACATTCAAGACTGTTTCAAACATTGGAAGATTTGCATGGAGCAATGTAAGGATAGATGGGAGATGGATATAGAAGGTGATAAGTAAATATGTATGAATTCAAAATAAAATATTTTAAAGTATCAGTTGCATTATTAAATAGGCACACCTTGTATTAACAGATATGAGAGAAATAATATTTGGATTGGGAAGAGTTAGTTAAATATGTTTTACCACCTTCTTAGAAGTAAAAAAAAAAAAAAAAAAATAGTCTACCCTGCTTTGGAAGAACAATTTTAAAAAATAGTAAGCTTTTATGGGTACCTCTCTGTTATAGTGGTGTCTGTGAAACTACACCAAGGTAATTTATCTTGCAATAAATACTACCTACCTTAGTAATTCCTCGTAGGGTGCTGCTATAACAGGGAAGTACCTTTTTTTTTTTTTTGTATAAATCTTATAGTATAATGTTACTATATGTTTTATGAATTTGTTACATTTACATCTTAAAAATAAATTATAATTCTTTACATTTTATTACAACATACAAAATAATATACTTAAAATATTTTATCACTATTCACAATTATAATTATGTTCAAATATTGTAATTGTTTCATAAAAATTACAATCCAATTTTATATTTTCATTTCTTAATGTTTATATTTTCTATTTTCATCATCAGAATTTATTTTAGTTCTGCTTTACTTTTCATTTTTGACATTTCTAATATATCACTATTTTGGTGACCTATTTCATAACCTGACGACTTTTTCATTGCTACGTCAAAGAGCTCCATACATTTCCATTTTAACTCAATTTTCCCATATGGAGAATACATATAAAAATAAAAGGCAACAGGTATTAAAAAGATTTTAAAACTTTTGATAAAGGAAGCAGTAAAGAAAATATTCATTGCATCATAATCCCTTTCTAAATTGTAGATTTCTCAGACCAAACACTTCTACACTTCTTTTCAAAAATATTAGTTACTTTTCTTAGAAGGGTTTCAGCTATCACATTCATGCATTGGAGTAGAAAAAAATAACACATTCTCCAATAATTCAAAATCATGTTAGAAACTGCATATCCTTCTTTACATCTCATCCAAAATTTAGCAATTGCTAAGATCAATGAAGGAGAAAAAAATAAAAATAAATTATTAAATCACAGTTTAAATTTTCCTCCCTTAGCTTAAGGATCAAAAAGATAAAATATAAAATTTGTAACAATTTACATTTCAAGTTATTTATTCCACTGTAATGAATATCCGAAGTAATAAGCCTTTTTGTTGTCACGTGATATAGTCAATATAAAATGTAATAATTTTTAAAAAAATTTAAAGTACGCTTTCTTCACTAAGGATTTCATAAAATAAAGATCTAAGATTATTTTAAGAAGAGATTTTAAAAATAACACATAATATATGGATATTTATTAATATATGAATATTTTGAAAAATAATTTGATTGTTTACAGTAGGAATAGAGAATATATGCCTTTAATATCTCCTTTTTAGAATATTTATTTCTACTGTTTCCTCATTTTTTTTATATACACCTGTTTTTTTGCCTACCCCTTGTAAAGGATTTGGGTGAAAAAAGTACCAGTATATTTGCAAAATATTATGAATATATAATACTTTAATTCAAAAAATATTAATTATATATTCAAAAAAAGGTTTCAAAAATAAGTAGAAAACAGAAAGAAAAAAAAACCTTGTATATAATACAATACACAAATAGACATTTGATCACTGAAGACTTTTTAATCAGAAACATATATATATTGATCTAATGATTTCATAACACAGTAAAAAATTAGAACTAAGAATATTAACTTACCTTATACCTCTGACGACGAAAAAAACTACAATAATTGACATAAAACCCAAGGCAACGAAGCCGGTTCTCTGTAATGCACCACTTTTAATAGTTGCCATCCAAGTTGGTAAGCTCTGAGTTAAATTTAATTCTCCATTTGTGAAGGGTCGTTTAATCTGAGGAAATGTTTTGTTATTTAGTAATTCAACGGAAGTATTCTTGTTATCCGAAAAACTTGAATTCTGAATCTGACTGACATTTTCCCGTTTAGAAAGTGTATTATCCACAGATTTGATGGGTGATTCATCTTGGTGTGCCTGTAAACCCAATTGTTTATTTTCTTGAGCTACCGTATGGCACTGCAAATTGGAAAGAACTAAAAGGAAAGCGCAAGGTGCGAAGGTATATTTCCAAATCAAATACCACATTTGTGCTTTTAAAATGTTAACGAAAACAGAACAAAGAAAATACAAAAATGTAAATAAAAAGGAACACAAGTTGTTTACATGGCATAGTCAAAAACCGCTACGCATACGCAACGTCCATTACGTAAATAAATATTCTTCACTTCTCATCTTGTTATCTATAAGATTTTTAATTATTTATAACACGTAATTGACAATCCTAAGAAAATTCAAAGCATATGATGTTGATAATTATTTGAAACTAAATACAAAAAATATTTCTGATATATTCTTCACACAGTCTTTTAAATCTTTTAATTTTTCTTTCGAAATTACAGAACAACACTTTATCAATTATAGGATTTTGAAAACTAATTACTCCTAATTCCTCGCTTTTTTTAAAAATAAATTTAAGTATTATAATAAAGAATGTGATATATCATTTGTAACTAATATTATTAATCAAATTCGATGTAGCCAATCAGAAAAAAGTGCGCACAGTTTAAATCTCATTAACTGTTTCTTACCTTCCATCTATTTTTTAAATTTTTTTGAGTTGAATACTTATTCTTTATCGATTGCCAACAATTCAATTCGCGGATATTTTTGTGAAAAAAACCCGTCTGCTATGGTGAGTTTAATGTATTTCTCACTTCTTTCGTCTGTAAATACTTAACGTACACTTTTAATTGTTTATGTAATATTATAAGAAACGTGTTTCTTTTGTCTTTAGGAAACAATCAGAAATGCTGAAAATCAAAATCCCTTTGCTGTCAAAAGACCCGTAAGAAATGCGGCTGTACGAAAACCATTACGAGGCTTGGAAAATAGACTGAAGAATGTTCCAGTGAAAGTAATCCTTGAATCTGAAATTATATTTTTCGTATAATTACTGCATAACGTATATGTATAACATGGTTGTACATTACCAGAAAAGTAATTTTTCTTGGTTATTACTCTTTGCATTGAAATATTAAAGATAGCACAGGCAAATTTTTTATTTCCATGGGTCATTATAGAAAACTAACCAGCAATTTGTCGTCAAGCGGTAGACATATTTTACTTTAAAAAAAATGGCGTAGTTTTTGGGGTCAAAAATAAAGATTTTTTCCCCCTTTCGGAATTAATTTGTTAAAGACACTTTTTAACCTTTTATATTATATAGTTTTAACTTTTCTGATTAACTAGCATTTCATTAAATATGCCTTTAACTTCAACCTCTTTTACCATTGAATTATTTTGAAAGGGGCAGAATGTCTACGGTGAAGATTTCAGTATTAGCAGTTTTTTTTCATATTTTGCTTCAATATAAATCTAGGTGCTATACATAATGACTGTTTTTGAATGAAAGTTTTCAAATTATTCTTTTAAAAATTTAACCTTCGTGCAGAAACATGGTCTGTACCAATGTGAAAGGTTTTGTATATTTCCTGGAGACACTATTGTGAAATGGGGATATCTATGATGTCATTACTTGGGGGAGTTGATAAATTTTCTTTATATAAGCTAATGTTATTTAAATTTTAAAGTTACTCTTTATTTATAGAAACATATAACAAAAAGAGAAATCGAATAAAAGATGAAATTGCCCGATGACTTTTCTGAACTGTCTAGACTTGTTATATAGTCATAACAGAATTCAGAAGTAAAACCGATTTATATGTAAAGAAATTTATAGTTGTTGAACCTCATTATTGTAGTCCTTCAGGGACTTATATACTTTATGAATGAGAATCATAATAAGGTACTTAAATGATCTTTCTCATCATATTAATTTTGTGGAGTTTGTTTTTATTGAATATTGGTGACGTAGGATACCCTAACAATCCTTTTATATTTTCGGCCTTCCTTGTCCACTAATTTTTATTCCCCTGTCCTTGTTAAAATTGTAGTTTTGAACAAATGTTTGGTGTTGTTTAGCTATATTTGGTTTTTATGCTCACACACACACAGTTTTGTGATCTGAAATTTTTTTTAGAGTGCTTCAAACATATAAATTTCTGACAAATCTTGTTATTGAACTTTGCGATTTGAATGTGCTTGCCCTTTTGGAAGGATTTACATTTTTTTTTTAACTCTACATCGCTTTAACACCTATTTCTGCTTTTCTCTCTGTGTAATTTTTTGTTTATTTTGCACTGGTAGGTCCTCTTTGTAATGTTTTTCATTGTGGCATTTACAAACTATTCTAGGTATTTCCTTTTAAATGGTCTTTTTGATTGATGGATTTAAGTAATTTTAGAAGTGCTAGATAAATTGGCATTAACAGCTATGAATTTTTCTAAAATAAGAATATGTAGGGCTTTATTAACTAATGCCTTGAAAGCTGGACAATGGCTTAAAGTAAACTGAGCATGTGGAGAAACAAGAGGCATTCTTAATGCCTTGTGGCATAAATATTAAATAGAATTTGTAACTAGAGCGTACTTCTTGCTTGCTAAATGTTAAATTTTTACGTCTTGCTTGAAAAACTGTCTTTTAAAAACCTTAATTTGGATTTTAATTGCATTAAATACTTATTTTATTATTAAATGTTTAAATTTCTGTATGTTTTGTTAGTTTAGCTCTAGAGTAATAATGACAAGTTAAGTTAATGGAGACTTCTTTTCATAATATAAGGGGAAACATTGGCATTATGGATAAGTAGATTTTGAGAAAAGTATATTTGAAAACCAAATTTTGTGAGAGATTCATTAATTTTATGTTTTGTGGAATGTTTTTACTTTAAATCTTTTTTAGAATTCTATTAAACAAATTCTTGTAAGTAATGCACCTATGTAATTGGTGAAGCATCCTTATTTTTAAACAGCAAAAAATACAGTTTGTATTCTGTTATTTTAAACACCCTTGGAGTTTCCTAAATTATTTTTAAGATGCATTTTATCATATATATAATTAAGAAATACTGCTAAGTTTTATATGTGTATTAAAAATCTGGTTTTGTCGAATTACACATTTTTCTTGCTAGATTTGGTAATTTACTGATAATTATATTGGTGTAATTTTGATTGAGAGTTTTGAAAACTGTTCTATATGCCATCTAGATTAAATTTCCTGAAACTGCATGTACAATTAAGTCTTAAACTGTCAAAACTTCTATGTATGTATCCACTTTAAATATTCAAATGGATATAATTTTTTGAATAATAAATAAGATTAATACTTTAAAAGTTTGTGCGGCAAGACTATAAATAGAGCAGAAAAGCTTGATAACTGTTGTAGAAAATTTAGATTGGTTCAAAAGTTTGTTCTTGGGTGGAGATGCTCAAAACTTCTTAATCCATAAGATATCTTTTTAAAAAAATCAAGTTAATGGTATCATGGGTGTAATTTCACTCTAGTAAATCTTATTTTATGAACTAAAGACATGTCATAAAAATTTTATTATTTACAGTTGCAAATATTATTGTGGTGCCTTTTACAAATGAAGTTGGTGCATATTGTACATCTCTAACAGGATTTTTTTTTTCTTATACAACATCTTAGTTTTTTTGAGATGGTGGCATTGGTGTCATTTCCTCAACCTTTATTTTTTTATCTTTTCGAATACCTTTCTTTGATTAAGGTACTAGGCTGTTCATTAAACCACATATCATTTAATTTAGCTTCCTTTTGACAAATTGGGATTTATTGAACGGAAAAGTGGAAGTCTTCATCTAAACTGGAAATTATTAATCAGATTCTTTTATAATTGCTAGAGCAATTGATGGGCATTTCTTCCTTGCTGAAAATTTCAACACTTTCTCCCATGTCATTATTAATTAAATCTACTTAATCATTATCCACATCATTACCTTCGTTATTGCTTGTATTGTTCATGTAATTGCTAAAATTGTCCATTTCGAGCATAATTTTTTCCATTTTATCCTTTTTTGAAAACTCCGTATTATAAAATTATCTTCACCACAATTAAATTGATTAAACAAAAAGGATATCCTTTATAGAATAAAATGATTTCCCTGCCTTTTGCCTTATAATTGTCATATTAAAAACAAATTATAACTGATACTTAACAGCAAATTAAATCTTGAAGTAATTTTCAACTCCTCAGTCCTGGAATCACCTGTAGGAGACACTAAACAAAACTCTCAAAAAATGCCGCCAAGTGAATTAAAAGGTGTCATTAGTTCCCAGAATTATTTTTCTTGTTAATGGATTAAGTTCTAGGGGAAAATTTTAAGTCATTTAATATTTTTAGCTTATTTATATTAAAATGAAAATGGTGTTTTCCAAGAGAAAATTCCATGCCTGCAAATTGCTAAATGTTCATATTATTTGTATTACAGAAAATTATTAAACCTACTGTTAATTCCTCAAACATGCTGTTTATGTATAACATTAAGAGTTTCTCACTCAAATCTTCCCACTTCTGATTAAGATTGCTGTTATTTCAGTGTTGCCTATAGGAGATATTGGGTCAATGGCTATTAAAATCACTTGATTTAAAACTATAATTATGGCATATATTTCAGTTCCAAATGATACCTTTAAATTGCTAGCTGAATTCACCAACTGTAGATATTTAAGGGATTTAGAAAATAATCTGTATCTGTCTGAAACCAAAATGAACAGCTCTTAATGATTACTGTAATTATGCCTAATTTAAAACTTCCCAGAATTGGAATGTATTGGGCAGAAAAAACTAGAATTTTCGTACTCGCAGACATGTCTTGGAAATCGCAAATCTTCAATAAGAAACAACTTAAAATTGAAGTTATTCAATAGTATAAGACGAAGAGAGATAAAAAAAAATGATTGGTACATTTTAGGAAGTAAGGCCCCTTCTGTACACTGTTCGGACAGAAATATTTTGCCATTCAAATTTTACATTATACAAGAATTACTCATTAAATTAAGATTAATGAAAGATTTTAAATCAACATGTCACTATGTCTCCTCCAGGAGATAGTTTCTCAAAAATAAAAAAATTTAAAACATTTTTTTTCCGTACTTTTCCATGTATTTAGAACCAATTAATACAAATGTTTTTAAAAATTATAATTCAAAGTTAGCCTTGGATCTGAGGTTAAAAACCTTATATAATGGGTGAAATATCACTCCAGATCAGTTTTCTTTGTTGTGCAGCATAGTGCATAACAAAAATGAACTTTCCAAGCAGTAACAGTATCCTTACTGATGCCATAAATGATTACAGGAAAGATCGTGTTACCAGTATTTTTAATATTATCAATTACTTGTACTTAGTAATAGGAAACGGTTCACAGAGGGAGAGATTTTTTATTCATTATGTCTTTTCAAGGGTAAAAAGTTTAATATTGGCATTTGGATTTTTGAAAATTCTGTGATTCTATATAACTGTATTCTTTTAAATAACTGTTTGTAAAATATGTATTTTTGAAGGTGTGTTGTAAAATCAGAAATCTTTCTATTTAAATCTGTGGTTCAAATTGGGAATAGGGTGTCCCCTAGGAGATTGGCGACTTTTGAGAGCGATAATTGACGATTTAGGTCATAGTAATTCTAAGCATATTCAATGCTCAAGTCATGCATGTTAAAATTGATACCTCAAGCAATAAAACCATTCAGGAAATAGAAAAGTACACCCCACTCAGAAACAACCCACAACTACACAAACCACGAGAAATTTTAATTCTTTAATTTCACTTTTATTACAAAAACACTGGCAACACAAGCACACTCCTCACAAAATCTCACCCCTATACACCCACCTATATACAGAATTAACACACTACACCATCGACCAATCACAGAGCGCACTCTCACTGCGACCAGACTGAACAAGCAAGTAGGAATCCAATAGACTACTGCTGCAATATCCTAAGCCTAAACTCATGAATTTCAACCATCTTCTCTTTTGGATTAATTTTAACAACACTAGTACTTCAACTAGTGATATTCTAATATTAATAATATATATTCAGCATATTTTTCAGAATTAATTTAATATTGTCTAAAAAGCTATTGCACTGTAATTTTATTTTATCTTAATATCTAAATCTTAACTTCTGGGCAAGTGTAAAACCAAAATTCAGTCTCATCTCAAATAATAGCCAATTCACAGGATATTAAAGCCTGAGAGAGTTATGTTTCCTGACAAAAATAGTCAGTTTGGTCATGCACATTTGGCAACCTATCCAGAAAATCACCAATCTCCTAGGGGACACCCTATTCCTGATTTGAACCAAATCTGTAATTGCTTTGCTTGCTAATATAATTTCTAAGTTAATTTTAAATATAGTATATTTAAGATTATTATGTTTACAGACTTCTTTAAAAGAAAAGCCTCAAGTTGTTTCTGCTAAAGAGAATATTAAAGATCTTAAATTTGCAAAGGCAAAAGTGAAAACAAAAGAAGTGAGTTATTCATTATCTCTTATTTGTTTTTAAATATTTGAATGATTTCTAAATAAGTATTGGAATAAATCGTTGTGTGTTAATTACATTGTTGATCTGCTGAAGGAAAAGTACTTTATTTGTAATAATAAATGGTTTTTTATACGTTGATCGATTATCAGTTATTTTAGAAAGACTTTAAAAAATTATTTTATAGACTGTTTGAATTGAATTACTATCATAGATTCTGTAAATCTTTTTATTCTTCACTGTAATATAATTTTTTTTTTATTTGTAAGTAAATTTAACTTTTGTAAAATATATTTTTTTTTATTAAAAATATCTTGTGTGTTTATTAATTTAATATTAATTACTCAAATGTATAATCAATTGATAAGTGATTTAAATATTATTGTTCTGAAATACCTGCTGATTAAGGTTGCAAGTTTTGTGGCCAATAAAGATTAATTTTAAGTGCAATGCGTTTTCACCTAAAACAGTCGTGGTATGGTAATTTCTCCAAATTTTCTGCATTTGTTGTAATTCATTGCAATCTCAGTTATCAATTTTAAATTAAATGATACTTTCTTATTTTCCTTCATTCTTTTTCCAACTTTCTTTACTTTAGATTAAAATTTTCTTTATTTTGAATTTTTGTTTTTCAAAAATAGAACACATTACTTGATATTATAGAATTTCTTTTTTTAATATGACAATGGAGATATTCCCTGTATCTTTGCTGGGAGCAGCTTTAGTATCGCTCATCTGCCAAATTTGACGCTATTTTGTGACGCCAAGTATCTTAGTTTGAAAAAGGGTTACCATCAAAATTTCTAACAAAATTCCATGTTTGAAAAGTAAAAATACATATTACAAATTTATAGACATTTTTAGGGTACTAGGACATGAGGGTGAAAATAAAACTCTGAGTTTAAGATTCTTTCTTTTTGACAAGTTTTAAATATTTGTACAACTTGGGAATTTTTTGTGTGCACCTAATGATATTTCAATCATTTTAGTGAACTATAAAAGAATTTTTTTTTTGGTCAAATAGCTTTTCTTTCCCTTTGAGTTGAATATGGATAAGATTTTTCAGATTTTTTTGCATTTAAGTGCTATTTTTAAACATATACAAAATATTTTACTCGTAACATAGAAAATAATTCACAAGATATAGTGAACCTAATCTTTTAATAATGTATATTTTCTTTGCAACAATTATAGAATTTCATAATTTAGGAAGTTTAATCTTTTTTTTTTTTTTTTTTAACTATTTCTTAAAACTTGAATATTGCTTAGAGTGCCATCCAATGGGATGTAATATAGGTTGCCACAAACTATCATTTATCACCCACCCGAATTTTTTGGTGAAAAATTCGGGTGGGCGATACTAAAAGCTAGCCTTTTGCTGAAAACAAATCTTATTAAGCTTGGACTAGCAAAATTTATTAGTGAGGTGTACAGTTCTTAGTGAAAAATGTGAATTTTTTCATGTGAAATTAAACTAAACTTCAAAGACTTTATAGTGTAGTAAAAGGATTTAAGATATTTGTTCACAAATATGCATGGTTTAACACGAAATGCCAACTGTGTTACTGCAGTACAATGTTGGTATAAAATCAAAATTTTTTAAAATATTTTTGATAAAAATAAGAATACAACTCTTCATTATGGTAAGCATGTAAAGCCTTACATTTCTGAATTTAATGACTGTGGTTCAAAATTACGAGGTCCGCCACCAATAGTCCTCATGTTGTTTCTAGTGCAACATTAATAAAAACTAAAACTTCTGAATTGAATAGGGAATTACTATCCGTATGAAAAGGCACAGAATCTGTGAAACATTTCAAAGTAATAGATGTTTCATTTGGCTAAGAAAGTATGCATCAGCATTTTTTAATGAAAAAGTAATGCAATAATATATTATTGCAGACTACAAAAATACTATTATTTATAGGTTCTGGCAGATGTAGTCGAACTTCAGGAAAGTCTTGCAGTTATTGATTCCTTTATAACAATTGAAATACCTGATAATGTTGAAAAAATTGATGCAGAAGATGGTGAAAATCCTCAACTTGTGAGTTGTTACATAAATGACATCTATGGTTATCTGAAAAATCTAGAGGTAAGTATTGGAATAATGTCATAGCTTAAAATAGTGCTTATGATTAAATTGAAATGTGTTTGGATTCATCTTGAGCTCTACCTTCATTTAGAAAAATAATTTTTATTTTATGAGAGTCTATTGGTATACATAGTCTCTTTGACTTGGGTCATTTCCTAAATGGGAACCTAAATAATTCTCTGATGATAGCATTACTATATTGAAAAGCTTGCATGCTATCTTAGTTTAATTATAGAAAAGCAAAATGATGCAACATGTAGACCAAAAGATAAGTTTCTGTAATTTTTTTATTGGAAAAAGTTTAATTCAAATATTTTGAACTCCATTTTAGATTAAATTGGATACATTATTTTAGAGGAGCTTTTAAATTTCTTGTACCCTTATGGGTACCTTGTATTTGTGGGTGTTATTTCGCATAATAGGATAAGTAATATTACTTGTTTAGAACCTATTCCATTGATGTGTTCTATATAAAACCTTATTTTTGTTTTTTATTATGCTTATCTTACAACTGTTTTTAATGCAACTTAAATAATTTAAATTTGAGACTTTTATCTATTATAAAAAGTATTGCATTTAATGGATCTTAATCCAGAACTAATGAAGTATTGGTCATAAATCAAAATTGATTTAGTAGAGTGTAATTCAAAAATGATATAATGTAGAATATTAAAAATCATGGGGGGGGGTATGAATTCATATTTTATAAGTAATTGATTATAGGAGCATGTAATCTGAAAGTAATATGATTTGGAATATATAATCAGAAACTAAAATATTGAAATCTATTACCAGACAGGAATTGATACTCAAAATATTTCTTAAAGTAAATATTTGGCACCCCACTGGTACCTTACAATAAAAAATGATGCTTTTATGATATTTTTATGAAAATGAAGGAATAAAGATGGGGGAAGCATGCAAGGTTTGACAGAATTGTGCATTTTCCTGAGCATGTGAAATTGCCAAATAGACTGAAATGCTATAATATAGGTTGCAAGCTAATATCTAGTGTAAAAATGATTTTTTACTCACAAGTTGAACAGTTCAATGCATATTCATTAAGGCAGCTTGTGGCGATTTGTATCCTGTTGGTTTTTTGAAAAACATAAAAGGAATTTGCAGTTTAGATTGGAAGGGCATTGTTTCAAACAATTACTCTGCTTGCAAGAGAATTGTTGTGTAAAGTAGAACATATAATGTGCATCTTGAAATCGCTTTTATAAATTTTATTAAATAACTTTTTGTACAACTTTCATTTTAAAATTACAAATGTATAGGTACCATAATTCATTTAAAAATTTTGAGAAATATTTTTTCTTTCAATGATTATTGATAAAATTAATACCAAGATTATTTAGAAATATTTTATAATTTTTAGTGACATATTTAAAAACAGTGTCTTTTTAAAAAATCTTAAATGTTACATTGTTCTTTTTGCTTTTTAAATTATTAATTCTATGATAGTTTTAAAACATTTATTTTTCCTTTAATTGTGTTAAGTATGTCAGAAAAGTATGATTTGGTAAAATGTATATTTTGCAGTAGGCCAGGGGGAAAGATTTCAAAATTGGTGCTTGCACAAACTTCATTTAGGATTTATGAAGCTGTAAAAATTCACATTGTGCGTATGAACATGTAAATATTGATTATTACCTTGTGGAGCTCGTGTAGATAGATTCTAAGCGGCTCATTCGGATTACTGAATTTTTGCATCTTTATTGATGTCATAAAAATAGTTTATCTTCCTTTGAAAGAACTATAATTTAATTATAAATCTTATTGCATAATATTTATATTTGTTGTATAAGTTACTGTAACTGTAAAATTCTCATTTAATGATTAATACTGGATTTTGTTTTCTTATTACTGATTTTTATTTCATATGTGTCATTAGTTCGATAACCTAATATGTCAACCCTAAGATAGCTAAAGTAATAAACTTGCACTTGATACTTTTCTTTAACTATGGTCAATTCTCAATTTATTCATGAAAATATAAAACTGAGACTAGATACAAGTCTTGTGTTATATAAATTCGTCCGTTTTTCCATATTTCAAGCAATTCCTATTTATGGAACTTTCTATGACGTAAATAATTGGAAATTATTATCTTTAAAATTGCCTTTTAATTTTTTTAAAAGAAAACAAGCTACAATTTTATTAATGGTAAGCTTAAGAAATGAAGCACATGATTAATATATAGTAAAAATATTTAACCTTTGATTAAAAATCTCTTTTTAGGAATTGTTTATGTATTGGTTTATTTATATTAATAAACTTACATTAAATTTTAATATTAAAAAATCTAGATTTTTTTTCCAATCAAACCAAATCATCTTGACTTCCAACCAGAAGTTACAGGGAAAATGAGAGGAGTGTTGGTTGATTGGCTTGTTCAAGTACATCTTCGCTTTCATCTGCTTCAAGAGACTCTTTATATGACTATTTCTATAATTGACAGATTTCTACAGGTTTGAGTAATTTATTTATTACATTGAGAATATTTTAAGTTTTTGTAAATTCCTTTAAAAACTTAAAATGTTATGTATTTTAATTGTACAAGAACTGAATAAATCAGGCAATACTTCTTTTTTAACGATGTTTATTTTAGAAAATGGAATGTTTTTTCAATTATTGTACAGTTTGAGAAATTTCTATTTAAGGTTTTCGCTTTTACGTAATTAGTCTCCCCCCCCCATAGTATGAAAATTAAAAGTAAAATTTTTGTTGAATTTGTTTTAGAAACCTGACATATAGGAACTAATGTGTTTTAAATTTAAAATTGGGACTAGCTTTATATTAAAATTTTGTCTGACTAATAAACTCCTCAGGAAAATTAATGTTTTTATAAAATCTAGAGATATTAAAGAAACTAAATAATTTATTCCCATCTATATTTCCTTCCCCCTTCTTAATTATTCAATAATGGTTTTTATAAACAATTTATTTAAAATTTTATGAAAAGATTTGGCTCTGTGTGATGAAAAATTCAATGTTGCTTTATCAAATGTAGCTCAAATAATAATTCGAAGGATTAGTATTAATTACTTACAAATTTAAATTAATTTAATTTTAAAATAAATTTCTAAGTAAAAGTAAATATTTTTTGCAAATAGGTATGATTCATCATTGACATAACCTTATTTATATATAAATTTTTTGTTATAGAGTGATAAAGTGAGGAGATCTCAATTGCAATGCGCAGGAGTAACAGCAATGTTTATTGCTTCGAAATTCGAAGAAATGTACGCACCTGATATAGGTGACTTTGTGTACATCACCGATAGCACTTATTCAAAAGCAGATATACTAAAAATGGAGAAAACTATTTTGAAAAGTCTTGATTTCAATATGAGTAAACCTCTTCCTCTGCATTTCCTTCGTCGGAACTCTAAAGCAGGAAATGTAAGTTGCGTACATGTTGAACAAGCATTTCTCTCTCTCTCCCATCTTATAAAAATCATACTATATCTACATAATGTAAAATTTCTTTTAGGTTGATGCTACCATTCATGCTCTTGCTAAATATTTCCTTGAATTAACACTTCCAGAATATGATATGGCTCATTATTTACCATCTGCTCTAGCTGCAGCATCCCTGTATTTGTCATTAAGGTTGTTATGTGAAACTCGTTGGTCTGAAACTCTGACCTTTTACAGTGGCTATTCTGAAGAGAAAATTTTGCCTATAGTTAAGAAATTATGCAAAATTGTAAAAGAATCTGAAACAACAAAACTTCAGGTAAATTATTTAAACAAATCAAACTGCATGTCTCCTTTATCATTTTAAATGATTTTTTTTTTTTTTTTGTGTAAAATTTCTAAAATATAAATATCTAGATTATTTTTATCCTTAATGATTATTTTGAGAGTTGTGTGCTTTTTTTTAACTTCAAATTATAATATTAATATATCAATATTGTTGCATACCTTGGTTTTGCAAAACTATGGGAATTTGTTACGGTACATTTATTTAAAGGTAATAGATATATGAATTTTAAATGCTATATTAGGTTCGAAGGTATATCCAGTTTATCTCTACCGTAGACATAAATAATATATATCGTATTTACTAATTATAAAAAGGCAATTTTTATTATACTGAAACCAAGAGTTTAAACTTTCATCTTGGTATTACTTTAAAATTAAAAGGTGGAAGATGGAATACATATAGAGACAAGAATACATTTTATAAAAGATTGCTGTTTTCTTGCAAGCATTTATATCATATACTAGTGAATTTTTTTTTTTAATATGATTGCAAAATCATATGTGAAAGTTCTTTCATCTTTTTAATTTTTTTAAAATAGTTTATTCTTGGATATCTTAAAACTTGTGTTATAGTAATGAAATATCTCAGTCTTAAATCTGCATATTTTGTTTCCAAGATAAAATATTGATATTATAAAGCAAATGATTTTCTTTAAGAAATTTATTTAACCACTATGCAAAGTTGTACTATTAATCTAAGAATATGGTACATTTACTTTAATTTGACAGTTTATTAAAAAAAAAAATTTCAGATTATTTAAAATTTTATTTATCAATTTTACTTTCCAATAAAATTTATATATTGTATAATAATTGATAATTTTTTAATTTAGCTAATATGTGTGTGTAGTATTAATTTGCATGCATTTTATATGGTTAATTTTTTTGCAGGCAATTCGTGTGAAATATTCAAGTAGTAAATTGTTCAAGGTTAGCACCCTCCCTCAACTGAAGTCTCCTTTAATAACTGAATTAGCAAATTCTATTAAAAATTAGTTTTTGTAAATTTTAAATGCATGTTTTTAATTAGACATCTGATAAAATAATTAGTAATTTGAGAGGGAACCATTATTGTGTATGTGTATGGACAAATTTTACTTGGATTTTTTTTCTTGGTGAATGCTTTACATCATTTGTATCTGCTTGTATATATGTTTGTACACTGTAATTTTCGATTAAATTGTATTAAACTCTCTTTGAAAAGTGTCAAGAATCAAGTTATTGTAAATATTATTTAATAAATAAGAATTCCATGTGGTTTTTTTTCCACTTTTTTTTTGAATGTATTTTATTTGTTATATGAAAAATAGCAAATCTGAATTGTTCTCTTAATGACATGTTCATTAATATTTGTTTAACATTTTTACCTATTTACTTAATTTTGCCATCTTGATTTTGGAAAGAGGGGAAAAGATCCAGTTAAATAATCTTCAGAAGCATATTTAATTTTTGGCTTAAATATTTAAAGTAAAGAATAAAACTTAAGTCTGCAAGCTTAGTTTCTGATTTGAAAAAGTATCGCCAGGCTCCTGCATTTTATTTTGCTACTTATACAGTAAGTTTCATTTAATATAACAAATATGGGGGAAATGGGATTCAGAACCACATTCAACTTGTAGAATATTTTAAAATGTAGGTGGCGCTGCAAGCTTTGCCCCCAAAAGCTTTTATAACCTTCCTATGTTAGTTTAGGATATGATTTGAAGCTCAACTGGATAGCTGAGTCAATAGAGCCTTATAATAAAAGATTTACTTGAATCTCGAGGGAGAATTCTAATATGGCGCCCAAAGTTGGGCAAGATATCTTGTTACAGAGGTAAATGAAATATTTGACATCTTAATAAACTCTAAGAATATATGCTGTAATTAAATAATTAAGCAGCGAACATTATTAATGAATGCTTATTAAAAAATAGTGTTATGTAATTTTGATTTACAGAAATATTGTCTTTATTGATGTAAAATAGCAGAATTAAAGAAATTTAAGGATAACAATTAGATTTTTAACTATGAAACGTAAGTAAAATTAATAATTTACTGAAATTAAAGTCAATTGATATTATAAAATTAGAATAAATCAAGGCAAGAACAATTGCTTGGAAAGGGGAATAGCTTAAAATCATTACATGAAGAGAGAAATTTAGAAATTAATTGATGAAAATGAAATTGTAGCATCTGAAGAATTCTCTGAAAAAATAGTTACAGGGGAAAATATTGTAGTTTATTATTATTGAAAACGATAGTAAACAGAATAAAGAATGACTATATATGATCAATTGGACGCACTGTTGATGAAATGGGTTTCACTAACAATTCTAACACTTAAATTAACAAAATTATTAGTACAGTTTCCCACCTTGCACGGAGCTTTCTCATACTCAAATATTCGTGAATGATATGATGTACACGTTCAGTTGATATCTTTAGAGTCTCTGCTATTTCATTCGATTTCAATTGACGGTCATTCAAAATCATTTTGTGGATTTTTTTAATGTTTTCGTCGGTAACAACCTCTTTTGGGCGTTCACCGTCTTCGGTGCTCATTTCACCACGTCTAAACTTAGCATACCTATCCTTGATGGTTGATTTTTCTGGGACAGTGTCCGGAAACTAGGCATCAAGCCAAGTTTTTGCTTCAACTGTATTTTTTCCCTTCAAAAAGCAATATTTTATCAACACGTGAAATTCCTTTTTATCCTTTTTTTTCACAATAACAAAAGTTGCTTCATTCAAAATGCTATAATTCACAAACTAATGATCCTACATCTGTCAAATTTATACACGCATCTTTTGAGGGTTAGGGCTAACTAAAAAACATATGGATTTAATTCTAGTAGCGCCATCTATGTGTCAGACCGGGAACTTTTCAATTGAAATGTTAATTTTATGAAATTTTGATGTCAGTTTGAAAATGCTATTCTTAATAAAGATAGCTTAAGTAAAATTGAGAAATTTACTTATGGGATAACATTGTTATGTGGAGCTGCACTAAATTTGATTAGGGGCATTACCTTAACAGATGAAAATTTATGACCACCGCATTAAATTAACCGAAAGATTTGAGAGGGGTCATTCAATAAGTTAGAAAATCAAATTTTAGGTAATTTTTTTTATTTTTCAACGTAGTCTCCTTTTAGCTCTATACACTTTTCCAAGCATGTCTCCAAATATTTTTAAGCCATCTAAATTGTAAGATTTCCGAAGGGCCTGCAAATAGGCATATGTTTGGGTGATGATCTCTTCATTTGATCTGAACAGTTGCCTGACAAACTATATATTTTTTTTAAGTTTGGAGATTAAAAAAGTTACTGGGGCTGCCCGAATTCGGTGAATATTGGAATAAATCAAACTAATTTATGATTTTGGCCATTGAAGCTGTTGGGTGTGCACCCGTGCATTGTCTTATTGGAAAGAATTTTTTTTTTTGAATGATGACATTTTTTCTTTATTTCTTCGCTCAACCAGTGCATTAATGATGCATAATACTCTCCCATTATTGTTTATCTTTTCTCTAAGTATTCGGTGTAGGTGAATCCATGTGTATGCAAAAAAAGCTATGGTCATCACCTAGTTGACCGATTCACTGCCTGCTTTCATTAGCCTTCAAAAACCCACTGTTTTGATTATTCTTTGTTTTCGTAGAGGTGTATCCATGCTTTGTCTATAACTGTGTAATGAGGCAGAAACTTGTCGGGATTGCTGCGAAAAGCACCAAGATGGCCTCAGAGTCACTGACATGATTGCGTTTATTTTTCATTGAGAGCAAACTCAATACCTATCTTGCCAAGATTTTTTTTCTTGCAAAATTGAAAACACTGTATCTTGCGATATGCCAGTGGTCTCAACTATTTTGCTTATTTTAATTCATGGATTACTCAAAACCATATCGTGGATTTTGTCATGCATTCTGGGAGTAGTCTTTCCTTCTCCATTTTCGACCCTCCTTCTTGTCAACTACTTATCTTTTTTCAACTTCACGTCTAGACCACAGTTTAATCTTGTTTGACGCAGCATAGCCATTTCTGGCTCTTGCGCCAATAAACTTTACATTCACTCACTGGGAGTAGTCTCTTCCACTAGACGTCTCGAGAAAAGTTCATCTTTTGTAGGATTGTGGCTCCATTTAAACTCATTTTCCCAATTACAAACAGTTAAAAACACAGGACAGATATGTCATGAACTTCATCTAACTCAGATTTGATCTCTTTTGGGGTGTTAAGCCTTTTAAATATTAGTGTTTAATCATCGCTCGAAACTCTCTTTTTCTACAAGTTTCATGCTCGAACCAATAAAAAGAAAAACCATATGATGGAAATAACAGAGACTTGGACAGCTGTCTAGCGAGTCATGATGCTCACTAAAAACAAATCATTTTTGATGCTATTAACGCCATCTCTTGGACTTATTGAATGGCCCTCATAATTGTAGTCATGTGACAAAATTATTTAGTTTGTAATTAGTTGAAATTTTTAGTTTAGTTAAAAGATTAAGAAATATGTATGACAATCTTTGAAATAAATGTTGGTCGCTCGAAAGTTTAAAAATAAAATCTGAAACTCATGGACAGTTATTTTCAATTCTTTTCAAATTAACTCCCGAAGAGATCAATTTAGATTTTAATCAAATGTGGCGTAGTAGATTTCTATCAAAAAAGGATTTTTAGTGTTAAAAAATTGTTGACATTCATTAAGGAGAAGTTGCATGACGGGGGAGATTTAATCAATGTTGCAGGATTCTAGAGTAAAAAATGCCAATTCCTCTAAATTTGAATCGAAATTTAAAAAAAATCGGACATTATCATGCTGACAGCTGCAACATTTTCAGCTAATTTAAAATGTATTGAATTTTCTGTAATTGTAATCATAAGTCTTACCAATGTACTACAAAGGAAAAAAATAAATAAAGGTCGTTGTTTTTGGTGTGCCTATGCAAGTTCTAATTGCAAAATTAAAACTCAACCATGTAAATAAATGTTTCATTATACACTGGTTATCATAAATTAAGGAAAAATCACAAAAATAGCGATAACTCTTTCAAAAGTAAGCCAAACCGTGCAAAATTTGCATATGTTGTCCACTAAGAGTAGCTGAGTAAAATTGCAATATGCAAATTAGTGACGCTGCACTCGGCTTACGTCATCTGCCTGGAGCATAAAAGTCCAAGTTTGAGAGAAAGCACACAAATTTTACTGTGATTGCGACATTGAAAATCTGAGATAGCCAATTCGTCATAATGACCTCTAGGCATCATTTGCCTGAAGAACTACGATGGAGAGCCATCGGGAGACTAGAGGCAGGGCAGAGTCAATCAGAAGTGGCCAGATGGCTAAATGTGAGTCCATCTGTGGTTCATAGACTTTGGAGGCAATTTCAAACCACAGATTCGGCATCTAGGAGGTTCAGTCAAGGACGGCCAACTGTTACGACCAGTGCCGATGACCGATATTTGACATTAAGTGCACGCAGGAATAGAACCGCTACTCCGACACATCTTAGATCCTCTCTTGCTGCAGCCACCGGAAGGTTGGTGTCAACGTCAACTGTGCGCAGAAGGCTCCACGAAGGTGGTCTGTATGCGAGACGACCAGCCATTTGCGTGCCGCTCACATCACGCCATAGGAGAGACCGTTTGCAGTGGGCCCGACAACATGTCCACTGGACGTCAGATCAATGGAGGCCTGTTCTCTTTACGGATGAGTCCAGGTTTAGTCTAGAAAGTGACAGTAGACGTTATTTGATATGGAGAGAACCTGGGACCCGTTATCATCCATCAAACATCCGTGAAAGAGATGCATACGGAAGAGGCAGTGTCTGTGTTTGGGGAGGCATATCCTTAGGAGGGCGCACAGACCTCCATGTCTTTCCAAGGGGAACCGTGAATGCTCAGGTTTATCGAGACAACATCCTTGATGCTTATGTGCGCCCATATGCCGGGGCGATTGGTGATTGCTTCCTGTTACAGGACGATAATGCAAGACCACACAGAGCTCGCATTGTTGATGATTATCTTCAACAGGAAACAATTACGCGCATGGAGTGGCCAGCTCGATCCCCGGACTTGAATCCTATCGAGCACGTTTGGGATGCTCTAGGGAGGCGTGTATCTGCCATCAATCCGCCCCCTCAGACCCTTGCCGCGCTTGCATCTGCTTTACAAGAGCAATGGCTCTCACTTCCTATTGAACTGATAGACCGCATAATTGAAAGCATCACACATCGCTGTTTGTGCTGTATTGCTTCTAGAGGCAATCATATTCCATATTAAAGGTACTTTTTCTATTGCAAACCGATACTTCCAATTTGTTTATTTTATACATGTGCTAATTTCTATACTACTATTAATGTCTGATAATTTCTTTTTATGTTGTTTAATACCTTACTATGTGTTGTATATTGTGGGTAAGTTTCATAAAATTCCATGTGTAATTTCTTGAGTTATCGCGATTTTTGTGAATTTTCCTTAATTTATGATAACCAGTGTATATCAGTTTGTTTGCTGTAAAAGTAAGCTATTGATAATGAAACAGTTTCTGAGACAAATTCTGATTTAACTGATAAGTGTAATAGAAATGTGTTTCATTTAAATACTTAAAAAACTAAGCATTAAATAAGGTTTTTATTACAAACTTGTGTAGCGAAAATAAACTCCAGTTCCAAATAAAAAAAAAATGTAACTGTTATGTAGTGCTTCTACTAAATCTTTCATACATAGACATTGTAAATAAAACTGCTGATTATCAGGACTGAGCAGTTAAAAATGTTTACTTTCAGTTCTCGAAAACCAACTGAAAAAATTTATATTAAAGTTGAGCTAGTTAATATTTGAGGCTCTTAAATCAATTAATCTTGAACTTGTACCGAAAATATTACGAATGCAAGTGTTATTGTTCTAAACAAAATAATAAGTAAATTATGTTCAGAAAATATTTCTTTGCCAAGATCAGGACCTAAGGTCAATATTTTGATTGGAGCAGACACCTTATTGAATATTATCACGGAAATAAAAAACAAATTTCAAAGAGTTTGTTCTGTATTGAAATACTATTTAGATTTTCTCTCAGTAGCAATTATGGATGAATCAATTGAAATCTGATGACATACAGAATTTATTGACTGGTGAAAGTGTATTTTTTATTTCTGATTTAGAACAAGTCTATGCAAATCTTGAATGTTGTCTTTTGGGAACTTGAGGAAGTTATACCATTAAATTATTTAACAAAAAAAATGAATACAAGGAGCATTTTTATAAAACTTATAATAGGTTTTCAAAAGGTAGATTTTGTGTTAAATTGCCAATTAAAAGTGATAGTATACCTGTGGATTTTTCCAAAAAGATAACTATTAAAAATGTTTAAGAATTTAGCAAAAATTAGAAAGAGAAATCCCAAACGTCGAAATGTATATGATTTCATAAACACATATTTGGAAGTAAATCATTTGGGAAAAAATTTACTTTCTCACAAGCAAAAAGAAACATTAAATATTATACGAGGCCTGTCTAAAAAGTATCCGACCTTAATTTTTCCCGCCCAAAGTAGTGATTCTAAAGCGGCGCCACAGAGCACGGTGGAAGGAGGAACCTTAATGCGCATGCGTGAATTTTTTCACCGCGTTCGCTTGTGCGATGGTCGTCAAGTAAGGTGCTGTTCGTAGTGTTCGTCAGATTTAGTTTTCTCGCAAGATGACTGAACGAATTGAGCAAAGATACTGCATCAAATTCTGTCAAAAGCTTGGTGATTCTCAAAGCCAAACAATTTGTAAGATTCAACAGGTGTTTGGAGAAGATGCGATGGGTGTAACACAAATTATGGAGTGGTTCAACCGATTCAAAGATGGCTGCACATCAGCGGAGAGTGAGCAGCGTTGTGGCAGGCCCCAAACTGCTCGGAGTGCAGTTGTTGAGAGGGTACGAAATTTGGTGATGGCAGATCGTCGATTGCAGAAGAGGTTGGAGTGAGTAAAGATTCTGCACATGCAATTTTGCGTGAAGATTTGAACATGAACCGAGTGGCTGTGAAATTCGTACCCAAGTTGTCGCCGGAACTAAAAGACCTCCGTTTTGACGTTGCACTGGACCTTCTGGACACCGCCAACACTGATCCTGGGTTTCTGAACACCGTGATAACTGGAGATGAGTCATGGGTACGACCCAGAAACAAAAAGACAGTCGTCGCAATGGAAGCATCCCGATTCTCCAAGGCCGAAGAAAGCGCGGCAGGTGCGAAGCAAAATCAAGGTGATGCTGATTGTTTTCTTTGATGTCCGTGGAATTGTGCATCACGAATACGCACCGGAAAGACAAACAGTGACAAAGGAGTACTATCAAGATGTTCTCCGTGACGCAGTTCGGCGCAAAAGACTAGACATGTGGATGGCGAACAACTGGCACTTGCATCATGACAACGCCCCTGCACATTCATCCCAATTGATCCACACTTTCTTAGCCAAACATGGCATTACAACCTTTCGCCAACCTCCCTACTCTCCAGATCTGGCTCCTTGCGACTTCTGGTTGTTTCCAAAATTGAAGACGCCACTGAAAGGATCCCGTTTTGAGAGTAGAGAAGAGATAATGCGGAACGCTACAGCGGAGCTGAACACCATTTCAAAAGAAGACTTCCAGAGGTGTTTCCAGCAGTGGAAGGATCGGTGGGCTAAGTGTGTGCAAGCACAAGGGGCCTACTTTGAAGGGGATTAGGGTCCCAACTCCGTCAGGTATTCGAAATATTTTTTCTGGCCAAAGGTCGGATACTTTTTTGACAGGCCTCGTAAACTACTTACCTAATGAATTCGAAGAAGTACAACTGCTCTTAGACTTGTGTTTGATCGTTCCACTTTAACAAGCATCCAGTATATCACTCGATTATTAATAAATTGTCAGCCCAAAATTATAGGATATTTTTGGCACTTAGATTCAAATATACATTCATGCTGATGTCACAAAGCTATACCGTTAAGTGTTAGTGTTTAATTCCAATTCCCACTAACTAAGAAAGTCTCCTAATGATAAACTGGAAGAATATCTCTTAAAAACTGCAACATACAGAACCTCTTCTCCCATCTTAGCAGTAAAGGCTCTTCCAAAACTTGCTTACAAAGATACAAGTTTCCTTTTAGATAAAGATGTCATTTTGCAAGATTTTTATGAAGGCAATTTACTTAATGGGACTAATTCCATTTCTTCCTGACTCTGATAACAAAATTTATTCTACTTCTTGAATCTGGCGGATTCCATATCAAGGAATGGACACCTAATGAAGCAAAACTATTAGATTCTTTATCTAATGGTTATGTCGAAACTAAAAGCTCATTTGTTATTGATACTGATAATTCTGTAAAGGTTTTAGGCATACATTGGTATGCAACCTCTGATTATTTCTTTCTTAAGGTTTGCCTTTTCACTGAAATTGAAAATATAATGAAACAGAAAATAATTTCTGAAGTTTCAAAACTCTGCGGTCATTGCAGCATTTTCATTCCTGGTTCTTATCGCACAAGTCGTCCTTTTTATGCCTATGTTTCGCCCTCCGATGTTGACATTAATGGCATGTTCTGGCATTTCTATCTATCTAACTGTTACCATTTTTGCATTATGAAATCCATTAATAGATGATTGCTTTGTGCATCTGGGCAGCCATAGCTACTCGTGTTCTCCGAGATATCAAAATTTCTATATCATTTACATATTTCAGCAGTTCTTTGATTAGATGATTCCCATTGGCGTGGTATGGTAGTTTGGAGAAAGGGTGCCAGCTCAGGTGTCGTCCTAGTCACTTGACTGAGATTCAAAATTATGTGGTCCGTTGCCAATAGACTACATGTTGCTTCTAGTGCGACGTTAATAAAAACTAGTCTAAAAAATTGACGAGATGATATATATAAGGTAACCCAATAGAAAATTTGAAAATAATATATTTGATTAATGTTTTAATTAGAATGTGCATGATTTTGATTAGTTTGCATGTGAATTAATATAATAGAAGTATTGAAATGAGCATGTCTGTCTAAAGTTCTATTACAAGTGTTTGGCGCAGCAAAGCCTACCTTGGCTCTTGCGCCATAAAACCTCACAGTCACTCACTAAAGTTCTATTAATATACATATCTGGTATTATGTGTTTTAGTATATCTATTTAAATATTATGATTTGAATTATATTTTTTAATTATCATTGAATATCATACAAACTTCTTATTTCCTGATGTTTTGTAACTTCCCAACCAAAAACACTCACTTGTTAAAGCAAATTATTCTAATCTTAATTTTGAGTTTAATGTCTTTACAATACAACTCAAGAGATATTATAATACTTATGTGTGATATAAGTGAATTTTTCTACCTTGTCATTTCATCCTATGTATGGATTCCTTCGTAAAATGTTAACTTTTCTTCAGAGAAAAGTTATCCAATGAGGGTGGAGCTGTAGTTATCACCATGCCTGGTTCTTATCACACGAATTAGCCTTTTTATGCCTATGTGTTGGTCTTAATTGAATAATAAGGCGTTTCTCTCCATTTGTTTTCACTTTTGTATTATGAAATTCATCAACGGTGGAGTGCTTTTTGCATCTAGACAGCCCGAGTTACATGTGTTCTCCGAGATATCAACATTTCTACATCATTTACATATTTCTGCAGGGCTTTAATGAAATGAAAGAGATTTGCCGACGAAAAGCAGATTGATTTTGATCCACAGCAAGAATCGGACAGCCCTTGATTTGTTTCCACGCGAGACGGTTGTCTCAATAGCTCCTGTTACAAAACTTCTGTAAATAACAATACATACAACAAAATTAAATATTTGTGACTTAAAGCCAATATTTTTTCTTGGAGTTTTTCACGATATCTTGAATTTTGTTTTCAAACTGTACATGCTCTTGAGGGACCAGTGATAGTTTTAGCCAAATTACTAATTCAGAAACTTTGGATAGTTAGACTTAGTTGGGATAAAGAACTCTTAGGCAAACTTAAAATGGAATATCTACTCTGTAGAAATGCATTTTTTCACCTTGAAGAGCTGAAAATACCACACAAGTAAGAAGTGAGAACTTTACTACTACTCCTCTCTCTAGATTTTCAGATGCCTCTAAAAGGAAATAAATTTTCAGCTTTTGACTTCAAAGAATCGTTTCATCATTAAACAAGTATTTCTTCCACGGTTAGAAATATGTGGAGCTGTTTTATTTGTCAAATTACTAAACAAAGTTCAGAATATTCTAGAAGTAAATATCAGTTCACAATACAGACAGTCCTAAAACTCATTTATTAAATTTGCTAAGTACAGTTCAGTAAAAATAATTTATTTGAAATGTAGTGAAAAGAGAAGAAAACTTCTGTCATCTTTAAATGCAGATGGATTTGAAGAAGCAGAGAACACTTTTGTCTTAAAACTATTCAAACTGGATGTTTTCCTGGAGTCATACTCTTGAAAATGAAGAAATCAACTCTTAGAGAATCAAAAATTAGAGATTTGAATCTATTTATTTATGATAAATACGTACTCCATGTAGATTGAAACTACATAGAGCAAATCTAAGTTATGACAGATATTACTGAAAAATTCTACCCTAGAATCACAGGTTCAATGAACGAATTGTGAAAAATAAACACGAGAAGGTAAATCATTTTGGCATTTTCGATACTCAAACTCAAGTTCGACGCAGATTTTGGATCATCAAAAGCAGACAATTCATCGAGACGCTATAGCGTACGTCATTAAACTCGACTAACAGCTCTTCTTCCTAATTTTTGAGGTAAGCAATCCCAATCATTAAGTGCAGTTTGTATGAACTTTGTTGGACCGCAGTACATCAAACTTAGTTTAAACCCATATACATAAAGTTATGAGACCAAAAATTGTCCATCAAAATGCCAACGATAGCTAAAATAGTGTCTTATGTTCGGAATGAAGGATTTTATGGATTATTAAAAAATTTAGAGGGGAATTAGAAATCGCTCCCATTATACAGTGAAACAATAGAATTGTATGGAAGAAAATCGCATTGGTTATTCAAAGCATCATTTTTTGCCCGAAACTAAAGTGGTCAGGAAAAAAAATCGGGCATTAGAAAGAAAGAAAAAAGTGTTGAATATGAGAAGAAAGAGGTTTCGACTTACAAATGTAGAGGATTTTAAATGTTTGTGCTTTCTTAATATGTTAGTAAAATACAAAAGTAAATTTAAATTGCTTTTTCTGGAAAACGTGATTTTTTTAAAAAATGTTGCTTACTCGCAACATGATATTACACAACGTTATCAAGATATTGATGTAAAGTTTGAATTATATCATTTTCACTATTGTCATGCCTATGAAATAATGATTTAGATTCAGAATTAATGCTTTTTATTTAAAGATGTTTTTGAACGATGGTATTGGAAAATTCGATTAAAAAAAAGTAATTGAAATTATACCAAGGAGCGCTATAATTTTTTCACATTTAAATATATTTCTTGGATATTAATTAATTGTGTTAATCTGTGTCATAAACGTGTATTACAAAAATTGAATTTAGATTAATGCAGCAGAATTTTGTAGTGTTTTGGTTCAAATTTAACTTTACATTCTTTAATTTATTTAACTTTGTTTTATATATATAGTATTTTTGGCCGTTTAAAATAATTTTGAGTAACGATCTTCTTAAAAATAAGGTGAAAATTTAAATGCATTTTTAAAGAAAAGTTGTTTTGAACTTAGTTATCGACCTTAATATTTCTTATGCAAAATTTTAATTTTAAACTTTAGCTTTTTGCGAATGAGATTATAAAACAAAATCTTTTTCACAAGTAAGTCAAATAAAGTGTATGGAATTTAATCTCAACTCGAGACTTGTTTATCTAAGGAACTGAAAACTCATTTTGATAGGAATAATAAAAAGTGAGATTTTACTTTAATACGACGTATAAATGAATAATTCGAGATAAAAACCAACGTTTTTATATAGTGGAAAAGTTTATTAAGAAAAATTACTGAAATATTAGTTAAAACTGGTCTCAAATATCTAAATATTGCATTGTTAGGCAAGTAAGAACGGTTCCCGAAATTTCAGAGCTCTAGCTTGATGGGAAGTTGGTTAATTTAACGATAGAAAATTTGATACACACACCAAGTGAAATACATAAAAACGTTAAAAGTAACTAAAATTAATTAATTCATCCGGTAAATTAAATGGTTGGAATGCAGTTTAACCCAATCACTCTTGGTGACAAGAATTATTTGGCAGTATTTTGCCAAATGTGGCTACCCTGGTCCGTTTTACGGACTTAACGTTCAGCCAAACAAAAAAAATCGCCAAGTTTGGTGCCAATTTTTGAAATCGCGCCAAGTAGTTGGGATAAACTGCATTATTGAAGAAAATACTAGCTAAAACTTGTCGCAAATGTCTAAATATCGCATTGTTAGGCGAGTGAGAATGATTCCCAAGGTTTCAGAGTTCTAGCTTGATGGGAAGTTGGTTAAATTAACGATCGAAAATTTGATGACACTCACACACACCAAGTGAAATTCAGAAAAACGTTTTAAAATAATAGGATGCAAAGCGTAACAACAAGAAAAGATGAAAAACCTGTCTCGACTTTACAGCTTAGCGATATATATGTATGTATATGTATATATTGCCACTTGCCTAGTTTCTTCAGCGTTGGTGATAAGATGTTGTATAATTATCATGCGTTTCAGTATTGTTCGAGAGAATTACGTCGAGAGGAGTCTGGATATATCTCTTCCATGAATAAGAAAGAATGCGCTGAATTCCGACGTATCTTGTTTTGCTGAATTATAAGCGAAGGTCACAAAGGGTAGAATATTGCCTCAATTTCTTTGTTCGACATCTACGTACATAAATTGCACTTCCACTAATGCCCTGTTAAATCTTTCTGCCAAACCATTAGTCTGCGGATGATAGACAGTGGCAGAAAATGTGATGTCTGGCCCAACTAACAAAAAAAAAAAAAAAAAAAAATGTGACACGTGATTAATGTCTTTCACAATAACTATTTAATAAGAACGAATGTCTTGTGTCATTTTTTATTTCTCTAGGAGCATCGTGTTTCAGTACGATTTCAACAATGAAGTTGGTGACTTCGATGTCTTCAGCTGTTGGTAATGCTTTTTGTAACTGAATCTCGTCAAGTAATCTGTACAAACAGTTATATACCTATTTCCATTTCGTGTAATGGGAAAGCGTCCAAATAGGTCGATTCCAATTTTTGAAAATGGTGCATCAAATGGCTTTATCGGGCAAAGTTCACTTGTTGGAAGTTAATAAGGAGATTTCCATCTTTGACATTCTCATCTGTGCGACACATATCGGCTATCATGCCATGAAGTCCTGGCATAGAACTTTCTTATTCGGTCTTACGTCTAAGGAATTTCGAGATTATCGGCTGTTAGAAGAACTTTTAGAAGATTTGGTCAAAGTTGTTTAGGTACGACCAAGAGCTAATGCTATCCCATAGGATCATAATTTCTTTTGCACAATAAACCATCTCTCATTTTATAGCTTCGATATTCGTTACCTTTCTTAAGCAGTTTAACAATAAATTTCTACTGGCTATATTTCGATTGCTCTTTTCTATATAATTGACATTATAAATGGAATTTCATTATTGCCTTCGCTTTCTGCTTTGAAGAGAGGTTTTCTTGACATGGAATCGGAATGTTTGCGGACCCTCCTACAGACTACTGTAGTTATGTCGTACTCTTGCAACCTAAGGCCTATCTGGCAAGTCTTCCTTAAGGAACTTTTACATTGGCGACCCAACACAAAGTATGGTGGTCTGTTACAACTGTAAAGGGTTTTCCAATTATAATAAGGTCTAAATTTATTGATTGCCAAGATGAAAAGAAAGGCACTCCTTTTTGGTCGATGAGTAATTTCTTTGTGCTGTTGTTGAGGATGTGGATGCATAGGCTATTGGTCTTTCTCTGCCATCCTGAACTTGCAATAGTACTGCACCTATGTCATATATCCACTAGCATTTGAATGTATCTTTATTTTCGCGTTTGGAAGTTAATGTCCTAAAACAGGGTATTCAGTGAGCAATTTTTTTTGAGGATTGAAAAAAGATTATTTGTGTGAACTGTTCCATGAAAACTTTGTACTTTTCTTTAATAAGTCATGCAAGGGGGGGGGGGCGATATTGGCGAAGTTCCCAATAATACAAGCACAAAACCAGAAAGCTACGGACATCTGAGATGAGTAACAAGAAATCTTGTTACAGCAGCTAAATTTTCAGGATCTGGATATATTCCATATTCATCGACTAAGTGACCCAATATCGTCAGTTTTTCCTGAATACGCATTTGCTTGAATTTAATGATAGTCATGTCTCTTGGATACATTTCAAAATTTTCCTCAGGCGTATTTGGTGTTCTAGAAAATTCGGCGCATACACAGTGATGTCATCTAGACAGTAAAGACAAACATTCCACTTGAGTACTCGAAGAACTGTGTCCATCATTCGTTCAAACGTAGTTAGAGCATTACATAACTCAAATGGATGACTCTAAATTCAAAAAGATCATCAGGAGTCTCAAAAGCCGCCCTTTTACAGCCTCTTCCATCAACTGATATCTGCTAAAAATTTTATTTCAAATCCACCATTGAGAAATTTCTTGCACCAGCTAGGCAGCCCAAAGCATTATCAGTGCGTAGTAGTGGATAAATGTTTTTTTTTTTTTTAAGTAATCAGTTTTCTATAATCGACGCTCTTGCGCCATTGTTAAATAACGGTATCGCTACAATATCAAAGAAGAAAAGTTAGATGAATAAAAAGAAAATGTAAAGTCGAGTTCAATATGTTTGAAATTACATTTGCATATTTTGTGAACCCATTTATTTGCGGTATTTAAGTATATCTCCAATCATGAAATGATACTTTTGGAGAGGGAAGAGTGTCTGGAGAATTAGAGATGAGCCAGCACTGTGCAAATGCAGCACAAACCTATTTCTACAATTAAATATTAGAAATTTGTGTCACAATCAAAACATCTACTTTTAAAGAAAGCTGCTTGCAGTTCAATTCAAATTTTCGTACAATGTATTGCTATGAATCTTTGCACTCCATAATGAAATTCGTAAAGAGAAATTATCCACAAATGACAATCTTGCAGAATTGTTGCAAAGATCTTTAACAAATTTTACACCAAAATTCAAAATTTGACTGTTATCAAATATTTTTTATTAATGTATTTTTTGATTTTCTTTTACTTGAAATTTAGAAATTATTATATATTTCCCCCTTAATTATAATTTCTCAAAAAACATACTTTATATAGCCTTTATGATTTGAGTAGAATATATAAGTATATTTTGCATTTGTGTATTTAAAGCTGTGTAACTAATGTGTGGCTCTCATCCTATAATATAATATTGTAAATAAAGGAACTACCTAGTTTTTTCTTCTTATATATATATATATATATATATATATATATATATATATATATATATATTGAATAAAAATCGGTAAATTGATAAAAAAAACTGTAGATTATATTGTTCATATTTTCATTTAGTGTTAACATGATTTTGTTTTTACGTCAATAAATGGCGCCCATATTTTTCTGTATCTCTGAAGCGTAAAGCAAACAAGACTCACTAGCTTTTGCCATCGTCTATGCGAGTTGTCATCACACTGTTAAATATGCAAATAAAGAACATCAACAGATTATGAGTACCTGCGCGATCTTAAATATGCTTAATATATCAAAGATTATGAATCTTTTACGATAGAAATGACGTTGAAGGACTTTATTTCTTGAAGGTAACATCGCTGCGACAAAATTCCGCCGATAGGCAGTTGGCGGGAAGAAAGCGTAAGCATATAGTAGTTTTGAAAATAGCAGAAGAGAGGAAAATCCTTGTTACTTAGCGTAGAAGTATTGTCGCCGCTTATTTGCTTAAGAAACCTGCTAATTTCAAATTCTAAAAAGGAAATAAAGTTTGGATTTCAGCCGATAAATCAAAACTTTGACCGGAGAAGAAGATTGGTCAATACACGTGGCTTACTTGATTACCACGAAGGCACAATCGAGGTCACAGATGGCAAGCTGAAGAAGCTAGAATCAATAGATATCGATGTAGAAGAATCAATAAAAAAAAACATAAAGAACGCTGCAGCTTGTATTGTAAAGCAAATAGCTATGCTAAGTCAGTTATCGCAAGCACCGTCATTGATGCGGTATACCAGAAAATTATGGACAAGGAAACAGCCTCAGAAGCTTTGGATTAAAAAGTAGCAGTTTGAAGTACCTACAAAAGATGTATTGTTTAAAAGATACATTGGGTGGGTTTTTTTTTTTTTTTTTTTTTTTTTTTTTTTTTTAGATTGGTTCAAATATATGATGCTTCTACACGAGTCTTTGTAATGAACTGAATAACGGACTTGAGGCTAGAATGGAAAGCAAATTGCTAGATTTAACACTAGTTTGGGAAATTAACATATTTTATCTAGTGAGTTAAAAAATTTCCAATTCAGTCGGATATTATTTAGAGATAAGTGACTTAAATAGTTAACAGAGCAGCTATGCACGTTTGAAAGAAATTTTATAGAAGCTGAAGACAGTAGCAAAGCTGCTCAGAAAACAGTTGTTAGGACATTAGAAAGGTCTAGACAAGATTGCAAAAATAAGTCAAAAACAAGAAAAGCAAATACTTGCAATTACTGTAAATATAAAGATCAATGGATAAAAGATTGCAGAAAATGGATTTCAGATGGAAGATCATCAAAGAATAAATTAAATAATACACAGTATCAATAAACATTGTACTGATGTTTGTGAGGAAGCCTGTATAGCAGAGAATAGTTCTACGTTATATTGGATTGACAATGGAGTTACTAAGTATGTCACAAACTGTTCCATATACTGTGTCGACTTTATGAAATTTAGTAATCCTTGTGGCGTTAGATTTGTTTGGAAGGAAATGTTGGTTGCACATAGGAAAAGCACTTTAAAAGCTCAACCAATTATTCATGGAAAATACCAGGAAGTTATTCTAAAAGAAGTTTGTATGTTCCAAATATTATTAGAAATTTATTCTCTGTGTTTGCTGCTCAAGACAGAAATCAAAATAGTAAATCTGCATCAACTTCCACAGAGTGATGGTTAAAGTCAGTGGTGATGTGGCGCTGTATCGTTTTCGTACTCTAAACGGTACCTTATTCAAAGCAGATATTGAACCAATTTTGCTCAAAGAAATGCATACTACGGAAACAAAGCTTCATGCTACAGTTGTATAATGAAAGATGGGGCCATCAATATAAATGTCATATCAGTAACATGTTTGAAAGGGAACTAAGCATTATCCTAAATCTAGACAAAGAAACATTCGTTTATAGCAAACCACACCAAGAAGAAAGCCTCTGAGCTTGGTAAATAGATTTCAGCTAATGTTGGTAGATCTTTCGAAAGTCTTTTTAGAAAAGATATCTAATTGTATTCAAAGATAGTTTTATCAAGTTACCTTATAAAAGAGAAGTCAGAAGTTAAAAATATGTTAGAGCACATTCTAAGGCAATGGGATATTCAGTAAAAGAACTCCTTAGCAAAAACAGTGGAGAATTTGACAATGAAGTTGTTCAGAAAGTTTTAGATTCAAAATGATTCACCTAAAAGCCGACAGTACCTTATACCTCAGATAAAAATGGAAGCAATGAACGGAAAATACGAACCGTATTTAAAATGGCCAGAACATTCCCATATGCAATTCGTGATACCGATTTCTCTGCAGAAATCTGAGTTAATTCCTGGGATAGTACAATTTGATAGAAAACCATGGAAAGTTAAATAGGTTTATTAAAAGAAAATCACACTTAGGATCTATTTGATCTACCAGTTGGAGCTAGAGAAATACCCTGTAAGTGGGTTTATAAACTAAAAACAAATCTAGGGGGCTGTGTTAACAAATACGAAGCCAGACTTGTAAAGGACTTCAGTCAACGCCAGGGCAGAATACGTTGAAGCATATCGTCCAGTAGCCAAATTAGGAAAAATATATTGCAATATTGAGCATTGCTGCTTAAGAAAAAAAACGACATAATTCGATGTATCAACAGTGTTTCTTTATAGTAATCGCGAGGAAACCATATACACATGCAACAACCAGAAGGTTTCAAGGATGGCACAAAAACAGTATACAAAATCAGGCACATGCTATATGGCCTGAAACGATAGCCACTCAGTTAGAAAAAGTGTTATGGTCAATTTCTAACAGATCTCGGCTTTAAAGCAAGGGAAGTTAATTCGTGCCTTTACATTCGTGAAAGGAAATAAAAGAAAATTGTTAGTAATATTGTATGTTGATGATGGATTAATTGCTGAAACTGACCAACAGGACTCTGAAATGTTCCGAATCAACTGAAAGCAAAATTCAAGATCTCTGTTGGAGAAGTCTCCAATTCCCTAAATTTTGAAGAATGTCACAGAGACAATTAAATAACTGTTAGTCAAACAGGATATGCTTGAAAAATACTTCAGCGTTTAGGAATTGATGAATGCAAACCTGTAGCAACACCTTTCCTGAAAGATTCAGAATTGTGAAAGCCTGGTGCCAAAAGCTCTGACTTTCCATGCAGGTAAGTGGTTGGTGCCCTTATGTGCCTGATGAGGGGGGGGGGGAGAACCAGGTCAGACCTAACTTACATTACAGATTCGACGTCAGCAAAGGACATTTGCTATACCCACACCATCCTTACGAAGCAAGAAAAAGTTATCCGACAGAGAATTGGGCATATAAATGGACTCATAGAAATAGAAAAAGAGGACCCAGAAGTCAGATCCCAACCACTATTAGAGGACCTGCACCAACAGAAGAAAACCTGCCAAGCGGAACTGGACAAAATCACAGGAGAGATGAACTTCATTTCTCCTTGCACAATTAAGAATTGCCAGAAACATAGTAAAGCTGCAATTAAAAACCTAAGAAAACGCATGGCTCAGTCATGCAGTATAACCGAAAGCAGCGTCGCATCACCTTCTACAGCCAGTCAAACTAGAGCTCCCAAAGCTCAACGTGTCATTGACGCAAATGGTTTTCAAAAACTGCAAAAAAAGGCAGCTGTTAATGAATCTAGTAATGAAAAAATAACAACGAGCAATAGTTTTAATGCGTTGGGGGCAATTGATCCCAATATGGTGGACGCTGACACCCCCCTCAACCCCCCAAGATCCAACCGGTAATGCTTAAGCTTACCCAAAATTATAACATCATCATCCAGGCCATAAACAGGGAATTCCCGAATTTAGCCTGCAAGCTATCGGGACAATATATTAAAGTCTCACCAAACTCAGAAGATGACCACCCTCCTGACCAACCTAAAGGTTGAATACTATGTAATTCAACCTCTAAACAATCGTCCTTTGAAAATCTGTATAAAAGGACTTCCGGTTCACGTTGATGTAGAGGACATCAAAGAAGACCTTATCTCTAAAGGCATAAAGGTAGAGAAGATCGTACAACTTAAACAGCTAAAATCAAAATTCCCAATCCCCATCTGTATGGTAGAAATCCGTAGGGGAGAAGACACTCTAGAAATTTACAAAATACAATCAATCATGCACATAATAGTCAAAATAGTACTATTTAAAAAGAAACAAGGAACTACGCAGTGTTATAACTGCAATTATTTCCATCACTCCTCACATAATGCAGAATGAATGCCAGATGCCTCAAGTTCGGTGAAAATCACCAGAAATATCATCATCGCTTTAAGAGAAAGGTTAGAAAACCCTTTATGCATTAATTGCAACTCTAACCATATGGCCTCTGGGCAGGGATGCCCACTGTTCCCAAAAAAGAAACCAGCTAAAAGCCAATCCCACCCACCCGATCCGTAACTGCAGGTGTTACTTTTGCGAACATTTGCAGTAACGAAACCGCCCAAGAGATGGCACCTCAAATAGCCCCAATGTCAGCCGAAGCCAATCACCAGTTTGAACCGGCTAATGCCACCACTACCAGGAAACTTTAATTTCATAACTGCCATAGCAGAACTTCAAAATTTATTTAATAAATTCCCGAAAATATTCGAAGCCCTAAACAGCATGTCTAAAGTCACCAGTGACTTCGACAAGCTAAACATTTTTATATCGGGTGTAGTCGCTACACCACCCACCTCCAATAACTAAAATTCACCCTTTTCGGACTCAAACTGGTGTATTGGAATGCCCAAGGTGTAAAGTTCCACGATGTAGAATTAAGGAACTTCATAGATAAGCACACCCCAGATTTAATATTAATTCAAGAAACACATCTCGGACCAGAATGAGATTCTCAATCCCAAATTACACCACATACCGCAACGACAGACCCACCACAAACAATCGCCCGTATGGCGGCACTGCTATTCTTATTAAAAAACCTCTTCCACACTACAATATCCCAACACCCACACTAAACGGTGCAGAAGCAACTATTGTTGCACTCACCCCTACAGATGGGAACCCAATACTCATTACCTCCATGTATATTCCTCCATCTGTCAGAGTCACACACGTAAGGACAGAAATAAACACTATTCTAAACTTAGGGCCGACATCACTAATATGCGGAGATTTAAATGCTAAGCATACTAGCTGGGGCTGCACATATAACTCATCGCACGTAATGCACTTAAGGGGTCTCAGGACCCTTAAACCTCAAAATTTTTGATTTTTTGAAAAAAATATATGTTAGAGCCTCATTTGTTCTGAACATTTTGGTACCAAAATTATAACGATACTTCGAAAACTTCCAGAGTTATCGAGAAAAAACTAAACCATCCTGGTGAAAAGTAAACCAAAACAAGCCACTGCCACGCCCACTTTTGACAGCTGTCAGAATTTTCTAAGCATTATTCTCTCTTGCTGAATAGTTTTAGAAGAAGAGTCATATTTAATATCAAAATAAATTTGTGAATAAGTAGGAGTGTAGCAACTCAACTTTTAACTTTGCTTTTTCTGAGTTTGTTTATTTACTTTCGCAGTCAAATTTATTCGTGATTAGATCTCTATCGCAATAAGTGTTTTGATATGGATAATCTTGTGAAAAAACGAGCGTCTGGACAGAGACCAAAAAAGAAAAGATTTCAAGGTAATAAATACATGAAAAAATCGAAGTCTGAATTTGGCAGAATTGTGTTTGAAGATACAGCGCCAAACAAAAGTACATCTGCTAAAAAGTTACCTTGTGCACATAGTGTTTCGCAATCTTTAGAAAAAGATGTTTCTCACAGATTTCTGGGATATAGATTAATAGATATTAATTTAATGTTCTCTGAATTAGAAAAATATATGCATTGCACTGTGTGCCAAGGGGAAATAAAATTGAGTAAAAAATCCACTATAGGTTTGTCATCAACATTCCTAATAAGTTGTAAAAAATGTGGAGTTCAGCAGAAATTCAATTCCTGTGATATGATTGGTGACAAAAAAAATGTACCTGAAATTAACAGACGGTCTGTATTAGCGATGAGATACATAGGCCAAGGATTATCCTCCCTCGAGACATTTTGCTCCATTATGTGTTTGCCAAAGCCAGTGTCTCAGAAGGCATATGACATAATAAATAAAAAGATAGCAGATGCGAATGAGGCTCTTGCAAATGTATCAATGATAAAAGCTGCGAAAGAAGAAAAAATTATTGATGGCACTGCGAATTCTATTGCAGTTAGTGGTGATGGGACATGGAAGACACGAGGTCATACATCTCTTATCGGGGTGTGCACTCTGATTGGAGCTGATTGTGGGAAAGTCCTCGATATTGAAATCATGTCTTCGTATTGCAAAGGGTGCAACTCATACAAGGGGCCAAAGTTCGGGCCCAAATATAGTTCTTATTTGGCTAAACACCAGTATTTTTGTAAAAAAAAACCACTACGGATCCGCTGGACAAATGGAAGTCAGTGGAATGCAAAGAATTTTTCTCAGATCTGAACGCAAACATGGCTTAATATATCAACAATACATCGGAGATGGGGATTCAAAAACATTTTTATCTATTGTTGAAAAAAAGCCATACGGTGACAGCATCACAATTGATAAAATTGAGTGCGTTGGACACGTTCAAAAGCGAATGGGCAGCCACTTGAGAAAATTGAAAGCCTCAATGGGGAAAAAGAAGCTGTCTGATGGGAAAACAATTGGTGGAAAGGGTCGCCTAACGGATGCTGTCATAAATAAATTGACAATCTACTATGGTAATGCAATCCGTGCCAATGCTCAAAATGTCAGCGAGATGAGACAAGCTATCTGGGCTGTATGGGCTCATACAGCTAGTACAGATGATGAGCCGAAGCATTGGTTCTGCCCTAAAGGCATCGATAGTTGGTGTAAATATAATGTTTCGGAGTTTAAAAACAAAACTCAGGAATATAAACATACAAACACCTTACCAAAAGCAGTTTCAGAATCAATCAAACCTGTTTTTAAAGATTTATCGCATTTGAAGCTGCTGCGAAGATGTTTAGGTGGTAAAACCCAAAATGCAAATGAGTCACTGAACTCGCTGATTTGGAAATATAGCCCAAAAGTAATTGGGTCAGGCCTAACAGTTGCTAAAATAGCCACTTTTATATCTATATGTGAATACAATGATGGACGTAAAAGTCAAGCTGATTTGATGCTTGCTTTAGGCTTGAAAATTCACAGGAAATACATTTATAAATGTATAAATGTCAACAAAGTGCGCGTTTCAACTGCCAAGAAGCGAGCAACCGAAGCTTCCTTTGAAGCTCGTAAGATTAAAAAAATTAAAAAAGCTAAAGAAATGGAACACCATAAGATTACTGAGGGAAGTACTTATGATCCTGGGGCATTTTAGTGTATGTTATTTTATGTGAATTCTTTTTTTGTTATTTTTCAACTTTAACTTCATTTTTCTCAAAACAAAAATTTTTAAGTAGCGCGCAGGATTTCTCAGAAACTATTTAAGATATCAGAGTGAAATTTTATATACATGTTCAAAAAAGGTTTCTTTATGACTTATAGATCAATTTTTAAACAAATTATTAACAGAAAATCTTTTATATGAATTTTAATTGGATTTTTTCTTAAAATTTCATAATTTTTTTAATAATTGTACTAAAAAAAATTTTTTTTCTCTAAGTTTCTCTAAAAGTGTGTATAACTTTAAAATTGAACTTTTTTTTTACTAAATAATATAACTTTTGTAAATTTTAATCAATAATATTCTTCAGAATCCTGCGCGCAGCAAAATATAGATTTCCTTAATTTTGAAAAAATGTCTAATTTATTTTTCATTATAACTTTTTAAATATTTCTTCAAATCTCATAAAAATATGAGACAAAATGTAAATAAATATGAATATTATGTGGTAAAAGTTTCAATTGTCTGCTTTTTTTCATTGGTAAATTATATTGTTTTGAAAAATGATATTTTTTTCGATACACGGGCAAGCGTTAAGAGTCCTGAGACCCCTTAAAAACTTTGCCGATCAAAACGGCATAAGCATACCAGCCCCTCCCACCTCAACACGATTCGAACATAACTCCGCCTCCACCATCGACATTGCTCTTATGGCGAATTTTGATTGGCCCTCCCAGATACACTCGCTACCGGAGTTAAGTACCCAGTACTCATTCAATTTGACTCTCAAGAGAAGTTCACGCTTCCTTCGCCGAAGCTTAGTACTAACTGGGATTTGCTTAGAGAAACACTCCTAGAAACAACCACCAACACCTTTACACTACCCAAAGCACAAAGCGGAGAGGATATAGAAATAGAAGTCGCTCAACTAACACACAACATTTTAAGTGCACACAGAGTCGCCTCTAAACCACAATTAAGACAAACACACAGACCTACATCGGCAGAGAACTCAGAAACCTTTTTCGAGAAAGGAACAAAGCCAAAAAAGTATGGCAGTTCACAAGATTCCCTGCAGATAAACAAAAATTAAACAAGATTCAAAACGAAATAAGGCGCAAAGTGCACTTACACAAACAAAAAGAATGGGAAGAAACTCTAGAAAACCTGAATGCTGAAAACGGCACTCTTTGGAGTATGTCCAAAGCACTCAGGAAGAGAAGAACCCCTGTTTCCGCCCTAAACGGCCCAACTGGTATAGCACTGAGTGATGCAGACCAATCTGAAATACTTGCTGACTCACTTCAGAGTCAATTTGAATTCAATGATCTAAACACACGAACACATGATAGCACAGTGAAACATGTCGTTCACGAATTCTTCAAGAATAGCAACAACTTCGAAAACTCCCCCACCCTCCCTTCCACTAGCTTCAGAAATTGCGAATTACATCAAAATATTAAAAATTAATAAAGCACCAGGCAAGGATGGCATAACAAACAAAATTATTAAATATTTACCGCACCTATGCATCTTTCAACTCAGAAATATCATCCAAAATATGCTAGATCTTGGTCACTTCTCGGATTCTTGGAAAACAGCCACAATCATCCCGATCCGAAAACCTGGAAAAGACCCAACAAAGCCTGAAAACTACAGACCAATATCCTTACTCTCAGTACTAAGCAAAATCGCAGAAAAAATTATCCACAATAGACTGAGCAAATTCAATAGTGAAAACGACATCCTGATGCACGAACAACATGGCTTCGTGCCTGAGCTTTCCACATCACACCAACTACTCAGAGTTGTGGAACTAGTCAAAACTGGATTCTACAAAGGCCAACTCACAGGAGCTGTTTTCCTTGATATCCAGAAAGCATTCGACCGGGTCTGGCATACTGGTCTACTTTATAAACTGATTAAAATTAACACCCCACCCCACCTTATCAAAATTATCAAATCATACTTAGAAAACCGAAATTTTTCAGTCATCATCAACGAAACCTACTCATCTCCAAGAAATATCGCAGCAGCAGTCCCGCAAAGAACTTAGTTGTTCATTTCTAGTGTTATTATGGAGAAGAATGATTTGTTTCCCCCGTGTTTGTGAGTATGATGGGAAATATAAACCAATGTGTGAATTCACCATGAGCAGGTGTTTGGTTAGTTTATTAAAGATATATTTTACAATCCACTGAGAAGTGTTTTTGTTGTGAGAAAGTAAGAACTTAGGTGACTAAAGCTATGGAATTTAAAGTAATTATATCAATCGTTCCAAAAAGTGAATTGGATCTGTTTACTGTGTTCCCCGTTCAATTTACTGCAGACGACTGGTCCTTCACAGAAATTCATCCAGAAATCTTTGAGCACACAGTGAAATACCAGTTGAATTTTATTTAAGGTGAAGTGATTATTATTATCTCGATCTAGTGCATACACTTCTTCAGTTGCAAGTTAAAATTAAAATGAAAAATGGACAGTTACTATTATAGAAAATCAAGATGCATTTGTCAATTACTTGTTTAATACGATTTTTCTATTTTCTAAAGGTTCAGTTACATCGAATAATAAACAAGTATTTTCGAAAGCTGAACTAAGCCTATCGATTCATTTTTGATGCATTTCTTTCATTCAATGGTGTCCAAGAATCTTTACAATCATACAATCTCTTCTACAGTTTCTAAAGCCGCGATAGCCTAGTGGTCATGGCTTCGGGTTCGTGGTCGATGGTTTTCGTTCCGTCGCGGGTTCGATCCTTGGCCGCTAAAGACCCGCCGTGTAGCCGGGGTATATGCACGTTAAATCGGTCGGGCCCCTAAAGTCCTCCCGTTGGCGTAGTGTGGATGTTAGGAGAGGGAGTGTCAGTTCATGTGTCATCCTCGTCACTTGACCGTGGTTCAAAATTACGAGGTCCGTTGCCAATAGCCCTCATGTTGCTTCTAGTGTGACGTTAATATGAACTAAAACTAAACTAAATCCACAGTTTCTAAATTCAATAGATCCAACTTTAATTGGAAATAATGCAAATAACGGATTTAAAACGACACGATATTTCCGTAGTAAACTTGTATGATGGATTCATTACATTTTGATCCAGGCAACCGGAGCAAAATTGTCTCATTAATTCGGTGAATTTTCACATAGTTAGAAAAAAATAAAGCTTCTTTTGTATTGATGTCAGTCTCGCAAAATTCTGAAGGATGAGACTCGTTCAATAAGTCCTTAGAAAATGCAAGAGATGGCTCGTAGCATCGAAAATGATTTGTTTTTATTAAGCATCATGATTCACTAGATGACTGTCTGAGTCTCAATTATTTCCATCAATGATTTCATTATTTTTGTCGATTGACCACATATTAAAAGACTTAACACCGAAAGAGATCAAAGCTGATTTAGATGAAGTTCATGTCATATTTCCTCTGAGTTTACAACGGCTTATAATAGGGCAAATGAATTTAAACGTGGTTGTACATCTACAAAAGATAAACGTCTTTCGGAACGTCTAGAAGAAGTGACCACTCCAGGAATGATTGATTTAATCCACGATTTTGTTCTGAGTGATCGACGAATCTAAGTTCGAGAAATAGTTGAGGTCACTGCCATAGCGTAAGGTACAATGTTTTCAATTTTGCACGAAAAGTTAAGACTTAAAAAAATTCTCGGAAAGATGGATACTGCTTTTGTTCTCGGAGGAAAATAAATGCAATCTTGTGGTTGATTCAAAGGCCATTTTGGCGATTTTCGTAGCAATCCTTATGAGTTTCTGCGTCGATACATAACTATGGACGAAACGTGGATACACCACAACACTCCAGAGACAAAGGAACAGTCAAAACAGTAGGGTTTAAAGGCTAATGGACTCTGAAGAAAGTAAAGACCTGTGATTCGGCCGGCTAGGTGATGGTCATGGCTTTTTTTGCATATACATGGATTCATCTACACCAATTGGAGAAAAGATAAACAATAATTGGAGAATATTATCCGTTGTTAATGTACCGATTGAGTGAAGAAATCAACAAAAAGTTCCCTGATTTGAAAAAGATCCTCTTTTAACAAGACAATGCGCAGAGACACACTTGTGTAGCTTCGATGGCCAAAATCATGGAGTTAAAGCTCGAATTATTACAACATTCACCAGATTTAGCCCCCAGTAACATTTTTTAATTTTCAAACTTAAAAAAAAGGACTTGGTGGTTCACTTTGAAAGAAGTCATCACCCAAATAGATGTATGTTTTAAGGACCTTTCGAATTCTTTCATTTTAGATGGCTTAAAAAATTTTAGAAAAACCCTTGGAAAATTGTATAGAGTTAAAAGGAAACTGCTGAAAAAAAATCTACGTAAAATAGTTTGTTTTCTTATCTTTTTCGAAAGACGTCTTGAACGATCGTCATACTAGCAAATAATGTTGCATATTAATCATTATTTGTTTGGAAGGTTAAAGTTATTCCGTTAGTTGCAATTGCTCATACAGTAGCTTTAAGCAAGTGTGTAATAAAAATGCCAGTTTGCAGAACGGAAATTAAATCATTTTCATTTTCTGAAAGAATGCAGGGTATAACTGTTTCGAATATATTTATCGGTCAATTGCCGACTTATAATGTATTCGGTATCCAATAATTGCACTTAAAGGCAATTTTTCAAAAATTCGATTTCATTTTAAACATGATTTATGATACCATTGTTTATCAGATGGAAATCGTTTGATACTATTGCAAGCTTTTCTATCAAATTTTGATCATTCCAATTGTTATTGCAGATACAATGTGAGTCTGTTCACTTATTTATGGCGACACTATAAATACCAAATTATTATTATTAGTTATGAGAGATGAATATATAGATGGGTGTAAATATTATTTGCTTTTGCAAATAAGACGTATGACGGTATATCGAGGCAAAGCTATTCAATAATCAATAATATTTTTGACTTTTATAGCATCGAAATTTTTATCAAATTATCTCTTCTCCTCAAGAATAAGTCTTTTATAAAGTCGGTCCAGATTAAATTTTTTCAGCACTGCTTCATAACTTCCACATATCAAATAAACAGGCTTGAAAATATTTTGCCTAGTAAACAAACATTGTTTCTTCCGTAAAATATTATAATCACAAATTGCAATATCTTCTTCATATTTCTTTTCAATGTCAGAAGCTAACTAAAGGGCATAGTAAAAACAAAAATTTTTAAATGACCTGCGACATCATCCGGGAAGATTGATTCAATACCGTTTGATTAGAGATTTTGATAAAGTTCTTGAAGACGACATTCTTATTTTTTAGATTAATTTCATCCTGATTAAGGTACAAAAACAAAACCTGGAAATCATTGGATTGCTATAACATTTAAGGACAACAAATATTATTTTTGTATTTATGCTTCAATTCCAAAGTGTTTATTTATGCTCCAGTTATTTTATATTTATGTTTTGAATATTCCTTCCTCGGAATATTCTATAAGTAATCACAAATAGGCGTGCACGATTTTTTGCTACTTTTATTAAATCCACCATAAGTCAAATTGTTTTCCCATGTTTATTTGCATTCCATCGCTGTCAGTATTCGGATTACATTTCTATATATATAGACCAGGGGTTCCAAACTATGGCCCGCGAGGACTTCTCATCCTGTACGCGGAGACCTTTTGCAGAGAAAAAAAATTACGGAAAAATTTTCGTGTATCCTGCCAGGAACAACCTCCGCTTACGAGGCATTTATTACCGAATTAAAATATAGGCGCGCAGTAGTGCATTGTGTTTTCCAACCGATCACTGCATTACAAAACCTTATTCGCTACATACTTTTTCTACTTCTGTTCATATTCATTGAGATGACATAACGCCATCTAGGGGTCGAGTTTAAAATGGTTTGCTGCTTATTCAAGACTGCTGATTATTTTGATCAAAGTTTGCCAGTTGCAGTTGGCTGCTGCGATGAGAAGGTGTTAGTGCTAGTTAGCGTCTAATTGCGAAACATGTTACACTCTATTTTATTTAGTGATGATTTCCTTCGCGTAAGAACTTACTAATGTGAATAAAGCATTGGAAACGTCATTACATAAACAAGAATTTTCTAAATATTCTTTGAAGAAGAAACATTAATAACAATAGGCCATAATTAATAATAATCGGAAATCTACCATAAGTGGATATATATTTGCAGACTATATTCAGACAAATTTAACTTAAATGAACATAACTGAAAGTTCCGTGACCATTATTACAAAAGCAGTTTTGTATCTGCTCGTGTTGCTGATCTGCACAAGAGCTGTATTTGTTCCTGCTGTATTGCTGATCTATTCAAGCGTTGCTATCTGTATTTCGTTTGGTCCTGAATATTCTCGAATAAAATGTCAATTGCCATTACCTTCCTTTTTGGATTATTTTCTACGTACATCCATATGGTTGAAATTTTGCAACAGTTTCATGATTGGATAGCCATACAACACCAAATGTTATTGCATTCTTTCCCCTCTGAGGCTACATTCTTTAGTTAAGTTTGGCAACATGAGCCCAAGATATCTTAGCGATTTTTTCCCCTTGGAGTTTCATGTGACGCGTCTTTGGGTTACTCTAGTGATCCTTCTTTATTTTCTGATTCTCCTTTTGTCAACCAATTTTTCTCTCCCCCCTCCTTTTATCTGTCTAGACTACAGATTAAATAACATACACAGATTTAGTTCTTGCGCCATAAACACAAACTTTCGCTTCCTCCTCAACGCTATTGTATTCTTCTTCTGGACCAGATCAAAATAATATGATTAACGTACCTTTTGATGAAAACTCCTCTGGTTACCATTTGTCAAAAGTCTGAAAGGCGAACCTTTACTAGAATAATTAAGCATAAAAAGACTTGTTTAGACCTATAATATGACGTCTTATCTCCCAGTATATATTTTAATGACCCATCTTCAGATTTCCCATGGGGTTTACTGCCTTTGATAAACACAGGTGACGCGCCTCGGGTCACTCTAGTGATCCTTCTCTATTTTGGATCCCCTTTTGTCAACTATTTTCTCGTTTTCGTCCATTTTTTTATGTCTAGATCAAAGTTACGCATGGTTTGGTGCTACATATACAAATTTGGCTCTTGCGTCAAAACTCTACAAAACAACTACGCATTTACGATTTTTTTTTTTCATTTATTAATTTCAACAAATTTTATCAAAAATAGCTTTCATAAAATTCTTTACTTTCACTTCACATCAATAGATGGCACTAATGCAAAACTAAAAACCATAAAATACAATGCTTTTTCAGCACTTTCCTCAACATCCGCAATCTATGTCTTTTTCAAACATGAACAACAACAAAAAATTAGAAAAACTATCCAGCAAAGCTCATTAAAACTCATTGTTTGGTCTGTGAAATATTTAAAATATTCTTCAACTCAAGAAAATTATAGATTTTTTAACGAAATATTTAGGTGTTTGCGAGGCGGGAGCACGCTCCCCCCCCTTATGGTAATAAATCAGCTTCGCGAACAACTCTTCCTGATGTACATGATTTGACGCGAGCTTTGGAAGGGGAATAACACGTGTGCAGCCACATATTTTAGTCAGCTTAAGGTACTATTACAGAGATCCAATTCTATTTTCATTTTTGAGCTTCTCTGTTGCACTGTGGCTGCCCTTTTTTTCGAAGTTTATTTCTGCTATTGAAAAATTATGTTATATATTTTAAATCTCTCTCTGTATATATGCATGTATTTATATATATATACACTTACATAGGTATATATGTAGGTAGTATCTATCTGGACGAGACACCTCCTGGTGCTTCGGAGATTAGGGGAGAGGAATTCATTTCCGGATTCCTGGATGACTTCAATTTACTTACTAATCTAATGATGAGGCTCGAAATTGAATCATTACTTTTATTCGTGATAAGATGAAGTGAGACTGTTTACACGATATTACTATATACAAGTTATTTTGATTTAACTAGTTCCTTGGAGAAAGATGGATGGCAGCCCAAATTTGTAGCATGATGGCGATGGGCGTTGAAACACGTGCTGGCGTTCGGAGTTTAGCTATTATATATAGCTACATAATCATTCAAACTATATATTTTTTTAATCTGATTTTAATTACATCTATAAATTTTTAAGTAGAAAATTAAAATATTTCGTAAAGTATCTAGTACTTCCGAAGCATTTCGAGAAATTTCCTTCGGATACGAAATCGCAGAAAGTAGGGTGACAGTAAATATGAAAAGATTATCCCTTGTGCTGATAATGTATTCTTGCCTTTTGTTTGCGATGTTCCCATAATCATGTAGAAATTAAAACTATACGTGTTCCATGAGAAAAGACTGAAAAATGTAGAATACTTTCTTTATATAAAAGGCAACCCAAAACGGAATGCATACTGCAGCACAATGCATTGCCCACAGATCATGATGGATGTACTAGGCTTGTAGCGTAAGACTTAGCATATTTCGATAAGATATTACATGTTTTCAAAAATTAACGCAAAACTAAATAAAAATGGAAACTTCGTGAAAATGTTAAAAATAAATTTTCATGATATTTTAGAATACTTTACTATGAATTCTGTATAAATAAAATTATTCTCTTCCTTGCATCAATTAAAAATTAGAGAACAAATTTACTTACTGCTTTCTTCAAACAATATGAAGATTGCAAAATACGTCAATTCTCTTATTAACACCACTCGAAAAGCCATTGGTATGCGATCCATCTCATTTCCCCCTGTGAGGTGGGGATGCTAATTTTATTTGTGCACGGACTCACGGCACATATTAAATTTTGATACTCTTTCGTTTATAATTTTGATTTTTAACGTTGTGTCCTTGAAAGGGATGAACCCTAACTTTCACTCACTCGAAATACACCAGTTGAATTTCCTTCAGGATTTCTACCCTGAACTTCCATCCACCTCAGCTAAAATATCTCAAGTATCACCTGCACCTGATCTGAATTAGTTTGTGTGCGACGAGGAAACTAATGTAAGTTAAAATATCATCTTCTGTGATAGTATACGGTCGCAATGTGGTTCTGGTTGCGAGTTCATGGCCGGCATTGTTTCCATCAAGTCCTAATGCCACGTAATACCCTTCGTAGAGCGAGGTTGAATTCTCACGTTTGAGTTTCGTGGAAGTTTGGTAATCGGGGTGCCAGTTTGGATGTTGTTCTGGTCACTTGACTAAGATTTTAAATTACAATGGTTTGGTTTTATTAATGTAATCCTAGAAGCAACTCGACATCTATAGACGACGGGCCTTGTAAATTTGAACCACTTTCAAGAGACGGGGACGACACTTGAGCACTCCCCCTCCTATCCTAACTCTCACACCATGCCAACGGGAGGACTTTCAGCCTCAACAGAGGGGCCGCGGTAGCCAAGTGGTCAAGGTCGTGGATTAGCGACTGGCGGTTTTCGTTCAGTCGCGGGTTCGATCCTTGGCCGCCAAAGACCCGCCGTGTAGCCGGGGCTGATGTACGTTAAATCTGTTCGGGGCCCAAAGTCCTCCCGTTGGCGTGGTGTGGATGTTAGGAGAGGGGGGTGCCAGCTCAGGTGTCGTCCTCGTCACTTGACCGTGGTTCAAAATTACGAGGTCCGTCGCCAATAGCCCTCGTGTTGCTTCTAGTGCGACGTTAATAAAAACTAAACTAAACTAAAGATCAGCCTCAACAGATGTAGCGTGCGTCATCCCCTGCTACACAGTGGGTCTTTTGTGGCAAAAAGTGTCGAACCCACGATTGGATGAAAACCATCGGCTGCGACTATAACTACTAGGCTATCACGGTCCTCAAAATTATGACGTCAGCAACAGCTCTCGTGGTACTCCCATTAGTTTTTATTAACATCGCACAAAAAGCAACACGAGGGCTATTGGCAACGAACCTCGGTCAAGTGACGAGGACGACACCTGAGTTGGCACACCCCCTCTCCTAACATCCACACCACGCCAGCGGGAGGACTTTGGGCCCCGAACAGATTTAACGTGCAAAAGCCCCGGCTACACGGCGGGTCTTTGGCGACCAAGGATCGAACCCGCGACTGAACGAAAATCGCCGTCCAAAAATCCGAAACCATGACCACTAGGCTACCGCGGCCTTCGTGGTACTTCCAAGTGCGACGTCAATAAACATTCAACTTGAGGTAGTATATCATGGTAATGTCAAGATGTACCACGACTTTGCGGCAGAAGGATTGATGTGTTGAAGGTCACCAACTTTTGTGATTAAGATCACATAATGAGATGAAAATTTGATCCTTTTTCGACTTTTCAGACTCCTCAAAGAAGCTAAAAATTAGGTAGTTTTATAAAAGTGAAAAAATTATCAAAATCAGATCAAGAAGCTGATAAATATCCTTCTCTAAATTGAATGTTCCAATCAGGAAATAGATTGAAACAAGAGTAAATGAGAAGCGTTGAGAAATGAACATATCAGTCTCTGGTGTCGTTACCAAAAGCTTCTCAGAGACTTACCTTTTTTACTTAAAAATAAAAATCATGACCCGATGTAACCTAGATATTTTTCTTTCCCATGGGTTTTTACTGTTTTTGGTAAACACGAGTGACGGAATTTGTATTGAATCTTCTCTATTTTCGTCTCTGCTTCTTGTCATCAATCTTTTCCTATTCCCCTCAGTTTTTTAAGATCTAGATCACAGATTTTTCACCAAATTTTTACAAGGTACATTTATATTTTCTTTTTGTCACATTAAAACTGAATTACTGTTTGTGTTTGATATTTTTAACTTCGAAACATTTTCCTTTTTACCATTCAGCTTCTTTTTTTCCCTCACTGTTGGCTTGCCAATCCACATGTTTGCAGTGTGCGGCGTTTCTTACGGAGGAAAAGTGGTATCCGGTGGATAACTTTCTCTTTGGTAAATGCTCCATTGTAAACGAGTGGCAGGAGTGACGACGCTTCTGCCAATCGGCTGGTGGTAATTAATGTGGTTTCTATGGGATTCGCAGAGACATTGATGTAGGGTTCATGCAGCAGATAAGGAGTACATCAGGTTTGGCTTTATTAACGTCGCACTGGAAGCTACTCGACGGATATTGACGACGGACCACGCAATTTTGAACTTCGGTCAAGTGACGAGGACGACACCTGAGCTGGCACACCCATCTCCTAATTTCAACACCACGTCAACGGGAGGACTTTGAGCCCCGTCAGATTTAACGTGCATCAGCCCCGGCTACACGGCGGGTCTTTGTCAGCCAAGTATCGAACCCGCGACTGAACGAAAATCGCCAATCACGAATCCGAAACCCTGACCACTAGGCTACCGCGGCCACTGAAATATCGAGAAATGGACAATAGTAAACTTTACCAATATTTAAATTAAAGGAAACAGCAAATAATTAAATCGAATATATTTCAGCTAAATGTAATTAAAATTGAAGCAAACGATAAAAAATTGGAAAGTGATCTGGAACACCAAAAGTGACCCTACTAAAACAATAGCTCCTTGGGTGGCTAAAAAAAAAAAAAAAAAAAAAAAAAAATCCGAAGACTTTTTTCATTTAAGCTTCATCTGCACTGTAGACTAAAACTTTTCTCTTTCCTAAAACTTATCTTAGCTCCCACTCCCTTCTTTAGGTTTTGTTCCTCATATTTGCCGAGGCGTTATACAGTGGCTCAAACAATTGAGGATACACCTTACTTTCACTTGATAAATCCAACTTTTAATGAAAATAACACATTAACTAGAATAGAAGACGTATTTTTACTTTTACACGTAATAAAAGAGTTAATTTACAGTAAAAATAACGAAAATCAACAAAAAATATATATCTAAAATTAAAAGTTTCACAAATATTTGAAGTAAACATAGGCAGATCTTTACCTCAAAAAATTAAGGATACACCAATGAAATTTTTTCGATATATTACATGCATAGACAGTATCAGTATTTTGTTGCATATCCTTTGGCTTTTATAATGTCCTCCAAACGTCTTGGTACCGATTCGACCAATTTTTTAGTGGTATCTGGAGATATTTTATCCCATTCTTCTTGTAACACTTGCTTTAAATGGGCTTTGTTTCTAATCTGGTGTTTTTGGACCGCTGTTTCTAGTGTGTCCCACAAATTTTCTATGACATTGATGTAAGGGGACTGTGGCGGTGTGTGCAATTGCTGTTTACAATGAAAAAGACACCACATTTTGACATTACGTGCCGTGTGTTTGGGGTCGTTGTCGTGCTGAAATATAAAATTTCCATCTAAACCCAATTTTTGTGCACTTTCTTTAAGATTGTTGCGGAGTATGTCTATATAAAGCTTATGATCCATTATACCATCTATAAAAACTAAATTTCCTACCCCATTTGCAGCCATACAACCCCAAACCATGACGGAGCCACCACCATGTTTAACTGTAGGACGTAAATTTTTTGGATGCAAAGCGGTGTTCGGCTTTCTTCAAACGGTGTGACCACCATCGCTTCCAAAAATGTTGAATTTACTTTCATCACTAAATATAACTTTCTTCCAAAAGTTTTCTGTCTTCAACTGATGAGTTTTTGCAAACTCCAAACGCTTTTTCTGATTTTGTAAGCTTATGAAAGGTTTCTTTCTAGCTACTCGACTGCTATATCCAGCATGTCTAATCACATTTCTCACAGTTTCAGCACTTACACTTCTGCAGATTATTCGAGAAGTTTCTGCAGCTAGTTTGACTGCACTCAGTTTAGGATTAATCTTGATATCTTATAAAATTTTCCTTTTAGCTATATCACTCAGAATACTTTTCCTTCCTCTTCCACTCTTATTTTGAATTAATCCATCGCGTTTAAATTTCCCAATGATTTTCTGGACACATGAGTGACTTCTACCGACAATTTCAGCTATTTCACGATAAGATTTTCCCTTCTTAAATAACCTTAATATAAATTTTCTTACATCAATACTAGTCTCTTTCCGAGGAGCCATTTTCCATATAAAATTACAGCTTTATATTCTCATAACCAAATTCAAAAGACAGAAATAACAGTTGAAAAAGTTTAGGATAAAATTTCCCAAACTTTAGTAGCAAGCAAAAAGAAATCAAGTGGTAGTTAAACAAAAATTTCATTTGTGTATCCTCAATTTTTTGAGGTAAAAATCTGCTTATGTTTATTTGAAATGCCTCTAAAAAGTTTTATTTTAGAATTTTGTCGTTGATTTTTCTTTATTTTTACTGTTAATTAAACCTTTTGTTATGTCTAAGAATAAAAATTCGTTTGCACTTCTGGTTAAGGTGTTATTTTGATTGAAAGTTGGATTTATCAAGTAAAAGTAAGGTGTATCCTCAATTGTTTGTGCCACTGTATCTAAATCTTTTTGAGCACCTGAATCCGAGATCCTCGAATTCTTATCAAACCAAGGTGTCGAAAATCACCATCAAATTTGTTCGACGAATCCGAATTTTTGAGTAAGAAAATTTTATAGAATTTTATTTATTGCTTAATGTTTGGATTAATCTACGACTGCAATACAAATTTTTGAGCCACTGTACAAACTATGCTTTGCAGAATGCCTTACAAAATTAAAAATATTTAAAACAAGAAAAATAAAATTTTATAAAAATGACATTAAAAATTAAAGATAATTTTCATATAAATATAAAACGATTTCACTGTAAGCTATACGATATTTAATTTTTGCAATTACACGTTCCTTCAAATTTTATTCAAAATCATTTTTCAATAGGGTATAACTTTAAAAAAATATTGTTTGTTCAATTTTCATTCAGAATCAGTAAAAATATTAGATTTACTTATATATCCCGGATATCAAATTATCGGTATAAATGCCGCTACGGAGAGTTATTTCTGGCAAAGCCTTGTCGTTTGCAACATATGATTTGCCGCATTATATAACTATCGCATATATTTAAGTGGGTAAAAAAAAAAACAACACACACCTTCGACATTAAAAGCATAAAAAGTAATACTGAATATATATATATATTATATATATAATTAATATATATCTTAAGTGATAAAATATATTTTAAGAAATGTACTAGATATGGAAACAAGTATAAAACTCGTTTAATAAAAATTGAGCAACGCGAGGGCTATTGGCGACGGACCTCGTAATTTTGAGCCACGGTCAAGTGACGAGGACGACACCTGAGCTGCCCCCCCTCCTAACATCCACACCACGCCAACGGGAGGATATTGGGCACCGACAGATTTAACGAGCATCAGCCCCAGCTACACGGCGGGTCTTTGGCGGCCAAGGATCGAACCCACGACTGAACGAAAACCGCCAGCTGCGAGTTCACGACCTTGACCACTAGGCTTCCGCGGCCCACCACACCACACCAGTGGAAGGACTTTGGGACCCGATAGATTTAGCGTGCATTAGCCTTTGTGGGTCTTAAGTGGCATCAAGGATCCAGTGTGAGTGAATGCAAAGGTTATTGGCGCAAGAGCCAGATGTGGCTATGCTGGGCCAAACAAGATTATCTGTGGTTTAGACGTGAAAAAAATTGAAAAGAAAAAGACAGAAATTGGTTGACAAGAAGAGTCAAAAATAGGGAAGGATCGTTAGAGTAATTCCGGGGTGTGTCAACCTTATTTACCTAAGAAAAGAAAAAGATCATTAGGATGCCCGTACTTACCTAAAGAAGGCAAGTCCCTGAGGTCCCTTGATATAATCCCAAGGCGCTGGGTACCAATTTTAGTCGCCTCTTACGACATGCATGAGCTACAGTGGAACTATTCTGTCATACCCGTTCACCATACGGGTCGCATCAAGGATCGATTCCGAGAATCGATGAAAACTGCAGGTCGCAAGTCCGTGACCATGACCACTTGGCTACCGCGGGCACGAAAACATAAAAAGACAAATATTTTGTTTCATACCCTTTCGATATAATGACTGCTTTCAGACGGCGTAACATCGATTTGGGGTTTCTCGCGTAATTTCATGATGATGATAGTGAAGTTTTATTGGCGCAAGAGCCAGATATGGCTATGCTGCGCCAAACAAGATTAAACTGTGGTCTAGACGTGAAGTTGAAAAAAAGGTAAAAATGGTTGACAAGGAGGGTCGAAAATAGAGAAGGATCGCTAGGGTATCCCGAGAGAGCACAACTCATGTTTACCAAAGAAAGTAAACCCCATGGGAAAGAAAAAGATCACTAAGGTGCCTCGGGGTCATGATGCCCGTACTAACCTGAAGAAGGCAAGTCCCTGAGTTCCCCTGATATAATCCCCAGGAGCAGAGTGCCCGGCTATACCCCCAGACGCTGGGTACCCGTTTTAGTCGCCTTTTACGACATGCATGAGCTACAGTGAGACTATTCTGTCATCCCCGGTCACCACACGGGTCCTCGCGTGATTTCAACCCATTCCTCCCTTAAAGCAGTTTTTAATTATCTTTACGTGTGATATGGTGCTTTTGGACAGATTCTTCCAACTGAGACCATACATTTCCAATAATGTTGAGATCAGGTGATTGTAGTGGATAGTTTAGTTTTTATTAACATCGCACTTGAAGCAACAAGATGGCTATTGGCGACGGACAATTTTTTTTTTAGTTTTTATTAACGTCGCACTAGAAGCAACACGAGGGCTATTGGCGACGGACCTCGTAATTTTGAACCACGGTCAAGTGACGAGGATGACACCTGAGCTGGCACCCCCCTCTCCTAACATCCACACCACGCCAACGGGAGGACTTTGGGCCCGGAACAGATTTAACGTGCATCAGCCCCGGCTACACGGCGGGTCTTTGTGGCCAAGGATCGAACCCGCGACTGAACGAAAACCGCCAGCCGCTATCCACGACCTTGACCACTAGGCTACCGCGGCCCCCTATTGGCGACGGACCTCGTAATTTTGAATCGTGGTCAAGTGACGAGGACGACACCTGAGCTGGCCCCCCCCCCCAACATCCACACCACGCCAACGGGAGAACTTTGGGCCCTGACAGATTTAAAATGCACCAGAAGAGGACTTATAACCTCAACTGATTTGATGTGCATCAGCCCTGGCTATACGGTTGGTCTTTTATGTCATCAAAGCTCGAGCCTACGAAAGGCGCCGGCCGCGACCAAGCTTACCACGGCCACAATTTTTCTGAGAGATTTACCTTTGCAGATTCCGTTCTGGAACCCATTTTGATGATTAAAAATTAATATTTCTACACGAAACTTATACATTAGGATCTAAATCCAAAGTCAGTATTAAACGCAAAATCTTCAGAAAAAGTGGTAGCTAATTTATCAGATTGTGATAATTTTCTACAAAGTGTATATTTAATTTTTGTGACATCAATTTGTGTCATTTAGTCAGAGAATGCAAATAATTTTATATTAATTTTTTTTTATTTTTTGGATAAATATTTTATTTCAGGAATGATTAATCATTCCTATATTTAAAAAAAAAAAAAAATTAAAAAACTTTTTACCATATGTTTGTATTTTCAAATAAAGAAAACTCACTTTTGGGTTATATATGTGTGTGTGTATATATATATATATACACAACTCGTACTGTTACTTCAAATAATTAAGAATGCATAAAAGTACAGACATAATCCATTTCAATTGTCACAAGATATTAGATAGAGCCAGTGAGTTGTGGATTAGAGATTTACGACGATTCATTGTATCACACAATGCAATGAGAGTGAAAATGGGGATTCATGAAAGTAGTATTCAATAGAACCTCAAAATTCTCGTATAGCATGTATAGATAAATAAAAAAAAATTTACGAGCTCGGGTCTTATCAGTTAGTTGCGATTAACAATTACTACGTTTTTCTTCATTAAACTCAGTGTACAGTAGGTTTGCAACAACTTATGCAATTTCGATTGGGTTCAGCATTTCACTAATCGGTTAGGAATTTTGCTCCTTTACAAGTTAAACATATTACAATTCATGAGTAATATTTTATTTTACCGATACTCAAATTTTTAAAATATAATTAATACTTTCCACAAGAAAATATGAAATTTTGTTGTTTTCTTAATTCTCCTGTTATGATAATTTCCATGAGCAGTCTGGTGGATAATTGCTAATGACGTATACAATAAACTGTGGCAAAATAAAATTAAGCAGAGGTGGTATTGAATACCTTTGCTCTCCAGACATTCCAGCGCGAAAAAAAATTATTGCTACACTGTTCGAACAGTAGAAAAGATAACAGCACGGACCTTTGAGAAAAGTCAGTACAAAAAATGTCCGCCAAAGACTACAATGAAACATTTAACATGTCGGGTTATGCTTTGCACAACATTAATTCAGCATATGTGGAAACAATTTATCCTGCTTCTCTATCGGAACACGAACGAGGGTATTCTGTTTTTTTTCGAGGATGTTTTCGACAAACAAGTCGCAACCCAAAGAGTGCCAAACATTTTTATGTCTTGAGAACGTGCTGGCCTTATGAATACCTTCGCTTACTAGATAATCCTGATCAGCGACTAATCGATGACATGATGAGTTGTTGTGCATGAAAACAAACTTATCGCCAGCGCTAAGGAAAAGGTTAACGTAGGTATGCATACTACTCATCAATATACCTTATTTATATTCCCTGATACTAGCACATGTAAGGGCATGCAGCCATTGAACACAGTACCTGCCGATCCCATGCTACTGCCCGCCTGATATCAGTCCCTATCAGGACGATAAGCTGTGTCACTCTCATGTCAATAGGTGTCTACAATCCAATTACAGACTGAATCTTATCTCAGAGAATAGTATGCATGTCCAAGTCCTGGTCAGTCCAATTTCATTGCTCCTTACACCGCCACTGCAATGGAACTATAAGCGTCAGTATAGACAATCGACACACAAATATAACAGGTCTTGTGGATATATAGTCCTGTAGGGTGTGTGGACTTACCCAAACATCTTTTAATTTTTTAAGGAGATCCTCTGTCAGAAAATACTCATTTGCAATCTATATTGCACCAATATGCAGTTATGTCAATGAGACATCATACTTCTGATATAATTTCTCCTGTGTCACTTAATACACACGATATGATGTTAAACTCTGGAAACACGTATTTTTCACACTTTTCATACCTTTCCAATAACACATCCAAGTGTAAAACTAAACGCCAGGAAGACAAACATTTCAAATTCGCCAACTAATTCTTCAAATATCACTTAGAGTAGCTGTCCACTCATGTGAAATCCTTTAAATCTCATTAGTGCCATTTTTCACATGGCAAACATGAATGGAAGAGAACATTTACACACACAAACACATACAATCCTCTTTTCTTCCCACATTTCTTTCTTATTCTAATTTCCACATTTTGCTTCTTTTCATTTTGTGGTTGCTATGAGCGATGATTTCATCAGCCTTTAGCAATTGTCCATCAATGTATTATGACACAAAATATTAAAACCAGTGCGAATAATCCAAAACTTTCCAAAAGTAATAACCTTAAACCAGTTGAGATTTCTACACCAATTACAAAGCTGCCAATGTATAAAATTACAAGGCTTAATTTTTCACTAATTAAATACATCAAAATTTTTTAGAGTCAATAATTTTATTTTGCACAGAATGTTTAACTTTGGATAAATCCTTCTTGTTATACTGTGCCAAATATTTATTTAAAAGGTGCCACAAGTTTTTTTTTTTTATTTTTTTAAAGGATAAAGTTAAAATCTTTGATAGGGTACAAAAAGCCAATTATATATACATTTAGTAAGGAAAATACATCCAGTTATTTCACAAATAGTACATATCTCAACATACTTTTTTTCTTTTAAAAAACTTTTACATTTTCTTATACACAAAACATTCATCATATGGATGTTAAAATTTTTGTAGGGAAATTTCCTTGAGAATATGTATAGTACTATAAATCTTTTCAGGGTGTAATTTACCACAAAAACTTATGTAAATTTAACACAATTAAGATTTAGTTAAGCTTCCTGAATCATGATTTTAAACGGAATCAAAACCCTTTTATACATGGATCTGCATCAATTCAGCCATAATAAGACTTTTACTTTGCTTAATATTTCATTTGAGAAAAATGCAAATTTTACTGCATTATAAAGGAAGATTGTTTATTAACATTGGTAGCAACATGTAGGTACTGACAAGGCATCTTGCAATTCAGAATGATGGTTAAAGTGACCAGAACAACATCCAAGCTTAACCTAACTCAAGACTACTACACCCTGCCAATGAGAGGACTTTAGGTTTTGAGGGATTTCTGCTCACTACATAAAGGGTCTTCAGATTAATCAGGACTCAAACCAATGACTCAATGGAAAAAACACATGCCACAAGGTAGCAACAATGATCATTTGGCAATTGCAGTTATGAAGATTTTGATAAGGACTGTTATAAAATATCCATAACTCAGTAATGATTAAAGCTTTCCCAGGGTTTTGTAAAGATTCTGATGCTATCATGAAGATGTGATATACTTTTCACAGTATTAACAAAGAAAATCATAAGATATTAACAAAAACATTAAATCAACTCTAATTTTCTGTCCATTTTCTTAAGATTCAACATGCAAAGTTAAGCTAAATTTAGACACATTATTGCTACGGGGTATTTGCGCTTATCCCATAATTATCCAACTTATGAAGCATAAATTTATGTGTCAAAGATCTAGAAAATAAAAACAATTTTTTATAAGAATTAAGAAATTTTAATAGTTAAAAGTCTTCAAATTATGAATTTATGAATGAAAAATCTCAGCTATTTTCTTAACATGATTTAAAAAAAAAAAAAAAAAAAATTAAAATTCTGTTTAAATCAATGATTATGTATATCAAATACAGAAAAATAATTTTTTTCAAATTAAAACAAAATCCCAATAAAAAAATTTAATCCAAATAATTCACAATGGTTTAGTTCAGTTACAAAATTGAATTCATATTACAGTTTGATTTTCTAATCTATAATAATATTTTATAAAATCTATTGTACATTTTTTGAACAAAATTTTTTTCTATAAAGAACTGTTTTCCAAAATCTAAAATTAATTTTCAAATAAAGTTAATACATGGGATGTTTAAAACATTTCAAAATTAAACACATTAAAAAAAATTCTTCATAAGAAATAACTTTATAAATAGAATGGCTTACAAAATGTTATTCTACTGAGCAATTTTTAAACTCATTACGAAAACATAAAAATATTAAAAAAAACCAAGTCAATTTGCATATGGATTTTTATTTCCCTTGTAAAAATAATTTTTTCTTACAAATAAATCTTATTAATGAATGGCATGAAGAAATTGTAATAAGTGTTTAAAATTAAATTTAGAAACATTGAACGTTAAGTAGAATATTTCCAAAAAACAAATGAACATACACTTTTAGTTTGAACATTATACTTTCAGAGATAAAAGAATATAGAAAACAAATGCCCATTTTTTTTTTTTAACTACACTCACCCAAATATTTAATTTTCACAAAAATAAGTTCTAACTTTACAAAACAAGTACTTCAAGCAACCAATTTACTTGCCAAGCAAGTATTAATTTGACAAGAATTCATTCATTCTACACAAAAAGTGTAATTAAATGAATGTACAGGTAAAACATGGAAAATTCAAACAAAAAAAATCCCTTAATATTGACATATATGAAGGAATAATGAAATTGCATGAAAACCTCAATGGTATTGCAAACATCTAACTGCATACGATTGAGGAAATGCATCTCATTCATATGCATGAAACATGCATGGCTTGAAATTTCAGTCAAAACAATCTGACAAGCCTCTTTCACCTAATATGCTAGGTTTTTTTTCTTGGCTTATCATATTATTAAAACAGTTAAAATTTACTTTCATATCATATCAGCCATTGCTTTAAAACATACAAGCAGCAAATCACATTTTCATTTGATGGTAAATAAAAACAAATAATTGCTTTGCTTTATGTAGAAGCAAACAATTCCTTTTTCATTCCCACAAGTACTCAAATAATCTGAAGTGAAGTTTGATTAAAAACATTCACATACAATTTCTTAAAATAACAGTAAATTAATAACCTAAGCAATAAAACAAATATTTTCTTTCACAAAAAATGTACTTACATAACTTTCATTGGGTAATATCAAAAACTTACAAATTTAGAGTACATAAATGAAATATTTCAACAATGAAACAACAGTAAAAACCACAAAAACATTCACTAAAAATGCTGCATTATAGAGATCTCTCATGATTTTGAAACACCTAAAAAGTAAGTCTGTAAAAAAAAATTATTTAATCAATAGGTATAGAAAAGTGAGCAGCAATCCTATTACGCCTATGCGACTGCCTGCTGGTTTTAGTGGGAGTACTTTTTGAACTATGAATACCCTTTTCCTTCATTTCATCTGTTTTCTCATTGTATTTTGTCAAATTCTCACATGATTCTGACTCTTTTGATTTAAGAATACTTTGAGTGCTGCCTTTGGAATATGATTTTCCTTCTGAACATGAAGAAATTGATAATTTGTTTTCACAATCCATTGAGATAATATTAGGTCCAACATTAAAATGTGTTATTGTGGGGACAGTATAATTTTTATGACTATCTATCACAGTAGGGCTTTGTACATACATAGGCTCTTTAAATGAAAGAGCTGAAGTTTGAGCATTTAATGACATATACAACTGGGGATTAAAATATTTTACAGGAGATGAATTGGCATTTGATGCCTTTTCAGAAGCAGGGCAACCCTGGTATACTTGATGAGGCAACACAGTACATGTAGTGTTCATAATATGATGAGAAGAATAAGATTCCTTTTTTGTAACTTCTCTGGAGATGCTAGTATCATCTAGAAGTGCAACATTGGAAGCTGAAAACAATTTATATATTATTTTTGATTGTTTAATTATGCAATAGCAAACATGCAATTTACATTATTATCCAAAGTACACTCTATATATATAAAAAAAAAAACACGACTCACCAAGGAGTTGCTTGATTGTAATGAAATTTCGAAAGCAAAGGGATTTAGACAGAACAAGCAAAATGATTAAAATTTGGTGTCCAATGAATGAATAGTGGGAACTACAGCACATGGGAACTGTACACTCTGCTGGTATATATAAGAAGCGATTCTCAATTTGATGGTCAAATTTTCTGTTGCATTACGAATTAGAATACCTTTCAATGAATGAAAAAAATCCCTCATCACAGGATTAGAGCTTATTACAAACAACTCTCAAAGTTTGAAAGAGGTCGTATCATTGGATTGAAAAAGGCAGATTGGGCAAATAGGAGAATAGCTCATTATATGAGTTGAAGTGATGCAGCGATTAGAAGACACTATCAAGAATGAGTGGACAATGGCAGATTTTAGTGTCATGATGACAGTGGTCAACCTAGGGACACAGCAGATTAGAGAACAGAGTGATTGTCACATCAGCTTCACAGCGCCTGATTCATCGTTTCAATCAGATGTGCGACCCACACACAAGTGCCCACCATGACCATTCACAGACAGCTGATAGTGAAATCTACACTCGTACCAACCACTACGCCACCTGTCACTCAAGCCTGCACATTGTCGAGCCAGATTATAGTGATGTTTGGCTCGATCAGGTTAAAGGATGCCTGGACCAGGTTGAAAGGACCGCTTCCAATTGTGTCCCGACAATCATCAAAGATGTGTCTGGAGACGCCCAGGGCAGCATATCGATCCTGCTTTCACTATTACATGCCACACAGGCCCTCAACCAGGAGTTATGGTCTTGTGTGCCATTTCCCTTGATAGCCGGACCCCTTTGGTTGTCATTAGAGGCACACTTACAGCACAGTGGTACGTCAACAACATTCCAAGACCTGTTTTGCTACCATTCCTTTTGCAGTGCCCTGGCCTTATTTTTCAGCAATATAATACCAGACCACATACAGCACGTGTTGCTATGAATTGTCTTACAGTTTGTCAAACACTTCCTTGGCCAGCCAGATCTCTCTCCAATCGAGCATGTCTGGGATGTGATGCTAAGGCGACTGCATCTACCAGGGAATGTTGATGACTTGGCCCGACAATTGGAGCAAATTTAGCAAGAAAAATCGCAGAACATCAGGGAGCTTTATCACTCTATGCCACGTCATGTGGTAGCTTGCATCCAGGCTAGAAGTGGGTCTACACCTTATTGAGCTTGTTACTTTGTAACTCTGAAATAAACCATCAAACTTTTCTGAAATTTTATCATTTTCTAATCTGTACATAATTTTCTTATCCACCAATTTTTGTCTCCATCGGACAACTCCTTCTTGGTGCGTCTTTTTTTCGTTATATAGTGTAATTTAGCAAAAAGCATAATATTGAAGTAAACAGTTTCATTTAAAGATTGCAAAAAAAGTATGATTGAGTACTTGCAGCTCTTCAGGCAATATTTATTACTACAGGGTAATTTTTTTTTAAAAAAATTAAAGAATGGTTTTAAATAGCTGAGGGTCTGATTTTCATTCAAATCATATATATATACACACACACATATATATATATTGGAAGGATGACTAAAATTTTATGAAGGTGATATACTAGACTATGCAAATATTTTTTTGCAATTTTTAAATACTTTGCAGCAAACATATGTATTTATAATTAAACTGTAATTAGAGAACAGCCCTTTAAAGTTGAATGTTTTTAGGATATTAAGGTTAACCTTAACCATTTTTCAAACTATTTCAGTTAATTGCATGAGATTATCAGTTTAGGTGTTTTATGGCATGAGGAGTACAAGTTTTTTTTTTTTTAATTGGCTTGTTATAGTTTAATTTTTTTGTCACTATATTTAATCATTCACACCAAATATTTTCTTTCCTTTTTCATATTTTGGAAATTAGAAGGAAAAAATTAACAATTGCATGGTCCAAACATCTTAACAAAATTTTCTATTTTGCATTGTCAAATGTTTGAGATAATTAACAATAAGGGGACTCATTTTTAAAACCCAACCTCAATTTTTAAATTAGATTTATTAATAATAAATTAAATTTTAAACTGAGAATTCTGATATGAAAAAGAGTGCACCAGAGAAAATTTTTTAGATGCTAATAAATAATGCAAGTTATGCTAATTAATCTATACATATTTAAATTTAGTTCCTTTTAAGCTAATAGAGCAATACCAAATTTGACTGGGCCCAATGGCAAAAACTATTAAAAGGGTGTACTATTTTTTTCTACTAAAAGGATGAATTTCTGAAGTGCATTAATATCTTAATATTAGAAAATTTAATGATGAATTAATAAGTATATACTTGAAAATAAAAAGAAACTTAAATAACTATATAGCATTAAATATTTTTGTGCAACATTCCAGCAAAAATGTAAAAATTCCAAGACTATTAATGTTAAAAAAAAAAAGAATAAATTTTAATGCAAGGTCCTTCCCTTCTCTAAACTGGACACACTTTTCTGTGTCTATTAGATTATTATTACTAAAATTGTTAGTTCTTCATACTAATGTTATACCAAACTAGTTATTAGAAACATTAGTAACTAGTAACATTAGACTATTAGTTTAAGTCTAATATTATATCAAACTAGTTTAGACTTATTTTTCATACACAACACACTAAGTTAATATTTTACATAAAGAGTCCTAATGATTTTTAACTATCTGCTTAATACACACACACTATAGGTTAACACATCTAGTTTTTTTTTTAATAGACTTATTGTTTAGCTAACCAGAACACTTACAATAGTTACTTTTTGTCAGAAGACCTTTCTTCAATTCTGTTATTTACATTTACAAATAGCCTAGAAAATATATTGATATACTCAGTTATTGAAATCTTTGAATGCCTGAGCTTTGTTAACTTTCTAACAGTTGTGATGAATGTGGAAGTAAACTTAATGGTACCTCACGATCTAAAAATTTTTAGTTCGGCAATTGCATGAATACTTAACTGTCACATCAAACTAGATTACCAATTTTTTCAATATTATCATATGTTTTTGGCAAGAAAGGGCAACCTGGGAGTGAATAATCTTCAACATCTTCTAAGTCATTTTGAAAACATTTAAACCACTTAAAAATGCACACACAATAAACATTAATTGCCATAAATTATTGGTTTTAGTAGTGGTTTTTCCAAGTTTCATGTAGAATTTCACAACTCGTTGCTTTGTTGTTACACTTTCTGACGAAACAAAAACAAAAAAACTAATGCAAACAAAGGCTACAGTTTATAGATTTGTTTACAGAAGCGAGAGGTACTGTATTCGAAAGAGAAGGCTTCACACTAAACAGCTGTTGGTCACTGGCATTTGGCACATGCAAACTTCTGTAGCAGCACCAGTCTCGTTATTCAATATCCACATCTCAAACTCCAGAGATCCCAAAACATTTCTAACAGTGATGAATGTTAAAAAAAAATAATTTTTCTCTATTCTAATATACTGATGTTGACATTAAAACATCAGAAAATGATCATGCAAAATTGATAGTAATCTTTAGCAAGGATGATTTAAAATGAAAATTCATTGAAAAAAAAAGCATTTCCCATAAAGATTTTACAAAGACATCTTCATAGAGTTGATATATGCAACTGGTACATCATGCAAAAACAATGGCAGTTATATATATTTGTTAAAATTTGTGAATTATCCACAATAAAACACCATGAAGAATAAAACATATTAGATGGCTGACATTAAAATCATCCCTTACATTATGCCACTTCTAGTTAATTGTCTGATAGAGACTGGTCAAGAGATAAACATCAGTAAGATTCCCAAAATTTATATTGTTTTCAATTTGTAATGAATAAAAAAAAGTATAAATTTAAAGTTGAGCACTGTTAATTAGAAAAAGGAGCAATTATTTATAATACAGTTTTGTCATCTTACAAATGTCTATGCAAAATACCTACTTATTATTCAAATAGATCACAGGTATCACTTTACTTCAAATCAATTTTCATTAGAAATATCAGGATTTATTTTTTTGCATATCTTATGCAAATATGTTAAATGTATCGTTAACTGGGCAAACCATCACTTTTATGAAAAAATCATTACTGATATACATATAATATATATTACAAGATGTAATAAAAGATGAACATATATTGTAAACAAAAATATCTATTAAATACTTCGCTTTTTGTTATTTTCATCTTGTAACTATTCTATTGACTGAAAACTCTATCAATACATACAAGGCTTTTGCATTGAATATTATGATTATTGACATATATTCTGGCTTGAAAAAGGTTATGGGCAAGGCAATGACAAAGTTACGGACTCTTAACTTATAATTGAAGATTAATTTGGTTATGTCAAACATTTAGTGAAAATGAGTAATTTATATTGGATTCTGCCCTTGTATTGAAATAGGTTGCCAACCATTGATGTAACTGATACAATAAAATTGTAAAGCTAAACATGTAACAAGCTTAAGCAACACAAATAATATTAACTTGTCACTTTATATCAATATAAAAAAAAAAAATTATAAACCTTAAATTATTAAGCTGTTCCATACAAAATGACTTTGTGCAATAGACTGTTTCTCAATGTTAAATATTTTATGTATTGTACAGTTTTATATCAGCCTGCTATATATATAACATTTAATAACTTTTTATTAATTTCTTTTGAAGTCTAGTTAATAAAATCAGATAATAAATATCTAAAATAAATATGCTAGTTAATAAACATCAATGGAATAACATTCAGCAAAGACAAAAAAGTCTCATAATATTTGGTTTCTGAGTTATTAGCACAAATTTCAACACTCATAGTTTAGAGACCGAAAAAAAAAATCTATACTGTTCATGAATAAAGAGAATATTGATTTGGAAAATTCTCTTTCAGAGATATCTGCATACAAAATAAATCTTGTGGAAGACCAGAAAGATGTAGAAGTAGTTGATGTCCCGAAAGCATAAGTAAAAACAAATTCTTCCTCTTGAGCTGTTTTAAAATTTATTGACAACCATCAACTAGTTTCCAGACATCTTTTAGCTAATGAACATTAAAAAAAAAAAAGTTCCAGATGACCCGACAGAAAATCATAAACAGCTAAGTTAGAAAAAATCTATATATCATGGAATACTTTTTTTTTTTTTTTTTTAAAAAAAAAAGCTTCTTTCTGGTCAAATCACATTTATTGAAAAAATAATACTTTATGATTCAAGGGTGCATTTAAAAAGTTAAAACCTAAAGTAAGCAAAGTTGATCATGCTGTCAAATGAGAAATATTTATAATAAATTTACAGAAGAAAATAAAATTATTAATGCATAATATTGTCAGCAAATTGATTTTAAGTTGTCTCCATGACCAGCATTCCTGAATCAAAACAATTTTCCATGATAAAGTAAGGCCTCTTTTCACATGACATTCCAGATACTAAAGGAATTAGAATTCAAAGCTTTTCTTCCTCTACCTTATTTACCAGATTTTTCTCATTAAAGGCTTCTTTTTCTTTAAACATTTATATACATTTATAATGAATAAATACTTTGTCACTGAAGAAAATATCCAAAATTCGTCTCTAAATTGTTATTTTGAAACTATAATAAAATAGCTCTGCATTTAAAGGTAGAATTATTTTACTGCAGATTTAAAGGACTTTCATGAAATATATTCAAACAATGCAGCTTTGACACTAAAAAGACATTTCAAATGGAACAGCTAGATATTAAAAGTTTATTTTTTAGGACATATCTTTGATCCCATTAGATTTAACTTCAATAGAAGATGCATCCAAGATATATCTTTAAAAATATACCATGTAATTTTTTTTTACAAGATCAAATTTTTATATACATATTAAACTAGTACATGAAAGGAGGAAGTGAAGATGCATTAAAATAATGAAAAAATACCTATCAGGGGTGGAGTTTCAAAGCCTATGAAATCTTTTAGCTTTTCATTCACATTAGGCTCCAAATTAGGAGAAGGTACACAACTTGGAATAGGATCACTCAAGATATCTAAAAAAATATAAAATTAAAAATTGCATATCAAAATATTTATAAATGCAGCAATAAATTGTTACAGTTTGATATAGTTTTTACCTGACTTTTCTTCTAAATGAAAACCATTAGAATGAGATTTAAAGAGGCCAAAATCAGGTAAAGGACCTAAAAGAAATTAGAAACATTAAACACATTAATAGTTAATATACAACTTATAAAGGTACACAAAATAATTTTAGAGTAAGATTAATTATAAAAACTTTATTTTAAAATAAAAATAAATTTGCAAGGAATCAATCTTATACCAAAAAACTAGAAAACTGGTACAAACCTAATGATTGTGAATTTAAACAAACTGTGCGTTTTTGCTTCTTGCCTTTAATAATAAAGTAATCTGATAAACTTTCAAGTAATGCATACAAATTAGGAAATTGGTAATGAGATGTGCAAATTGATTCTCCAAACTTTTGTTGAAATAGACTACTAAAAGTTGAGAATGATATTTGACCACCATGCTCTTGCAATAATAATATGACATCCCTTGCAAACATTTGTAAAGGAGTCAATTGCACAAAATCATTTTCAACCTAAAATTGAAAAACATAGTTTATAGCGTAATGACATTTTTTGGGAATAATTACAAATTTAAAGGAACATTAGGTTGTATTGTACAACAGCTCCCAGAAAATATAAAGAACATTAAAAAATGAATTATAAACCACAGATACTCTGATTGGTTTATTAATGTTGTAGTAGTAGCAATAGAAGGTCTATTGGCGATGGACCTCGTAATTTGGAACCAAGGTCAAGTGGACAGGGACAACACTTAAGCTGGCATCTCCCTCTCCAAACTCCCACCAATGGGAGGACTTTGAGCCTTGACAGATTTAATGTGCTTCAGCCCATGCTACATAGTTAGTCTTTAGTGGCATCAAGGATTGAATCCCAACTTGACGAAAACAGTCGGCCTTGAGTCCGCAAACCATGATCACTTCGCTATCATGTGGACATACAAGTATTCTCTACTGAGCTACTAAATTCATTGAAAACAAAAATAAAATGATATTACTAATTATAATTTAAATTTTTTTATCTTCAGTATGTTTACATATTAAGGTTTGGTTTTATTGATGTTGCACTAGAAGCAACACAAGGGCTATTGGCGACGGACCTTGTAATTTTGAACCTCGGTCAAATGACAAGGACAACATCTGAGCTGGCACCCTCCTCTCCTAACTTCCACACCATGCCAACAGGAGGACTTTGGGCCTTGACAGATTTAATGTGCATCAGCCTTGACTACATGGCTTGTCTTTAGTGGCCAAGGCTTGAAACCACTGGCCACGAGTCTGAAATCATGACCACTAGGCTACTGCGGCCAGGTTTGATTTACATATTAAATGCATTTAACAATATTTTTGCCTCAATATACAATTTCACACTTTTAAAAGAAATTTATGCTATATTATAACAAATGCAAATTTTAGAAAATTGAATGTTAATAACATTTTAGAAATATTCTTTATAACTTTTTTAAAAAAATTGAACATGTAAGCAAAAAAATTTCATATAACATAAAAACAGAAGTTTACATAAAGGACAGATTCAAATTATCGCATAATTTATGCATATGTTCTTATATTATCCATATTTTAAAACAAAGAATTCAAAGAGTACCTTAATTAAATTAACCATATCTTGTATATGTAATGATAGGTTGATCTTTTGGCCAAAACGTGATTGATAAATTTTGCAGATATCTCCCATGGACATTTTACAATCAGGACTTTCCATCAATAATCGACAGACATTAATTGATATTTGATGAACTACTTCTTGGTCCACTAGTGTTACATATGTCCTTCCAAATCCAACAACTATCTGTTTAAAAAATTAAAAATTTCTGCTTTCAGTTTTAATAAAATTTAAATACCAACTCTAACCTATTTTAAAAAAATACAAATATCAACATTACATTCTAATTATATGAAACATTTAATACACTTAAAAACAACAGTCTCAGATATAGCGTGAGATAGTATTAATCTAACAGCACTGATTAAAAATCAATAAAATTATAAATACATTAAATTTTTATGCACTACATTATGCAATGGATTGTCGATTTAAAATCTTTGCTATTTGTGGCTTTCTTGCTAAGTCTTGTGGAAATGATTTGAGTTTTTTTTTTTTTAAAAAAATCTTCATGAGCTGAAAGGTGTTGGAAACTGTAGTCTTTGTTTACCTATGAGTTTTTGAACAGCTACAGATGGATTTCTATGAACTTCTGTGCTTTCAGGTCATCCCACAGAGTCGTCTTCCAACTTCTACAGGACTTATTTTGTATGTAGGTAACTTTAAAAACTGAATTTTTCAGAACAATAATCTCACTAATTATTCATAAACAGAGTTCAACAATATTAATATTTTTTGTTACTTTAGTTGTAGAATTGTGTTGGAGTTTGAGGTAATTCAAAAACCACACCGTGAGGCTATGTTGTTATTTAAAATTGTTCCAATGATACAAAGGTTGATCAATAAGTCTTTAAAAAAGAAAAATTATTTTAGGTAGATATTTTTGTAAAAATTTTCAACAAAATATCTGTTTAGCTCTATACACTTTTCAAAGTATTTCTCCAACTATTTAAACCATCTAAAATGATTTTGGAAGGTCCTCAAAATAGGCATCTGTTTGAGTAATGACCTCTTCTTTTGATGTGAATTGCCAAACTTTTTTTTTCAGTTTGAAAATTAAAAAAATGTTACTGCACACCAAATTTGGTGAACTCCATTGATTGTGGTCATTGAAGCTGCACAGGAGTGTACCCCTGCTTTGTTTTAATGGAAAATCTTTTTCAAATGAAGATGTTTTTTTCTTGATTTCTTCAATCAACTGGTGCAATAAAAATGCATAATATTCTTCAGTTATTGTTTTTTCCCCAAGTAATTGATGTAGACTATTCTGTGTGCATTCCAAAAAACCATGGCCAGCACCTAGCCATCTTTTATGGCTTCAATTATTTACTTAAAACTAACTTCAGCTGATGTAACAGAGCCTTATCCAAATTTGAAACACATTTTTAAGCAGAAAATTATTCCATGTTCCAACACGTACATCCATTTATCATGCAGAGTTCTTAATTTTAGAAATTTTCTGTAAATATGCATTGTTTCACTCAATTGTAAAATTTCAAATTTATTTATCATTACAGACAAAATATGGAATACATTTCACAACAGAAAAAAAAAAAGGAAATAAAAATTTCAAATTTATCCAGTTTTTACTAATAGCACATTTTGATACGCAAGTATACATTTCGAGTAAAACCCTGACAATGATTAAAATTAATTCACACAATGCAGTATACGAAATTATTAAATATTCTTCACAGGTACACATCAATAAACTTTTTAAAAACCAAGATAAATTTAAAATGTAAAAAATGTTCTAATTATTTGAATTCAACTTTAATTTCAACAAATAAAAATTTATTTCTAATTGAACAATTATCTACATTTAATCATAATTTAGAAAATATTAAAGAAACAATTATTTTTAAATCAATCAATATTGGGCAACAGAACTTTTGAATATATATTAGAAAATACACACAAAGTGCTTTTAAGAACTTACAATAATTCCAATGCAACTGAATGCTTTTCTGGGAGATTAAGAGCAACATTTGTTAATAAATTATCTGAAACATACTCTACCCTTAGAGAAGAATCCATATTTTCTAGAAGTTCATGCAGATCAGAAAAACCAAAATCCATAGGACGCAATGCATGACCATACATCAATGAATAGGCTGCACTGATTTGACTGATATCAATTACTTCATTAGGCTGCATTTTTAATATAGCTATAAGACGTTCAGTAAGTATCTTATGCTGTTCTTTTTCTACTAATTTGAGAATTTTGTCTTCACCGGTTCCTGTAACCTAAACAGGAAAGGTACTATAAATTAATCCAAATAATTAATCACCTATTCATACAAATTCATATAAAACCATGTTATTTTGGAAAATATAAATCACAATTTATATTGCAAATGCACTTAATGTATGCAAAAATTAAAATAGTAACAAAATAAAACTAAACAAAATTTTATAATTTGCAACATTTTATACAAAAAGTATAAAATTTAGAATATATTAAAATAAAAACTAATAAGAAACACTTTTTAAAAATTATAATTGAATAAAATATGCATTTTGTAGATTGTTTGCTAACAATAACCTGTGTAAGGCCTTTAATAATTTTCCTATCTCTAAGATTTGGATTCAAATGAAATTTGCAAGCAAAAGCTATCTAAACATTCTCTACTTAATAAATCAATAAAATCAAATTCTATTATGAAAATTTTTTAGGCTGTTTATTTAATGGACAAGTTCTCAAAAAATTTACTAGTCCTTTATTGATCCTTGGAAAAAGTTATTCCTTTTAGGCTGTTAACAGTTAGTTATACCAATTTTATCAACTGTAATAAGAGTGCCATATTAACACAGTGACAACATATTTAAACTTGCTTACTTAACTCTTAACATAAAACTTTAGTTAAAACTAGTTCAATTTTATAGCACATAAAATCGACATACAAGAGTATGCTATTGATGGCTACAAATAATATAGTCATGTACTACCAGTGGTACACATCATTGCAACTTTTAATTGTTCATTAATGTCGCACTTAGAAGCAACACCAAGGCTATTGAAGATAGACTTCATAATTGGTCATGTAACAAGGACAATACCCAAGCTGTCACCTCCCATTCCAAGCCTATGGGAGGACATAGAGCCTTGACAATTTTACATGAATCAGCTCCACTACATGGCATGTCTTAAGTGGCATCAGGAATAACCAAAAATTCAATGAAAAAACAACGCTGGCCTCGAGAGTTCACAACAATAACCACTAGGATGAACATTTTTTTTCAACTGTACAAAGGTCAAAATTAATTTTTGTTATAATTAAATTTTTTTACAAAATTATTAAACATTAGTTTATATTCAGGAGTGAATTGGATGTTAATACTCCCAAGAATTCCCTAATATTTGCTCTGAAAAATATTACTAATTTAAACAAATCAGAGCCACCAACTCAAAATGTGCCTTCACAATGTGATCAATACAATGATTTTGCTCATCATTAATTTATTCCAATGACAGTAATCCACTCTGATTCCTTAACTTTTCACTCTAAAAATTTTTCATTTTAAATAATGGAAACGCATGACTTAAGTAAATTTGATTCATTACATAAAATGAAAAGAACTATCAGTTCCTTGCTTTTTCTTCAATGTTCAAGATTTCATTTTACCATATGGAACAAGTATTAATTGAGTTATTCTGTTTCAGAATTCCAAAATATATCCAGTATTTTAAAATGTAATTAATGCGTATGTAAATAGCATTAATAATAATATTTAGCTCTTTTGAAAGTTTTTCCCAATATGCATTTAAAAGAGATTACTTAGAATCTACATTATAACTTATTTATCTTAAGCATTAAATGTTGGCAAAAGTTATTATGAAATTATTTTACACCACATATGGTGTTAAATGTTTAGTATATAATCTGACTACTTAACCTATAGTGTGCATACTTGTGAAAATTATGAATTAGTTATTTTACTCTAATGTTTTATTATTTATTTGTCTAATATTTTATTATTTATTTGTCTAATATTTTATTATTTATTCCATTAACTGTCAATTTTATAATTACTGTTTATATGACTATAATGAATTAAATATTTCTACATGATGTAATTCTATAGTTTAACATTCAGCAGCTAAAGTAAGTTATGTAATTAGATTCAAGACCTATTTGCTGTGGTGAGTAAGTAAAAGGTTTTGAGTTTATGGTGCAAAAGCCACATTTTGCTATGCAGCACCAAACAATGAATATCTATAGTATAGATGTTACAAAAAAAAAAAAAAAAAAAAAAAAAAAGGTAAAAAAAAGGTTGACAAGGGTTAGAAAAAAAGGATTGCTAGGTATTATACGGGTGTATCACCCATGCTTACCGAAGACAGTAAACCTCAATAGGGAAAGAAAAGGATCACTAGGGTACTTCGGAGTCCCAATGCCAATACTTACATTAAAAAAGTCCCAGAGGGATTGTTGCTGGGGCATTGTCAAATAAAATAATGAAGATGGACTCTAGGACTCTTGAATTAATTCATTTATTCAATATATCTTCAGTTATGAAATAAAACAGGTTTTTTTATAGAGTCAAAATTTGGGAGAAAATTGATAAATCCTGTGAAGATTTTTAGGACAAGAGCATTTTACAACTAATCTTCTGCTTAAGAGCTTAATTGGATTTGAGCATTTTATGGATCATACGATTTATTCTTTCTATTTCTTCTATCTTTTATTGTTTACAATCCAAAAGTAAAAATGGAAAAGAAAACTGAGCAATTTCTTGAAGTACTTCTACTAAATTAATAAATAAAACTGAATTATTTTTGACTTTTTAAATACTGGAATATAAATTGATAAGGAGTAACTTTCAGAATATTTAATAAATTTGAATGAAAACGATTAAAATTCTAAAATTGAGGTATTGATAATTGATAATGAATTATTTAAAATTAAGAAACAAGTTTCATAACAAATCTATAAATGGTTCTGAAGTTAAATTGAAAAGACAACTAAAGAGGTTTAAAATTGAATATTCCATCTTTTATTGAAATGGTAAAGAATCCAAGTCATACATTAGTGATACATCAATTTCTGTAAATTTGCCTAATTTAAATATTCCTGATAGTGATCCAAGATTAGAGCCTAAATACACACCAAATCGAAACTTTTCCTCGTGCAAAGTCTGATCCTAAATTCGATTTGGCTATTTCCATATGAAATCCATCTATACATGCATTTGATTCTTGGCAGAGGCAAATTATAGATAAGTAGACTTCAGAAAGAAGTTTAGTAAGGAAAACAGTCCAAGATAAATGGTATATTTTGATGTTGAATGAAAAACCTTTAGATGAAATAATTTCAAAAAACTACAATTCAAGAAAATGCATTGTAAAGTATTGTTGTAAAAATTGGAATATACACAGACTATATGTTTATTAACATCCCATTTAGAAGCAGCTCAAGAACTATAGGCAACAGACTTGTAATTTTTAACCTTGGTCAAGTGATGAGAATAACAACCATGCTCGCACTCTCTCTCCAAACTTCCATATCACATAAACTAGATGACTTATAATCTCAAAAAATGTAATAAGGCAGGTCTTGAGCCATATAAGGACTTGAATCCATGACTTAATGAAAATGCCGCTCGTGCACACACAAACATGACCACTTGACTATCACAATAATGGAAACCACACAGAAAATAGACTCCCTTGATTGGTAAAAAAGAACTCAGTAGATTTGCTAACAAGATCTTCTATTAAAGATTTTATAACATTGCAACAATGTCAGCATAGCCTCTGAAGGTTAAAGAGACTTTAAAATACCTGGCCCAAAGAAGAAATTTTAATTTGACCCAAAAGGAAGAGAGATTTAATCTAAATATCAAATTTTTGTTAGCTCATTAATTATTTGTGATAAACTACATCCTGACAAATTCAGTTACTTGTGTAAACTGATTATTGCTTAAATATTACGATTTACACCTACAGTTAAAAAAAAAAAAACATTCAAATATAATTTAAGTTCCAACTAAAAACTCAAACTTGTTTATCAGTATTAAAAAAATATTATGTTATTGTACACTATTGAATATTTATCATGTACTTGATTTAAACATCTAAATGTATATAAGCTTGAATTTTTTGAATTTTAAAATTAATTTCCAGTTCTAAATTCTTTTAATCAATGGAAGGTCTCAATTGAAACTAATATTAAATATTCCTTAAAGTTTAATGAATCCTTAAGGTTCATGGAGGGGTTGAGAATATTGTAATTTATTTTAGGTAATACATATTGGCTCGTATTAGCAAATGTGATCATATTGTAACACATTGTGCCAAATATTTAGTAATAGATTACAATTGTTTATTAATGTGGCATGCAACTGGGAAGCAACACAAGAGCTATTGGCAACTGATCAACATTTTGAACCTCTGTCAAGTGACGAGGACAACATATGAGCTGGTATCTCCTTCAAACTTCAATATCATGACAAAGAGAGGACTTATAATCTCAACTGATTTGATATGCATCAGCCTTGGCTTTACAGTGGGTCTTTTGTGGCCTCAAGGCTCAAACATAAGGAAAGTGCTGTCCCTGAGTCCGCTACCATGACCAGGCTACCACGGCCACAATTTTTCTGAGATTTATTTACCTTTGTAGTTTTTGTTCTGGAGCCCATTTTGAGTGAGGGAGTGAATGTAAATTTTATTGGCGCAAGAGCCAGATATGGCTATGCTGAGCCAAACAAGATTAAACTGTGGTCTAGACGTGAAGTTGAAAAAAAAAAAGGTTAAAGGTGGTTGACAAGAAGGAGGGCCGAAAATAGAGAAGGATCGCTAGGGTATCCCGGGAGTGCGTCACCCATGTTTATCAAAGACAAACCCCATGGGAAAGAAAAAGATAATTAGGGTGGAGCCCATTTTAAAGATTAAAAATTAATATTTCAACACAAAACTTATACATTCGGATCTAAATCCAAAGTCAATATTAAATAAAAAAATCTTCAGTAAAAGTGGTAGTTAATTTATCAGATTGTGATAATTTTCTACAAAGTGTATATTTAATTTTGTGTCATTTAGTCAGGGAATGCAAATAATTTTATTATATTAACTTTGTTTATCTTTTGGATAAATATCTTATTTCAGGAATGATTAATCATTCCTATATTAAAAAAAAAAAAAAACTTTTTACCATATGTTTGTATTTTCAAATAAAGAAAACTCACTTTTGGTTTATATATATACATACACGACTCGTACTGTTACTTTAAATAATTAAGATTGCATAAAAGTACAGACACAATCCATTTCAATTGTCATATAACATTAGATACAGCTTGCAAGTTGAAGATAAGATTCGTCATGACTCATTGTATCACCTCTCCAAACATCCACCCCACCAGGAGAAGTTGGGACCTCAATAGATTTAACTTACATCAGCCCTGCTACATGGTGAATCTTTTAATAGCATCACAACTCGAATGCATGACTCAACAAAACACATACTGCAAATCTGTGCCCATATTTAGTGATTGAACTTGAAGATAATAAGAGCTCTGGCTCACAGAAATTTTAGATTAAATATTTCAGTCTAATATTTCATTATTTTTTAGTCAAATGATTTTTAAAATTAATTCTATTAAAAATTAACTTGTTTCTGTAATATTGACAAATTTAAATGTTGTTGGAAATTGAAATTTCATCACTTGTGAATTCACCCATGTTGCAGATTGAGTTACAGTTGTATTCAAGGTTGTCATAGCGTAGTCGTAAATGAAATACCAAAAATAGATTTAAGGACTCAAAGTTATTTATCTAAATTTTCGTCTTCAATTATGATACAATTGAACATTAAATCTTTTAATAACTATTTTTTTACAGTGTAAATCTCAATTTTTCTCCTTTTTTGAATACAATCCCTATTACATTAAAGTACACAAAGATATGATCAAGAAATCGAGAGTGTATGAATGAGATGTTACGGCTCAATATTACAATGTATATCTACAATCTTAAGTTAAAAAACTGAAAGACATTACATTGACATCAAACACATATTGATGACCTTTACCAGACATTTGCAACTGCCTTAAAATCTATTTCTTTGAGAACCAAATAAAATTTTCTCAAATTTTTATCCAAACATCAGATTCTATAAAATTTAAGTTTTTATTATATTTAAAAATTTAAGACCTTTTACATTTCAATAATAATATTAAAAAAAAAAAAAAAAAAAAAATGGAACATCAAATGTTTTTTTAACAAATGACAGACAATTAACAATTTCGGAAATTTACATTTATGTACTCTGAAATAATTGAAATTTTTTTAATCTTCATTTATGTTATTGAAATAAAGATTTTACAAGAAAAATTAAAATCTTTGAGATTAAAAACATTTCATAAATTAAACAATATGATGATTTTTTTAAACTACAATCAGTCTTCAATAAGTTAATATTTGTATGTATTGTGTATTTCATACATTTAATAATTTTTTTTTTTTTTTTGCAAATAAAAAGTAAAATGCATATCTACCTCTAAAACATTTGGTATAGCTTCAAACAATTCTACAAGTTTTGTGAATCCATAATCTGCAACCCGACACTGTTTACCAAAATGATGATGATAGGCTGGTATAAATTTATTGAATGCCATAGTGCAATGAGGAGTATGTTTCATTAACTCAACAACTTCAGCAGCAAATTGTTTAGTTCTTTCCATTTCTTCAGTTGTTTGTTCTTAAAAAAATTATTGGCATCAAAATGTAAAATAAATTTATGACTAATTATAGATACATTTTCAACAAATTGATTTTATTGAAAAACTACAATTACTGTATATTCCAGCATATAATATATTTTTAATACAAAAAATAAGGTAAAAATTTAAGGGTGAACATTATACATCAGATATAAAAAGAAAGATAAATTTTAAAAGGAAAACATGAGGCTAAAAAATTAAATTTTTACTTGTATCTACCATTCATTTAAAAGAAATGATGTATCTCAAATTTAAAAACTTATCAGATAACATGAAAAGTTCATGTTCGTCTTCTGTTAATCCTTCAGGCACAACGTCGATTTCTGTTTTATTGTCACCATAAAATGTTACACTGGTTTAAATAAATCCTATTCCATTCAGTCTAGATTGTCAGAAATACTGCATTTTTTAATGATTTTTGACTTAAGTCAGATTTAATTTCATTCCATGCTTTTATTATCCATTCCCACACTATTTCAAGACTGTCATGAAATATTTGTCGTCCTTTTGTAAATGCTTTCACCTTCCAACATCCCCATATTTTACTGTCATTTCAAATTTCCTTTGAATTGCTTATTGATACACACTTCTAAAGGCTGAACTAATGGCCTTATTCTGCCCAGAATAATTACCATGTCTGTTTCATTCTTTCATTAATTTTATATTATATGTTCGAAAGGATCAGCACATATCCCAAACTAAAAGACTTTCTGGATTCTTTAAGGCACCAGGATGCTTTTGAAAAACTTTTTTTAATCCACAATTTTCATCCATCCTTTCTCATAAACATGAATTAAAACACTATTTAACAAATGACATTTTGACATAATCTTTCTTTTAAAAATATTTATAGGATTTAACTTTGTTCCTCCACTAAGCAGGAAAGCACTGCGGTGAGCTGAGATTTTTCGTGACTTGCTTTAATGATAACTGGTTTAATTCCTCTCACTTCATTATTAAATATACTCAGCACAATAATTATTCTGATTTTATTTTTCTTCCACTCAAATATGGAGCTTTCATCAACTCAAACATTATTGCTACAACACAATTTCGATTTCCTTTTGCGAATTGAATGACTTTGCATTTGAAATCAGCACTGTTTTTTTTTTATGTTTGGCAAAACATATTTACAACTAAAAGGAACACTAAATCATCAGCATTTTGATAAATGCTATTTACTAAAGTCTTCGATGTTCATGTCAAAATCAAGGCTTCGAATGACTGGAAAAAGACAAAACATTTTATCTCCCATACTGTGAATTCATTCAAGTTGGAAGTTCTTGTTTTTACCCAAAATTGTATCACCTTTTTTCACAAATCTAGAACATTATTGTACACATTTTCAATGAATATAGTGCCCCCCCCCACTATTTGTATAATTATTTACTACTTCGAGCATTTCTCCCACACTTATTGTTCCTCTTATTGCTTGTCAATTCAGTTCACTGTTGTTCGAAAGCCTGGGAAAATACTTCGAATTGATTACTTCAAAATATAGAACAATTACACAAGTAAGTTTCTATTGAAAGAAAAGGGTGTGTTATATGGAAAATATACCTAAAAATTAAAAAAAAAATTGTAGCTTGAAATTAGGTACACATTATATGCTGAAATATAGGATATTTACAGTGAAATTATGAAATAAAAATGTCCTACAAAAATACATAGTTTGCATTAATTTTCTCTAAGAATAATTTTAAAAAGAGTTATACAACTTGAAGTTTTAAATACAATATAAAAAGTGGAATTTTATAGATTATTTTTCCACTGTAGATTAAACTAGACAGGTGAAAGTAATTTTTAGTTGTAATTATTTAGCAAAACTTACCCCTTTTGGGGATGCCAATCACAGTCTCAGATCCAGAATTGCAGATCTAAACAATAAATAAAAAAGAAATAATAACTAATTTGAATATTCCTAAATTATCAAAAAATTATTCATATATTTATCAGCTGGTATACACATTCTTTGATACAATTCGGCTCCAAATATTAAAGTATTTTCATAAGGACCAACTTTTAAATACTTCAAATAATTTTAAGAAAGCCATAAGTGATAAGAAATGTTCCTTTTTACAAGAGAATGGCAAAATGTTCATTCCCTAAACCATATGAATATCATGTTGTTTGGATTGATAAATTTCTAAATGAAACTATTTTAAATTAAAAAAAAATCCAAAATTGACATTTTTATAAGCTATTTTCAAAAATATGCCAAAACTCTACTAATTAAATGGTGAATCAAAATTTTGCGAAGAGGACGCAATGTATACAAAAAATAACTTCAACATTACAAATTAAGAAAAATTCCAAAAACATAAAAGAAAATTATAAGTAATTTAAAAAGAAAAGTTTTTAAATATATCAAAATCATCAAAAAAATAAATAAGGTGTTGATCTGTACCTGGGTCCAATTGTTAAGACTCAGAGGATTTATCTACCATACGGTGCTAAACGTACGATGGAATGGCGAAAAAGCTTACAAAAAAAAAAATTATGATGCATAACAGTTTTATATTTCGAAAACATTTCATTTTGGGGCTAGAGGGATAAGCAAAGAAAATGATTTGAATAGAAGGATTATAAATATCCATATGTTGTTGTAAAAATTAAGTTTTGCTGAAAATATTTTTTTAATAGGTGGTTTTTAAATTGCTCATCAGATATTATTAAATGATTCAATCAAAATGGAATTGCAATACTACAAAAATGAACAAAATAAAAGAAAAAATATACAGGGAAATAGATGACCAAAAACAACAAAGACCATGATGTTGTGCGATGCAACACATGCAGAAAGAAAGATGTGCTCTAAATTGATGACCTTAAATTAAAAAATATTTTAAGTGAATTTTTTGAGAACATGCTTGAAGTCCTTCTACACATTAGTAATACTCCTTAAATATTTTTGGAGCAATACAATCATTGGTGTAGATTTGTATAACATGCAAACAAAAATTCAAAAATTTATATATAATATTTTTTCCAAATGATTATATATCTTGAATCTAATGTGAAGCTTTGAAATAAAATTTTACTTTGCTTACAAAAGGGAATAAAAAATCACAACTAAATTATCAAAAAATTTACAAAAGGAAATTGTTTTGCTTTACTGGATAATGTATATTTATAACGAACGATAAACCAAAATTCAAGAAGAAAGGAAGAACAGTGTGTTTCTACCACATTTATTACAATCTATGTACCAATTATACAATATTTACTAAGATATAAGAAGCTCCAAACAGCCTATACATTCACTATCCTGTTTAACGGTCAGGAGAACAAATTACATCCAAACATCTGGATTTCGGATTACATTTAGTTCTTGATTGTGTTGTGCCTTATGTGGTCAAGAACTAAATGTAATCTGAAATCTTTCCCATGATCCCATGCACTCTCACTTTAGAAAAGAGATAGTATCTCATGGCGGTAGTCAAAAAAGTTATTTTCCAACATGTTTCTTTTTTTCACAAAAGTAATTGAAATAAATAAAAAAAGCTTCAATTCTTTTACATCAAATAAGAACTTTCAAAATAAGAGAAAAATAAAAGAAATAGAAATGCCTCAAAGAACTGACTTTTAATAACATTCCTTCCAGTTAAAATTTTAAAAACACATCTCTAAAATTTTATTTCACTTCCATTTTTATATTAAGTGATATTAGATTTTCTTAAAATATATCACTTAAGATTGGAACTTTATTTCTCTCTTATAAAGTTATAATTAAACAGTTCAATGTATAAACAAAAATTGCATATAATTAAAAAATCTATGCTTTTCAAACTAATACTGATAAGCTTTCTCAAATCATATTTTCTCATAAACTTTATTAGGTATATGGAATGGTGTTCTATTGCTGCCTTGAATGTAATCCATCAAAATTAGATAAAAATTTACCAATTTATTTTTCTAATTTTTTTATGAAATACATCAAAAAATATCTTTCTTTCAATAACAAACAAAAAAAATTATCCATTAAAGACAAATCCAAAAGAAAAGGAGAGTGAGACAGGGAAAATGGAAACATTTGACACTTAAATTTTGAGTTCAAGATAAGATCTGGTTTAAAAAAACTACTGAAAATTACTAGACATGTGGAAAAAATTTCTTGACAAGGAAGATTGAAAATAGAAAAGGATTGCTATGGTATCTAGGAGGGGGGGTCCCTGATGTAATCCCCCCCAGGGACAGGGTGCTTACCTTAACCCCCAGACACTGGGTACCATTTTAGTCACTTCTTACGATACATGCATGAGCTATTATAGTGGGACTATTCTTTCCCACCGATCACCACACAAGTGTATAATGTACTTACACATACATTGCTACATGCATTCTTTAAATTTTACACTTGTAGATGAATCCAAGAGCATTGATTCTGCACACAATGTTTTCAGCACTGTGCAATTAATATAGTTTCATTGAAGTTTCTCCCAAACAGCATGAAATTTTTTTTAAAGTAATGAATAAAGTTTACACAGTCTGTGATAAAAGTCATGATTTGTCTCTCATAGCAAAAAGTGATACAAGATTTGACAGCTTATAAGAAAAATTACATGCCATTCAATAGCACTTGGCAAATATATTACACACTAGAGAAAATCGAAGTTACTGACTCAAATAAAATTAGAGGTGAAACATATGCTTTGATAACATATATAACTTTATTTGAACTTGTTTTTGGTCTAGTTATCATGAAATAGGGGTTAAAAAAGAATAATATTCTTTCAAAATAAATAAAACAATGATGTGTCAGAGTTGTTGATACTGCTTATAAAATAATAAAGTTTGCAGCTGATTTTAGAACTAAAGTTAAATTAAAAAACTTTGGTCTGAAGCACTAACCTTTCACAGTTTTAAGGGGTCAACTGTTCAATGCTAGAGAAAGTGAGTGAGTGAGCGAGTAACCGTGGAGTTTAATGGCACAAGAGCCAAAGCAGGCTATTCTGCACCAAACACTTGTATCAAAAAATATGAATCAAACACATAGTGAAAACTTATAAAAAGTTAAAACATCAAATTTGGTATAAAAAGCCAATATGTTTTAAAAAAGCAAATAAGTTATGGTGGGAGTTTTCCCCTACCAAGTTCGGTGCTAGGGAAAAGTTCCACTACAAATTTGTGGAGGAGATGCTCACTCCAATATTGATTCACCACAAGAATTTTACTTAACTCTTTACTGAATCTTTCACTACAAAATATTAAAGTTCCATAGGTCATTTGCACAATAAGTACTCACTTAGTGGACTGTATTAAATATCTCTTTAATAATTCACAAAAGACACCTGCACGTGGTGCCTTCACAGATAGCTCGTCTTACACTTCACTCGTATGCACGCGATGAGCGCTTCCCGCTCTTCTCCCAGTTACGGTTAGAATCACAGTTACCAAACTCCTCATTTACAGGTGGCGCGGTGATAGCGCATGCAAGTGTTAACATACCGGCCCCCATTGACATGTTTAAACATTCAATCATTGTATGTAAAACACTATTTCACAAATTACTCAAAATTTCACAATACATATTGAATAATTATCAGCAAACAAGCAAAAAGAACACTATTAAATTATATGAAATTCTCAGTTTAACACAGCACACAATTAATGAATATGGCAATACTTTCAAAGAAATACACTAATAATATTTACAATTATCAATAAGAAAAATAGATATGTTTACATATATTATTTAGACACAGGTAATATACAAATTTTAGAGACAGATTTCTTAAATACACCAAATTGAGTTTTTATTTGAACTACACCATTTTTTTTTTATCATCTCCAAAAAATACACCAATAATTTTACTTAGTAGCCATTTAAGTGATAGCACCTACATGAAAATATTTAACATAAATATAATCAATAATTAATAAAGTCAATTTGTGATTTTTAGGCATAATAGCAGGATGTTTCTTAGAAAAATTATAACCTGAGTTACCCAAGCGTCCTCCAACTCTCATGACTCCATCAGCATCTAAGAATGGATTTAGGGATTTTAACTTACTCTTTGGAAGAACACTCTTGTGTTGCTTGAGACACTTAATCTCAGCAGAAAATTCCTCCTTTTGAACCATTTTAATTAAAACACTTTCTGCATGATTCAGTTCATTTACTTCAAGTGGCCCAGATACTCTATACAAAGGATTTTGTATATTATTTATGAACCTGAAAACCTAACTAAAAATACAAAGAACAGTTATATAATTATTACTCAAATTAAGAATACTATGAATAAAATTATTAACAGTCACATTAAAAGCAGATAATTTTTCTTTAAACTCGTCACACTGACAGTTTTTAAGTTCTGCTTTCAATTCCTCACATTCCTTGGACACAGAGATTGTTTGCTTAGGATAAACACTGTTATATAGAAATGTGGGACCTTTGAACCACATTCTGTTGTTGACCAATTTATCAGGGTCCACTCCCCGTGAAAGGATATCTGCTGGGTTCTGTTCAGATGACACATGACCCCACTGGTTTATGGATGTGTTCTCTTGAATGATGGCAACTCTGTTCTGCACAAATGTTTTAAGATCCATTGGATCCTTTTGGATCCATGAAAGCACTATCATAGAATCACTCCATAAGAATACTGTTGTTTCCAGTTTCATTGCAGCCAGGACTCTTTTCACTAACTTTGATAGTAAGACTGCAGCACACAATTCCAGCCTTGGGATTGTAAGACTTTTCACCGGCGATACTCTAGATTTGCTAGTCACCAATCTAACCATAGTTTCACCAGTAGAGCTGAAAGACTTGCAATAAATCACTGCTCCATAGCAACATTCTGAAGCATCAGAGAAACCATGGATTTCTATCTGGGTAGCTTTTTCAATCACAATTCGTCTCTCAATATCAATGTTATTGATGTTTTCTAACATAACCAAAAAGTTATGCCATTCTTGATACTCTGCAGTTGGAAGTGTGTCAGTCCAATCAATTTTTAAGCGCCATAGTTTCTGCATGAATATTTTAGCCTTAGATACAATTAGACCAAGCAGTCCCAAAGGATCAAATAATCTTGCAATAGTAGACAGCACACTCCTTATTGTGTATGAAGTCCCAAGCTCCACTTTGACTCGAAAAGAAAAACAGTCTTTCACTGGTTTCCAGGACACCCCTAAGGTTTTGGTTTCACTTGGATTTGAGAAATTATAATTTCCATCGACACTTGGTGATAGTTCTGGATGGTTTGTGCACCATTTATGAAGTTGCATTCCAGCTTTTTGCATAATAACTATAAGTTGTTTTTGCAACTCTTGAGCCTCCTCTAAGGTTTGAGTTCCACATAGTACATCATCCATGTAAAAATTGTCACGCAACACAGGTGATGCAATGGGGAAATTATTCTCTTCATCAATGGATAATTGTTTCAAAGTCCTCATTGCCAGATAAGGAGCACTCACAGTTCCATAAGTAACTGTAATTAACTCATAAGTTTTAGGTGACTCATTGGGCGTATCACTCCACAAAATTCTTTGAAGTTTGTTTTGACTGGGTTCTATGAGTATCATTCGATACATCATCTTCATGTCAGCTGTCAAAGCATACACATGCTTTCTAAACCCTATCATTATCGAAAATAAGTCATCTTGGATGACTCCACCATTGTACTGTAACGAGTTCAACGAATTACCATTAGTGGTAAATGTGGAACAGTTAAATACAACGCGCAATTTTGTACTTGTATTCTCGGGTCTTAACACTCCATGATGTGTGGCATAGTACAATACATCGGGTTCTTTTTCTTCCACCACGTCTCTCATGTGGCCAAGTTTTAAATATTCACTCATGAAGCTTTTGTATAACGTTAAATATTCAGTGTCTCTGGATAAACGAGCCCACAGCGATTTGAGTCTTTTGAGAGCAATGTCCTTTGAATTTCCTAAACACGAAGGATCCTCTTTAAGGGGCATTGTGACAATATACTTCCCTTCTTCATTTCTCCGATGTGTACGAACAAAATGTTCCTCACAAATCGCGTGTTCATTACTTTTATATATTTCTGATTCGACACTTTCTATCTCCCAAAATTTCCTTAACGTTATATTTAAATCATCTTCTTGGATTAATCCGCAATGAACCTTAGTGTCACTAACTTGATCTACACTACCGCTAGCCACATAACCAAACACTGTATTTTGTAAGAGCAAACGTGAATTCTGCGTATATATTTAACCAGGCATCAATAGTTCATAAAAAATTTCTGCTCCTAATAAAATATCTATTTTTCCTGGGACATTAAAATTATAATCAGCTAACGGAATTGAATCTGAAATTTCAACATTAACATCAAGTATTGTTTGGGGAATTAAATCAGTAATTTTCCGAACTATTAACATTTTTAATTCTTTGTGAAAACTTTTGTTTTTATTCGCTATAGTAGTTCTAACGCATCCACTCACATTCATTGAAGAATCATTTAAACACGAGATCAAAGTATTTATTTTTTCTTTTTTAAGTTGCAAACGATTAGCACACTCTGAACTTATTAAACATGTTTGACTTCCAACATCTAACAGACACCTGGCTTCTTCCCAATCATCATTTTTATTTTTAATCAAAACTCTAACAGTACTCAATAAAACATTTTTTGTTTTGCTCTTTGCGAAACTGCTAGCTACAATATTTTCATTGAGTTCGCAGGAAGGGGGGGAAACATTCATAAATTCTTCATTTTGACCTTCACGGGCAGACGTTTTTTGAGATTTTTTTATTTCTATTTTAGCGTTGACGTTTCTCGAAAAATGAATCATTTTATGATGTGGTTTTCCACAAAAGCATTTTCTACTCGAACATCTTTTAACATAACATTCTGAAGCAAAACATTTAAAGCACAGATTATTTATTTTAAGTATTTCAATGCGATCTTGAACAGACAGCATCCTAAATCGCGGACACAGATATAACGCATGCTTCTCATTTTTACACATAACACATTTATAGTTTTTTATTTCTGAAATAAACACTTTTGAAATCCCTTTCTGATACCCTGAATTATATGGATTTTTTGTTTTATTTATTATTGGATATCTTTTACTTCCATTCATTGATGACTCATATTTAGATTTCTCTCTGGAAGAAAGATAAATATCAATTTCTCTCGCAAGTTGTTGCGGTTTAAAATACCCTTCACCCTCTTTTATTGCTATGTGCGTTTTCAGTTCTTTATCAAGGTCACTAAATATTTTATCCGAAACAATCAATTCACATAACGATTTAAAATCGCTTACTTTTCGCAATTGACAATAATATTCAAAATTAGCAGATAACCTCGACGCGAATTGTACAAAATTTTCATTGGGTAATTTTTGCGCATTGCGAAATTGATTTAAACTCTCTTGCGGGGTGGGTTGGTATTCTTTTAATATTACAGATTTAAGTTTTTCATAATTATTGATATCCTCCTCTTTCATATAAACCATTAAATTTGATACCTTTTTTCCTAATATATTTAATAGTATTTCCGCTTTTAATTCTTCCGGCACATTTTTTGTTTTAAATGCTTTTTCTATTGATTGGAAGAAAAGATTATAAGATTCTACTCGAGTAGGCACAGAAATCATTAAAGTTTTTACACTTTTAATTAGATTTTCAGTGCTTCTGTTTAAGGTATCTATATCAGTTAACTTATCTTGACGAGTTTCTTCTTTAAGGGTTTCTAATTGTAATTCCTTTTCTAATAAATCAGATTGTTGTTGCAATTCAGCCAGTTTAATTTTCTCTGATTCTAATTTCATTATTTCTCTTTCCTTAATTGAGTTCTTTTCCTCAATAACATAATCAACAATATTTTGTACGAATTCAGTGTCATTAATATATAAATCACAATTTTCAATAATATTTCTTAAGTCAACTACTTTTGCTCCATCAGGAATTATCAAACCTAATTCCTCAGCCACAAGGGTTAACTCGTCTTTTTTTAATTTCCTAATTATAGACATGTTCTTTTTTTTTTTTAAAAAATTTCAGCAAAGAAAACTCAATAGAGAAATTTCTCTCACCTCAAAAACAGGATCGATGTTTTGATTTAAAGCGGTCACTTCTGCACTGATGTGGCACTTTAATCCATAGAAAATATCACACACTTAATCCGTATCACAAACTGAAGAATATCACTCACTTCTATTCACTAAACACAATATAGCACTTAGAAACTTTTGTTTCATGCCAGTACTTGCTCTCCGGCGATTCGGACCACATGAATCTTTCACTACACAATATTAAAGTTCCATAGGTCATTTGCACAATAAGTACTCACTTAGTAGACTGTATTAAATATCTCTTTAATAATTCACTAAAGACACCTGCACGTGGTGCCTTCACAGATAGCTCGTCTTACACTTCACTCGTATGCACGCGATGAGCGCTTCCCGCTCTTCTCCCAGTTACGGTTAGAATCACAGTTACCAAACTCCTCATTTACAGGTGGCGCGGTGATAGCGCATGCAAGCGTTAACACTTTACTACTAAACATTCTTGCTGAGAACATCAAATTACATTTTGAAAAGTGTCATATGGAAACATAACAGACTGTTTCCATGAATTGAGATTTTGGAAATTTGTAGAGATCTTATCCAAGAAGTTTGTTTGACAGTGAATGAAGCATTTAGGATTGAAAATACTTTGTTTTCGAAAACTGATGTGTTGCCTAAAAAAGTGCATGAAGAAACATATCAAAATGTTTTTTCAAACCTTTCGAAGTTATTTTTAGCTGTTCATAATGAACAGAATGGTCTCAAGTTTAGAAAAAAGTGAAAATTATTTGAGGAATTCAATGTTTTAAGAATGTTTAGCATTGAAGGGGCATACCTCTGCTTGAATGAATATGTGGAAATCTACACCAGGCAAAATAAAGACTTGGCGTAACAGAAACACTAAGTATATGACAATGAAAAACTTATTGATTGTATACCTTTCTTTTTATAATATAATTAATTGTGTTGGCTTTGAACATCTGATTACAAGTTATTTATTATATATTTGCTGTTTATCATGCTTTGTTTCCTCTCATATTTTATAGTATAATGGGTAACAAAATAAAGCCTTGTGTTAATTCTATTAGATTTTGGAAAATTATTTTTTTAGTTTTTATTTCAAACAAGCCTTACTTTTTTTTTGAGAAATTAAAAATGATCAATGAATTTCATTAAGTGCTTCTATTTCATTATAACACACACAAAACATTGTTACTTTGATGAAAATTATATTATGCAATAGGGGTATCAAACACATGGCCCACAATGGTAATTTCTGCAGCCTGTTCAGCTAATATAATGGAATGAAAATATTGCATATTACCAAAGTAAACTGACAAAATATACTTCATGATTGGAAGTGTAAATAATCTGTTTTAAGATAGCTTACAAAACAAAAATGATGAGATATACAAATATAATTTGTCAGATCTAATAGCTTTTTACATTTTGGGAAAGAAAGAACAGAAAATTAAACTTTAATTAGAAATTAATATGTCATCAAATCGGAAAATGATAAATGTAAGTTATAAAAATTAAAATGAATATTTTGACTCTAGAAAAGATAAACAGTAACTTGGACGAATTTTCTGAAAGCAATAAATTTTGTACCGCAGCAGTGCCCAACATCAATGAACTATCAAAGAAACTAGTTTTGGAGAAAACAATTTGTTCATGCAAAATGAATTATTAATTCACAAAGAAACTCTGTGAGATTAAAACTTATCAGCTTTTGTTTCATAACAGAGCTAATGGTTTAGTCATAATTCTATTTTCGGGAATAATTTATGAATGCTAAAACCTAAAGCAAGTTATAAAAGATAGAGTTTAGAAGAGAAAATTTTAAGAAAACTTAAATATTTACTACATGTTTAATTAGTGAAAGTATAATTATTAATTTTTTTCCCAGCCCTACATATTCAGCATGTCTTTATCAAAACCACGTGGTAGTGCAAATAAATGAAAAAGTTACAAATGAACATAAAAAATATTAAAAAAAGTGAGAAGTTGAATTTTTTGTGGTAAAAAAAGTAATGGAATAATCTGCTTGCTATGTCAATGCTATGAGTATACCAAATTTGTTTCATATTAATCATTATTGAACAACAAATCAATATTATGAGTTACAAGGGATTAATGAAGCAAGAAAAATCAAAAGAGCTCAAGCTAGAATAAAAAAACTAACAGTTTATATTTCTTAAAATAACAAGTAAGTGAAGCAGTAGTGCACTCAAGCTACATCTTGTCAGAGTTGGTAGCTAAACAATTGAAACCTTTTACTGAAAGTGAATTTGTAAAGGGATGTCTCATCAAAAGCTGCTAAAATTGTTTGTTCAGGAAATGTGAAGGCTTTTCAAGATATCCGATAAAAGCAAAATCAGCTAGTTTTGAAGCTCTTTCTCAATTGCTCATGACAAGAGTACAGATTATTAGAAAAGTAGCTCAATTAGTATTTTTATGTGCATACAAGATGGATTTTAACATTTGTGAGGAATTCTTAGAACTAGTACTGATACATAGGACAAGATATTTAAATTGTGTTTTTTACCTTCTGTAAAAATATAATCTAGCTCTGTCAAAATTAATTTCTATAACTACAGATGGAGCTATTTTGATAATTGGAAAAAAAGTGGTTTCTTTGCAATTCTGCATTTAAAAAAAAAAGTGAAATGTATGATGGATTCAAGATTTGTCATTCCCATCATATTATACAACAAGAAATATACTCAAAGGTGATGAATATGGGACATATGTTAATGCCCATCAAAAAATCAATTTCATAAAATCTCAGGATTAAAATCAGTAGCAATTTTATGCATTCCAAAGTGAATCTAGCACTGATTATTCCAGTTTGCCATACTATACTGAGCTACATTGACTATCCTGCTCCAAGGTTCTTAAATTTTAGGACCTTAAGAAGAAATATGCCAGTTCCTAATCAGAAAAAAAATTTAGTCCAACAATAACTAAAGCAGCCAAGTTAATGCAGTTGTTTCACTATTTGAGAAAGCATTTGCCTTCCAATGGTCAGTTATTTTTTTTATAAGTGATATAGAGATTATAAAATAACTCACTAAAATTGAATAACAAATGGGCAAATACCACTTAAGATAGGAATATTATATAAAATTCCATAAAAAAGTTGTTCTATGCAATAACTACTAAAAAATTACTACTTTCAACAGAGTACTATGGTAAATTACTTTGAAAGATTCCTATCTAACAAAATTTTGTTCAGTCAACCATTATAGTGTTGCTGAGATCTTGTGTTTGATAAATTAATTAACCTTCAATAGTTTTTCTCCTACATGTTAGATATGTTAGCCTTGACGTAACTTTGCACTTGGTGTGTGCCAAGCAACTCTTTCATCCCGCCAGCACTAGAGTTTCATATATTTTTGGAAATCTACTTGCAACATGAACATATGATCCTTCTTATTGCTTTTAATAATTTGATGCTATTCATGTATCAAAAGGTACCACTATCACTACACATAGGTGCCAAAGTTGTTAATTATAAAATAAACTTTGAAACTGAATTTATACAGTCCACTTATTTACCTATACAATATTACATCTGAATTATTGTCTATTACCTTCATATGAAAAAGAAAAAAAAAAAAAAAAAAACCATCAATGAATCTCATCTACAGATTCCTTAGTAAAGCATATTGCAATTCTTGTTACTTTTTTTTCTTCTTCAAATTATTAGAAATACAGGGTAACTATTTGCAAAATATTGAATACATCCAAAATAATATTCTTAGAACTAAAAAAAATGTATTCAATTGTTACAAAGTAAAATAAATGAATATTATGGCATTATTTTATCTAAAAAATTTCATTACAAATAACAGTTATAAAAAATGCTTTAAACCAACTTTTAATCAAAAAAGGAATTAAAATGAAATTTATGAATGTATGCAGTCAATTAATTGAAAAGGTGAATCCATGCTAAAAAAAAAAAAAAAAAAGTAAAACATGAAAGAATTGAAGATAACTACATGAAAATGTAGCATGCATATATGGTAGAAAAGTATAATCACCTGCTCAGTAATCAGGAAAATGGAAGCTGAATTTGGAAACATCACTTTACCAGATGTAAAAGGGAGTCTCTAATTGATATAAATTATTTCTTAAATTCTGAACTATAAATAAATTTTATTGAAATATATTTCAAACAACTGTTTCAGTTATAAAATATGTTTTACTGTACACAGCTTACAAGTATTTTAAACTGGTTGATTTTATTACATTTAGATAGCTTTCATCCCTCTTACAAACAGTAAACTTAATTTTAACTACATTACTAGATTGAAGAAAGAAAAGATAACAAAAATATGACTACATATTGAAAATTTATATAGTCACTGAATTTCTTGAAATTTTTTGAATGTAGCAGTATTTTCAAACACATAAATTTCATAAATTTAGATTATTTCTCATATTAAATAATTATAGTATTAAAATGGGTAGGTATAATTATACTATACAATTAACTTTTAAATTATTAATGAAGAAACTTTATAACTCAAGTAAATTTGAAAAATAGCCAAGTAGAAACAAAAATACATCTCTAGCAACTTTAAAGAAAATTGATATGAAATTATATTAAAAAAATATTTACAATAGTGGATCAAAAATAATTAACTAATAGATGTACTCATATATATGAACTGATTAATCAAAATTCTATCTTTATATTAAAAGATAAAATTGCACATAAAGTAATATTACACTTACGACAATAATGTTTTCTGGAACTTCATCCAACATATCTTGAATTTCACATACTCCATAGCTTGTAATTTCAAAAGGTTTTTCTATCACCTGCTCATAAGCATGAGAAAACTCAGATACTGTTAATTGCTTACTAGCACGTGATTTTAAAATTCTAAGAAGTTCTGCAGCAAAGCGTTTTACTTGAGTGCGATGTGTGAGCGTAACTTGACGATTCTGACCTTCTCCCAAAACCTGTGAATTATATCTCAACTTTAAAAATCTAATACAAATAAAATATTTTATTTAAAATTATGACATATATAAACATTGATTGCATTAATAAATTACATAAAGTAAAAGAATTTTAGATACTCTTTGGAAAGAAATATACTAATTTTCTATTCTAGTGTTCATTACCTCAAAATTTTTGTGGAAGATTTATTATATACAACTGTAATTTTTTAACATCTTTTTCATTCAGTTTTATTCTAAATGATGAAATATTATTTTAAAAATAAAAATATTGATTATAATTGTTTTGTCATTCCTAACCATTAGAAATACAAAGTTGGAAAATTTTGTTTTAACAAAATGGCAGAAATTGAGAATAATTACCACATGTTTTAGATTTTTGTTAGAAAGCAAACAGATTCTCTGTTGACAAGGATTTTAAGGAATCAAAGGTAGTGGTTATCAGACAAAGATATTAATGAACAGAAAGATATAGAGCAAAGCCTAATATCTAGTACAAAAACTCAATGGATACTTGTGTAAGAAAGAAATTACCAGTTTTTTAACAGTTGTATATAGCTTGCAGACTATTCCAGTACCTGATTATTAGATTTTATGAGAAATAAAACAAAATCTATTATCCCCTATCTAATACTCAGGATTGTTTTTAGAAGTACAATTCCATGTATTCAAAACTAATGGTGAATGGCATAAAAAAGTTTACAATTACTTTTTTTTAAAAAAAATATTACCACAAATAGATAACATATGAACAAAAAAAATCAATATGGAATTTCAGTTTGAAAAATATAGCTGAGTATTCATATATTTTAATCAAGAAAACCTGATTTAAATCCAATTTGCATTCAAATAATTGATTTTGTGATGACTTTAAACTAAATTTGCAATCCTGTGACAATAATAAATTGATTTAACTATTCTGAAGTTTTTATAAAAATGTTATAAAAATTCACATTTTCAGAAAGTATAAGTAAAAGACAAAATCTTATGATGCATGCTAAAATTACCTGAACTATATGAGGAATAGCATCTAGAAGATCAATTAACTTAGTAAAACCATAATCAGCAACACGACACTGACGTCCAAAATGGTGATGATAAGTGGGAATAAATTTGTTAAATGCAACAAGGCACTGGGGTTGACTTTTTAAGAGATCCATGACTTCTCTTCCAAAAAGATTCAACTGCCCAGCTAAAGCAGGACTAAAATTTAGAGATACTGAAACAAAATAAAAAAAAATTAAAGCTTAACTTCATTACACAGTTAACATAATTATTAAGTAGAAGACTTTAATAAATACAGGAAATTACTCTGATTTTCCATAATCTTATTTTCTAGCCACTGAACTTTCTTGATGCACAGAACAGATTTTGCAACTTCAACACCTGTTACACAAGCAATTAAATGCTCCAAGGGCACACCTTTCTTGGCAGTAGAATTTTCTTTTCCGGTAATTTCAACACCAGAATCATCATCTTTTGCAGTACATTCAACATTACCAACAACAGGTAAAGGTCCTATTTCAGCCTCAAAGCAATCACAGAAACTGGAAAAGCGTTTAAATTATGATTAAAATTGTTAGAAAACTTCAAAAAGTGATTTTTTGAGAGATTTTTCAATAAAGTTTAAGGTAAAAAAAAAAAAAACAGGATTAAATTTTTTTTTTTATGACACTCATAACATAACTACCTAATTAAGGGAAGTGATCCCTGATGAGAATCCAAAAGCTTATGAACTGCGGGAGAAAGTGTTTTAAGCGATATGTATACTAATGGTAGAGGACAAATGCTGTATTGTTCAGCCCAGCCTTGAGAATCTGATACATGAAAATGTCGCTCACAATAGGGCCTTTCTATGGCAATGAATTCCTAAAAATAATTAAGTAATTCATAATTTATAATTATAATATTTATGAATTAAAAAATTTCAAACAATACTAGCTACATTTGACACTATACATTTTTGTTCCAACTGAATAAAACTGAATTTACACAAAAAATAATACAACAATGTGAAAAAATAGACTTTTCTTATAAATCTTTAAGAAATTTACTTATTTTAAAAAAATAATTTTATCATATTTTATAACTTAATAAAACATACTTTAATTTATTTTTCTGCAAAAATTGAAATAGTTCTATTCAATAAGTCTTAAATTATGTGTATAATAAAATCTCAATTTACGAGGAATGTTTTGAAAGAAAGTTTGTCATTTTTTTCACATTGTAAATGCTACATCCGACACTATATATTATGTCCACTAAAAGCATGTCCTGTACTATAGCAATGTTATTTTCATTCATGAATGTGGAAGGATGCCTACTCTGACCCTAATCTTCTGCACTCTGCCTTCATTCATTAAACTATTTGATGAGACAAGACCTGTTCACAATACACAATTAGTGGGCATTCAATAATGATGGCCACACTGGTTTCCAAGTGTCAGTTCATATGGAAAACAGTACACATTTCCATTGCTGACCCTGTTGCCCATACACTTCTTACGAAACCATGATATGTTCTAGGACATGCCAGTCTGTTGCTACACTCTCTCATCACTCTGCAAATGCGTCACTCCTCCTCCACTGACACTACTTCTGTCAGTGAACAAGCAATGGGTGTGGATTTTTATGGTAGTTATTTGTTTCACCTGGTATACCATCTACTCTTTCAAAAAACAAAAAAAAATTGATGAAACTTACTTTCGGAACATTCCTCATACTTAAATTAAATACAAATAAAGTATTACAAGGCTGTAAAGTTCTCAAAACCTTGAAACCTAAAGATAGCAATTTCAATAACTATCACAAGAAATTTTTTGTATTTAAAATCATACTCAAATTTTTTTCTTCACTTTAATGGTAGAGAACTATTTTACATTACTTTTCACCTATTCATAGAGAAAAATTGAGAAGATAGAAACTACTTTAAAAAACTATAAAGAGTGAGTGATAGTATTTTAATTGTGCAAGAGCCAGATGTGATCATGCTGCACCAAAAAAGGTAAAGTTACGATCTAGACATGTAAAAAAATTGAAAAAGATAAAAATTGGTTGACAAGGAGGGTCAAAAATAGAGAAGGAAAGCTAGGGTATTACAAAGGTTCATCATCTGTGTTTACCAAAGACAGTACAACCCCTAGTGCAGAAAAAGATCTCTAGTGTGCCTCGGGATCAAGATGCCCATATGTATCTAAGGTAGCAAGCCCTCAAGTCTTGAAAAATTCCAAGTTTAATACACTTATATTTACTTGCTCTGTTGTATAATTAAAATTCTATTTACCATCATATATGTTATTAGATACTAAAATATACTTTTAAAAATGAATATTTCAAATCTTGAGACATGACTGCCAACAGAAATTTAATCACAAAATGCATAAATATATAAATGGCTAATATTTATACAATCATATATGTGATAAATATATATATACATATTTTATATATGTATACACACACAATCAGTTGCAAATACATATACATATAATACAATACTTTTTCTAATCTTTAATACTTCAGTAAAAAAAAATATATCATAACCATTACATACAACATCCTACTTTATTTTAGCATTAAAGTTTTAAAATTATAATTAGGAAATAATAAATTTATTTGCTTTTGGAAAGCTTAGATGAAATTTATTGCTACAAAAATTTCCAAGTAGAACATAACAAAAGATTTTAAAAACCAATCATAAGATGGAACTATAAAAACATACCTGAGAGTCTTCAGAATCAGGTAAAGATGGGGTTTTACAATAATCTGAATTTAGATACACCATACGACTACCAGAATCACCTTGAATAGTGACAGCATCCCTCATTTTATAAAGCTCAGATACAGCAATTGGTCTGTGATACCTATTGTGACATAATAAATAAAATAAGATGTTAATAATAATTGACTAATGCATGAAACTGAAGTTTTGCTTAAAATCAGTAAAATTAATAAATAAATTTAAATATATTGCTAAGAAAAATATGACTATTGATTTTACATAAGTTTTATTTAAAACCAATATAACACTAAAAATATACTACTTTTTCTAATTTATAAGTGCCTAAGAAAAATTTATTAATTTTAAACCAACTTCTGCTGGTGATAATGTACATCTACAAGAAAAATACCTACCTTTTTTCATACAATTCTCGGAATTTGATCAAAGGTAAATTTTTTGCCGGTATATCATTAAGTAGAGCAACTGTTTCAGACCTAAAAAGTAAATCGATGTTTAAAAAGATAACTTAAAATAAACACGCAAAAAATCAGTCATTCAGACAAATTACTTATTGGTTACAAAATTAATTCAAAGAACACTCTTCAGTTTTAACAAATTCTTATAAATATTTTAAAGAACTACAAAAATTTCAAGTTAATTTTTAAAATTTAATTAAACAAGTGACACTAAAGGTTTACAACATGAGAACCAAAACTGGCTATGCTGCAACAAGCATACATTTAAATTGTAGACTAGATAGAAAAAAAATATAAATAAAATAAAAAATTTTAAATTGAGCTTTTATTTAAAGGTGAACTAAAAGAGAAAAAAAAAATTTTAATGTAAAATAAATAATTTATGAAAGCTTGAGGCACTTAAGATAACTAGGTAATTAGTGATAATTTAGTTTAGTTTTTATTAATGTCCCACTAGAAGCAACACAAAGGCTACTGGCAACGAACCTCGTAATTTTTAACCTCGGTCAAGCGATGAGGACAATACCCTAGCTGGCACTCCTCTCTTAACTTCCCCACAACTCCATCGGAAGGACTTTGGCCTCCGACAGATTTATCATGCATCAGCCCAGGTTACACAGAGGGTCTTTAGCGGCCAAGGATTTAACCCACGACTGAACGAAAACCGCTGGCCACGAATCCGAAGCCACGACCACTAAGCTACTAAGTAATTACTAAAAAATTAAATACCATTGCTATTATACAAGATTAAAATAAGTATTAACACACCTCAAGATTTTATAAACTATATATTAATTTACATTTAAAAATAATTTTTATACCTTTCAATCCATCTTTAAGTAAAAAGATGGATTGAGAATTCTTTTACTTGTGTTTAATCTTTTTCATCTGGATATTTATGAAAAAAGCAATTATATTAGCTATGCATGCAAAACTTAACTCAATTGAACATTATTAGGTACAATGCCCAGGCCCTCTACAAGTCTCTTACTGCTTGAGTATTGTCATTGGAGTATTTGTATTCCAAATTTCGGCTTGATCAGATCATAGGAAGTAGGTTAGAATTCAAGTATAAATTTTGAACTGGATAGACATACATAAAAACATAGAAGTCAAATAACAGTTTGCAAGAAGGAAGAAAAAGGTAAACATTAGTTGACAGGAAGGAAAGTTGAAAATAAAGAAGGATCACTATGGTATCCCAGTGGCAAATCATCCATATTTAACCAAAGACAGTAATGCCCGTGGGGAAAGAAAAAGACTACTAAGGTGCCTCAGAGTCTTATTTCCCCTTTTTACCACAATAATAAGCCTCTAAGGAGTTTTTAAATTTAAATTAACCCCGTCGATCTGACAAACAAAACTCTTCCAGCTTGTACTGCAACTAACTTAAATGTTACTGTGATCAAGTTTTGACACTAATAGTAAAACAATGGAAATAAGGTTTTTGAATAAAATAATGTAACTCTACATAGCATCTTTTTAAAATATTACAGCAAATATTTCTATATATTAATAGAAGTGTTTACTTTAAAATATGGAATGGTGGGTTTTTCTCTGAAGATACATGGGAAATTAATATTCTTTTGTGACCAATTTTCCTCCTATGCAAACGAGATATAGCATACTGAGCATCCTGAAATGAGGGTACTTTCACAGTTGCCTTTGCACTACCATCTGGTTGGAGAGACATTGATATGTGAATAACCTGAAACAAATATGAACAAATTATATTTGTGTAATGTACTTAAAATTTGAAATATAATAGTTTATTATAAATAAATAATTTTTATTATTCCAATTCGTTTATAACACAGAACATAACATTTCTGAATACAGTACTCTTTCGGTAATCTGGCAGATAACAGATCAGAGCATTGCCATATTACCAAAAATGCTAGATTACTGGAAAAACAATACATTTAAACAGAAAAAACTATACATTATTATATAAAATTTAATACAATTCATGTAAACACATGAAATGATTCAAACTAGAAAATGTTATGTTTTGTATTAATAGCCTACATTATTCCAGTACAATAAACAGTATCTAATAATTTCTGTTAGGGTTTGTCAGCCAGTGTAAAAAAAAAGCCAGTACTAGCAGGATTGGAAAGGTGATTAAGAGGGAGTACTGTACTTAATATACTTAATCTGAATTTTTTATATAGTTCATAAAAGACAAATGTTACAAGATCAAAAGCCAAAAAAACTCAGGGTACTTAAATGGGATTTAATGTGATTTAAAAAAATATTTAAATTATTATTCATGAAATAGTTATAAGTATTGTTACAGATCTATATATTTGAGTAGGAAGGAGATTACTTTTTTGCTGCAATAGGAATGAATAAACTTTTGCTTTACAATATCTTAAAAAAAAATTCTAGGAAAGAAAGATTGGTTTTATTAATGCTGCACTAGAAGCAACACGAGGGCTATAGGTGACTGATCTCATAATTTTGAATCTTGGTTAAGTGACGAGGACGAGTCTTTTTAATGGCATCAAGGTCACTAATTGGACTCATCCTACGACTTGACAAAAACTGCCGGCCGTGAGTCCGCTACCATGACCACTAGGTTACCGCAGTCACTTAGGAAGGAAAAAAATTTAAAATTTTATTTTTAACTAAATATATACCAGTAATAAATATCTTTAATTTAAGAAAATTTGGTACTTTTTCATTTCGCAGTCGCAAATCTCACCAAGCACACTTTATTGGCAACAACACACAATATATACATAAAAAAGATATTTTATTTGGCATCCATTGTATCATTTTTGGCGGCTTTATTGCCGGTGCCGGCAAAATGGAAAAGTAACAAAAATTTAATAAAAAATTTAAAGTTCAAAAAACTTTAATCCTTAAATAACAATGAATTATTTCTTATTATGATTATTATGAACAATTTCCAGCAATAAATATTTAATGAAGGCTATGAATTTTACAATTGAATAAATCAAATGTAACATTCTAATTCTATAAATATTGACTATATGGTAATTACACATTCTTATACAGTTAATAATCTAAATTAACAGAAATACATAACAAGGGCTTATAAGAAAATAAATGACTTGTTCCAAATGAAATAGAAAAAATTATATTCCAAATTTTACTGTCTCAATAATTTGAAACGTAACCACAAAATTATATTAAAATAAAAATGGTTCACTACCGTACTGAATTTTCTATTTTAAAATTTCCTTTTAACAATGAGCTGAACAATACTACCTAAAAATTTAAAAAGAAAAATAATTATACTTACCATAACATGCTCGCTGAAGACTGATAAAAGAATTTTCTTCATTTCATTCACTTCAAATGTAGGATCTAAATTAGACACATGTAGTTCCACACATGATGATACATCAGAAGACACAACAGTACTGCTTGAAATAGATTGTGCTGATTCAATAGATAAAGATGGAAGTCCAGACCATTGTGCGCAATATGGAATAGGATCATTTATCCTTTGAATCTCATTAATCGGCACAGTAATGCTTTGAGATAACCCGTGAAATCCATGACTAGAATACATTTGAAAGGAACTAGAATTAGCATGACTGCGCCGAGTAACTACAGAATCATTCAAATGCATGAAATTCTTTGTAGACTTTAAGTCTGAATCTTGCATAAGAAATGGAGATACTCTTCCCACATTTCTTTGTGGATATTTTTTCACATTATAATCTTGATCTTTTTTAAATGGTGAAAATGCTGAAACTTCTTGAAATTTATCAGTAGTCTGACAAACAGATTTAATATTATTCCAATCCATAGCAACACTTTTCTGCTCCTTCGATATCTCTGAATTATTTACATTTAAAAAAAAATTTGCATTGTCCACCGAATTTTTAATTATTGAATGCTTATTTAAATTATCTTGACGCAGTAAAGATGGAGAGTTTTGATCATTTATAACAGGAGGTGGTGGAAAATCAAATTTTTTAGCAAACGAATTATTACAAATACGATTTATAACCTTTTCATTATCTTTCGGTTTAGGAGAAAGAGATGAATCCCGACTACTGCTCGTTACATATGATTCATCACTTGAGTCAGATTCTTTTGCATGATCTCTTGGAGGAGAATAACAAAATTCAGTATCGCTTCTAGTTCTAAAATTAACACTTATTTTGTTTCCAAATACAATTTCTTTATCCATACGTTTTTTTGCCCTGGAATCAAGATAAACAGATTACAATAATCATAAGATAGAACAGACAATTAATATTGTAAATATAAAATTACACCAAAGGGTGAAAATGCAGTTTAGCGTAACCACTTGGTGAGATTTGAAAAATCGCCAAATTTGGCGATTTTTATGGCAGAGCCTTAAGCCTTATTCGAAAGGATTGCCACGGCTAAAGCCACCTCAGTGGAGAGAAAGCATGGTAGCCACAATGGGCAAAATATCGCCAAACAATTCATGTCGCCAAGTGGTTACGCTAAACTGCATTCCAACCCACCAAAGATTTAAATGCACAATATTCATCATTCAAACTGAAATTATAAAGCTATATTTTTCATAGAATATTCCGATATTTAAAGCAGATCTACCTATATTTAGTTTATTAGATAGAATATAACAAAAACATTGTACATTTTACTCATAAACAACAAAACTTTAAAAAATATTCTCAAATTCAGCTAAGTAAGCTTTAAGAACTAATTTTCTAAACTGATTTCAATAGTAAAGTTGTGTAATACATATCTTATGAAGTATTCAAATAATTAGAAAACAAAGGTAAAAAACTTTCAATTGTTATACACAGATATGCTTCCAAATTCAATTACTGAATGGGTCAAATTCAAATGTTCAAATAAAGTAAAGTAGTTTTAAAAAAAATTATTGAATATTTTATTCCCTAAAAATATATTACATTCCTATTTCAATTTTATTCAAAAACTATAAATATAAATAATTTGTAAAATACTACATACTATAATACTAGATATTTATGAGACTGATATAACATGCAATTTTTGAAACAGCTTACACATGAAAAAAATAAAATAACTTTATTTAAAAAAATACAGTAATATATTTAAAAAATAACAATCACAATATACAATCTCCCCCCCCCCCAATTCTAATACCATCACAAAAAATTATCAATAAAGTCACCAACATCCTTTCATAATTGCGCAATGTGAAAAGCACATTTTCAATAAAGTTGCAAAAATATACCTACTGATTTTGACAAAACATGAAGATTACAGAAGCCCTGTGCACAAAATTTGAGAATTCATTTAAAAAAGTACTTACAAAGTTTGTATTTCTAGATTTCTACCCTATACATAGCTATCTTTAACATTTGGTTGAAACAGATTATAGAAAATGTCCAGTATTAAAGCATTTCCAGTTCATTTCCTTTCTTCTGACATTAAAAACACAAACAAAGTAAAATGAAACCCGAAATCATTCGCAAATTATTAAATCGTTTTTATACATTAAATTATGAAAACATCAAATTTAGAGATACAGATAGACTAATGGAATTTAGAGATACATAAATATTCGACATAATAGGAAAAAGGAATAAAAAAAATCGTAAGAAAAGCATTATCGACCTAATTTTATTCAAACAACTAAATTTTAACCAAAAAAAAAGGGGGTGGGAGGATTTTAAAAAAATATTTTCGTAGTTTCGTTGGATCCTATCTAAGCCCATGCTTTGGCGAGCGAAAATGGCGCCAAAAAAACGCAATTAACGCGTAGCGAATTGACAACCCTTGTAAATATAAACCTATTAAGACACTTAACTGAACCCTTACTTTTAGCTCAATTTGGCGCCATTTTATCAGCTGTCGCCAAGGTGCAGGATAAAATAGGATATAACAATTGAAACATGTATTAATTTACAAATAGGAGAAAACAAGAAATTTCTCAAAAATTTTTTTTAATGAGTCAGGATTTTTACTTCAAAAATATCAACTTTCTAGGCAATGTAATACATACCATTCAGAAAAGTCAAAAATTAAAATCCTATACTACGAATATTTTTTTTTTTTTTTTAAAAAAAAAAACATAATTAGATCATTTTCCTTCCCTTTAAAATTCAAATCTAGACATGCATTGAATTTCAATATTTTTAAAATTTTACAGTATCTAAAGTAATAAATACTTTTTGAAAAATCCGATTAAGTCGTTTTAATACATGCAGAAAAATAGCAGCTAAGTTACTACTTTCAAATTAAAAAAAAAAAACTCGCATACAATTCAATGCGTCATATATACAATCACGCGCATGTTCAAACGATGCATATACTTACAATCAAAGAAAAACTAATTAAAGCTCAAAGTTTAAAAATTAACCCTGTGAAGCACGATAAAAAGAAAATTCACACGGGGTCGTTGACATCAAAAAGTTCAAATATATACAAAATATAGACAAAAATAATAATCTAACCTATAATATTTCCCAATATCTAAAACATGTGCTCGGTTGCTAGTTCTTATATTTTGTTCAAGAGAAATTTTGAATATTTGTCGAGAAAAACATTCAACTGTGACGCAATATACATCACAATAACTTTTTTACATACATACCACCAGAAGAAATTAATACTTATTAACATTTCCTAAATGGTAACACTTCGTATTAAAAATTATTCAAAACCAAATTTATATAAAGTAATAAATAAACATGAAACTTTATGAACTTAGAGTTGTAATAAAAACTCAAGATCTATGATAATCTAAATGTGTTTTTATTCACAACCCAATGGTAATTTTTTTATTCATAACTTCACAATCATCAAATTGACAAACGATAGAGTTCACGAAAATGCTTCATTAAATATCCAATTTTAAAAGATCTCTGGAAAGTATCATTTGCTTTCGGACACGGCAATTCAGAAAGAATAGCATAAAGTTTTATTTTGAAGTTAAACATTTATAACCTTGCATACAAGAACTACACTTGAAAATAATTATTAGTGCATAATTTAAGAATTATACAATGAATACGAAGCTGTAAAATAAACACGAATTACTTACTATTTAAAAGAAAATAATTGAATACATCACTGAATTAAAAAATGCTATTTCACCCGGATAGGCAATAAAAACATTGCTGAAATAAACTTAAATTTTAGAAGCAATGTCCTCGAAGTTGATCGCTTAAATTGGTAACCACAAATTTATTCTGCAGTTGGTATCACGCAGTTTCACTATTGGCGAGTTTGGCAGCAAATCTGATGTTTGAACATTATAATGCAAATAGGATCTACAATTGCGATTTCACATACACAAAAATGAACCATTCACGTATTTGATGACGTTGATTCCAAATACTGCGCATTCATCACAACTTCAATCTCTGCTGTGAGTGTGAGTGACTGTGAGGTTTTATGGCGCAAGAGCCACTTCAATCTCTGCATCCTTTATCCTTCCAGACATACATGAACATCAATTCTTCATTCCACGAAATTAACATACACAATATTAACAAAAAAAGTAACTTAATATCAAGAGGTCAATCACATATTGACAGCTCATACTTGTATGGTTTAGAAGCAGTACACTTTGTTAAGACGCCAATGCAATATTTTGATATGGATTCAATCATCCTTACTATTTCGGTTTTTGCACCCTCCCGCATAGGGCTTTAAGCTTTGTTCAATTTTAAGAAATGAATATAAGTTTCCTATTACTCTGCAAGATGGTTTCTCGAAGAATCGACATCCGATTCCACAAACCTGTAGCCGCGTTTCTGTCAAATGTTAAATTTTGCTTGAATTATTCTCCTAATAGATAATCAATCAAAGCTCAATCCCGTTAAAAAGATTTGTTTATCTGAGAATTTTTCATTACGCTGAACTACACTTTGAAGAAGCAAAATTTTTGCTAAATGTGGATTTGGAATTTTTTAATTACATGAACCATTTCCATATATGTTGATAAAATCTGCCTTTTGATTCAACCGGGAAAAATCTTTGCCTTTTTTTACTTAAATTTCAAACAGAAGCAACAGTTTTAGTTAAAAGTACTAGATTTTTTAAAAAAACGCACATGTTTTAATTAAAATTTAATAACATGAAATACAGTATTTATATTCGAAAAATACAAAGTTCTAATAATGCTACATCCCTGAGCCTTTCAGTACTCAAGGCTGCAACTCCAATCTTGAAATTCTTTAACTTTGCTCGCTTGTTATTCATAAAACTTATCATTCTTAAAATTTATCATTATCAATTTAGCATAAAAATAGCAGATGACGAGTTGATTGATTGCTTAATAACGTCGCGCTAAGAAGCAATATAAGAGAATATTAACATAACAAACAACACATGCGGACCTCGTAATTTTGAATCACGGTCAACTGAAGTAGACGACACCTGAGTTTGTTATCCACTCTCCAAACTGCCACACTACACAAACGTGAGAGAGCATCTATGGATTTAACATTCTTCAGTCCAACTGCTTAACGAATCTTTAGAGGAAATACGACTCGAACCCCTTCCTCGATTGAAACAAAGCCGTCCGCGAGCTCGCGATCATGACTATTGCAATACTTGCTTTACTACAATTTAAGATTTATAAAATATTTCTTCCAGGATAATTTCAATATAATGAAAGTAGAGAACTATAAAAATATTTATTTTCGATGATAGGCAAATTTGATGTAACATCCTACATTTTGATTCGGCTAATAATTTCGATTGTTTCAAAAATAAAGTAATTTTAATTTACTGTTTATAATTATAAAGCTAGGTTTTATCAATTCAAAATAAAATATCGATTATAAATATATAAATTTTCCACGGAGAAAGCTGAATTTTAAAATCTGATACAAACCGCATAAACATAATTTTTAATGACGGTGCTAAGTTTTACAAAATATGCATCTAATAATAGTAATACGTTAATTTATTGATATTACTGCTATATTTTTCTATAAAAGCTATTAATTATAAGGACTCAATAATTTTTTTAAAATATCAAAACATCTAGAAATGTATTTAGTTGTTAAAAAATGAGACACCTTTAATAACTTTTTGTAATTCTTTCATCGTTGCTAGACAAGATTAGTATCACTGTTAAATGGAATAAAGGGTACTAAATTATGATGTTAAGGTAACTATATAAATGATATACTTACATTAAGGGATTAATATCTAAGAAACTTCTAAACGTTTCTATTAAAATGCTGTTTTTTCCAATTTAATTTGTTTTATCATGACATTAACCTAAATTTCAAATTTCGTAATTCAATTTCAAAATTCTCACCGACGTTTCTAAGCTATTGGGGCTAACAAAATAGTGCCCCCAATATTAAATAGGTATTTCAAACATTATATGATACAAAATTTAAAACTCGAAAAATTTGAAAACTTTACATCTAGATAGGTAAGTAATTTTTTTTTGTAGGATATAGACCCGTAGCCAAAACCTCGATTTCGAATACGATCCCTACTCAAGTTTTGAACAGCCTGTCTTCAACATGGGCATGCTGTTCTATTTTTGAAATAACAACAACATTTAGGAAATACACCTTATGTAGTATTACACAGGAATATTAAAGTAAAAAACTCATTTGAAAATATGGTACTTTTCCTTTAAAGAGGGCCGTAAAAAAATCGCCAAATCGCGTTGTGCAAATTCCCTTTTTGCACGTAATATAGCTTCATTTGACGTTCAAATAAAGTTAGGAACAAGTACATGTTATCAACTTCAGGATTAAAAGTTGGTAACAGCTTTTTTAATTCAATCTTTGCTTGGGGTAGGGTTTGTGAACCTACAACTCTCTGAGTCTCATTTTGCAGTCTTATTTTCTGCAGCTCAAATTCACGCAGTGTTTGCTCTTTTTGTACTCTCTCCTCATCTATTCTATTTGATACGATGCCCTCAAAGATATCCTTCACAAATTCTGGGTCTTCTTTGTAAGCATTACTTGCTAAAAGTTTAGCCCTAAGCTCTATTATCTTTAGCTCTTCCCCATTAGACTCAAATTCATCTAACTCATTAGCAAGCTTAATGAGATCAGCTTTTTTTACCTTTTCCCAGAAATGACATGATTGAAAAAATTTAAGAATTTTAAGTAAATAAATGGATAAAATAAAATTAAGGTCAGGCCTGATTGTCCACCAAAACTCTTACAGATATGGGAATACACTTTTAAATAGATCTTACACTTTTATAATATGGCTAGCCTTTAAATTATAATGCACCTCAGAAACAATTAAATTTACAAGGGCAATTAAACTAATAACATATTCAAAATACCAACAAGGAACATTAATTCAAAATAATATGAAAAAATATTACGAAATATCAGTTTGTAATGATACAAAAATTCAATGCAATGAAAATACTAAACAAAATTAAAATAATCAGACATGCAATGCTACCTAAATTCCATATGAAATCAGTAAAATATCAAGCAAAATAATTATCATCAATGTGCAATTCAAAATACTAAACAGGAAAAACGTTATCTCAAGAAATAAAATACTATAAAGCAGAATTACTAATTATCATTACATAAGAATACAAACAAAACAAAAAAAAATTCAATGAAATAAAATGATAAAATAAGATTATGCAAAACAAAATTTTTCAATGTGTAATGCTACATACATTAAGTATGAAATTATTCTATAAGATATCAGGTGTTCTGACACAGTCAATAACACTACAGCAGGGTTGCTACGGCTTATTATTTATTTATTTAAAAAAAAAAAAAAAAACGTGCACAACACTGTTGCAGGATTACTGCCTCGAATTCTGAAAAGAATGAAGAACGCTGACATGCTATAGCAGGATTGCTACAGCGAATTTTGAAGAAATGAAGAACACTGGCACTAATACACTATAGCGGGATTGCTACCGCGAATTTTGAAGGGGGGGAAATGCACAAAAACCTTGAAAAACTCTCAACAGGAAATGGCAGGTTTGCTTCTTTCTCCTCGTGAGACAACGGAAGTCAGGATGATTAACTTTGTCTTTTTCGATTTCCAGGGATTTTTGGCAGGAACGTAGATGGGTAATTATAAAAGCAAAAAGTATTCGCTATTCATCTCTTGCTTTAGAAGGCTTGAGGCGCAGGACCAATAGTTTCTTCCGGGTAGGTTCCATTTTGTCTTCCAGACCGCTTGATTCATAGTGCCGGTTATACTTCTACGGGGTCAAAAAGCTTACTGCATGGATTGGGTGCCATTTCTAACTCGTGAGATGTATTCGTCCATCATTCCATGAAATCATTTTGCCTCAGGGTTACATACATTTATTTTCTGTACAATAGGCATATTTATACAGTTCATTTTTTCACAGTTCAAAGAGGTATATTTTATAAATGCAGAAACAACATTGGGGAAAAATTCCCGAGCGATGGTCACACCAGTTTTCCCCACAGCGTCGACCACCTCGAACAGTGTCGTTAACAGTCCGATTTGGGCAGGATTTTCACTATGAATTTTTGAAATAGAAAGTACTTTCGTAATATGAATATCTACCAAAGCTCTCTTGTTTTATTATCGGGATTCTATAGCTTTCATAAGTGATTCAAAAGTATTTTGATTGCTCTGAATTATAGAAGAATCATTTCTAAGAGCACCTTTAAGGTAACAGAGCTTTTGAGTCTCATTTAAAGTATAATTATTTCCAATTATATTCATAAATTGGGCTTTAAACAACACAAATTCCAGGAATTTACCGCTAAAAGATGGCAAAAATAAACCCAGTAATTTAATATTGCCCTTTGGTAAAGTAATAACAGTTTGTGTTTCATCTTCAAATTTAAATAGAAATACAAGAAGGATTGCCTTCATTTCTTGTGCTTCTTCTTCTATAGCAATTAATTATATCCAAATTGTCTTTTAAATCCACATCATCAGGTAGGGCACAGAACGATTCTTTTAAGTTTTCCAGACTTTTAAAGAGGTCATTTATTGAAGTCAACTTATTGTTCAGTTCAATTTTATCCTTTTTTGAATCTTCGAACTTCTGGAATTCACTAACAAAAGTTTTTATTTTACTGAGCTTCGTTTTCAACGCGCCGCGTTGTCGATTTAAAGCTGTGATTGACATGTCTCGTAATTCGGGTGATGGACGGACCAATTTATAGAGGGGATTTAAGTTGAACCATAAGGCGATATGCCAGTATTTCAAAAATATCGTCGATAGATCAATTAAGAGAAAAAAAAAACTGTATAAACAGTTTACACCTCACTTTTTGTTAGTAATATAGCAGAAAGAGAGCACTTAGTGTGCTGCCGCTTTGTATGAGCGTAAGTGGTAGAGTGTGACTAAACGGAATATAGAGTGTGCCGCTTTACATCGAAATAGAGAGGGGCGGAGGCACCACCAATTACCAAAAAGAGAAATTTTGTCAATGTGATTAATTAGGCATAATTTATTGAAACCTAAACGTAATTTTTATATATCTATACACTGTAATGATGATATTGTCGTTGTAAACATTAATAGAATTGAAAAAAAAAAAAAAAAAAAAATCATGGATTAAATAAAATTCTGATTATTACTTTTATTTTTAATTTGAAATAACAGCTCTAAAAGAGAGAGAGAGAGAGTTCATTTTTTTTAAAAAAAATTCATCATATTAATTTATGACTAATAATTTTTAAAATCTTGAAGGCTTCATAAATTTTAATTTCGTTTCTACAAATACACCGAAGACCTCTCATCATATTTACTACTGTTAAATTATACAAAATTCAAAACAGCGCATAGATTGATTTCATTACATTTACTTTATTCGAATATACACTCTAAAAAAAAAAAAAAAAACCGACGCACCAAGGAGTTGTTCGGTGGATACAAAAATTGGCGAATAGGAAAATTATGTACAGAATAAAAAAATGATTAAAATTTCAGAAAAATTGAATGATTTATTTCAGAGGTACATAGTTACAAAGTAACGAGTTCAATAAGATATTGACCCACCTCTAGCCTGGATGCAAGTTGCCACACGACGTGGCATAGAGTGATAAAGCTCCCTGGTGGTCACCTTCGGTATTTCTTGCCAAATTTGCTCCAATTGTCGGGCTGGGTCATGAACATTCCCTGGTCGATGCAGTCGCCTTCCCATCATATCCCAGACATGCTCGATTGGAGAGAGATCTGGCTTGCCAAGGAAGTGTTTGACAAGCTGCAAGATAGTTCATAGCAATACGTGCCGTGTGAGGTCAGGAATTATATTGCTGAAAAATACGGCCAGGGTACTGCAACAGGAACGGTAGCAAAACAGGTCTCAGAATGTCGTCGACGTGCCGCTGTATTGTAAATGTGTGTTTAATGACGACCAAAGGGGGCCGGCTATCAAGGGTAATGACACCCTAGACCATAACTCCTGGTTGAGAGCCTATGTGGCGTGCAATAGTGAAAGCAGGATCAACACTCAGCCATATCCATTCATTGCTTCCGCTATTCATTCATTGGACACCAAATTTTAATCATTTTCATGTTAGGTCCAAATGTCTTTGCATACGAAATTTCATTGCAATTGGGCAACTCCATCTTGGAGCGTCGTGATTTATTATTATTATTATTTTTTGTTATAGAGAGTATTACAACTAAGTACCACATTATAAAAAATTTAATATCCATATTATTAAGATAAACACAAAACTGATATTTCTTTGCATATGATTTGTATTTTTCAGTTCATAATTTTCTTTTTTTATTGCATATTTAAGTAAAAAATGTACACTTTTATTTAATCTAACTATTAATTCAATGTCTTTATTTTTATTTTGCTTTACAGTGAGATAACATATATTAGCAGAAACCTTCATATACAATTTACGCATCAATATGTCACAATATTTCTTGTTTTTAAATGAATTGATCAACTCGGCATATATATATATATATATATATATACACATATATACCCAACTCTTTTTTTTACAGGATAAATACGCTCCTTAGAAAACCGTGTAAAAAATACATGCGACGTATGGTAAATTTGGGGATATGTTCCACAACTTTAAAAAATCGTGTCAGATGAAAACACTCTAAATATTTTCCCCAAAAAATCGTGCATAAAAAGTAATAATGAAATCCATATTACATATTTATAAAACAAAAACAATTCATTTTTATTACAAAAAATTAAAATTAGTGTACAGTGAAAATTCAGTCTATAGGTACGAACAGCACATAAAAATTCGATTTGAAATTAAGAATAAAACTACTAACAACTATTCATCGCTACTTGATAACAAGCGTACACGTTTAGGCTCCCTTCGAGGCATTCCGAAAGTAAGAGTCGACGAAAGCTCCATCTACTGGGAGATGTAGGGGGCGTTACTTAGAGCGGGCGAATTACTCATATAACACTGGTGATATGGAGTAGAAGTAAATTGTTCTCTTATAAAAGAGAAATCACAAGCTTTATTTTTCATAATTTTCATTATTTCGCTTGATTTCAAATTGGGAACTTTTTAGATGCTTTTCTTTTTTTTCCATTTGCTTAAATTTATGTTTTGACAGCTATCATGAAGTTTGAAAATGACTGGTTAATAAATATTTCCTCTAGACAGGCTGAAAGAAGCAAGTATTGTGGCTGTCTCCCCACCAGCGATCGATCCTCGATTCTTCCCTTCCTATCTGCCCCCCCCCCCCAATTCAAAACTAGAGAAAATGAGAGTAATTTAAACTCTGTAATTCTTTTACACTGTTTCTTTCGAACTTTTCCAATAGGGTGGGGTAAGGAATCTAGCTTATGGTTATCCTTCGCCCTCATAAAGCAACTCAATGGATTTCTTTCCCTCGCGAGGCTCAATTGCCCTTCGGTGTTGCTCAAGTACTTAAAAGTTATCCTGAACTAGGAAGAAACTGGCTTTTTCATTGATTCAAAAATAGTCATTCTTCCCGTTCGATAACTTTTTTTTTACTCCTTTTTTCGTGCCTTCAAATTTCAAAAAATCAGTTTCTATTATTTCATTTATTTCAAAATCGCATCACTTGATTTATTTAAGATCGACAATGCAAGTGAAATATCTTCATTGAATACTGAATAGGAAATATTCCAAATTTTGTGTACACTGATTAATTTTACACTAATTAATTAATTAATTACACTAATTAATAAATTTTTATATATTAAAAAGTTCTATACAAAGTTTTGCACAAAGAAAGTTTATCCACTGAAGATGAACTTTTTTTGTAATTAATATTAAATTAATGAATTAAATATAAAAAATAAAGTAAACGATGAAATATCGAAAAATACACAATAGTAAACTTTTCCGATATTAAAATTAAAGGAACCGGTAAATTTTTAAATTAATTTTATTTAAACTAAATGTAATTAAAATTGAAGCAAACGATTAAAAATTTAAGAGTGATCTGGTTCGCCAAAATTGATCCAACTAAAAAAAAATAGTTCCTTGGCAGGCTAAAAAGCTGATATTTGATCAGAAAAAATTGCTGTAATATATGTCAGTATGCGGTTGTATTAACTGAGATAACTATTAAAATTTTGTTGATAATTTTGCACCCAATTCTAATTGCCCCAATAGGAAAGAAAAATTTATATCAAGGCACTTGCTTTTATTAGGATTTTGATTTTTATAACGAACAGACACAGGTTGTAATATATATATATATATGTGTGTGTGTGTGTAATGATTTAACTTAATTCTGATTAATTTCTCACAATAATGATTTAATTTCCTAAATTTTCCTATTCTCTCCTTTAAAAGATAGTGCTCATTCTTAATACCTAATACGATTCCTTTTTTTCTTTTTAATTCAAGCAACGCGTTCTTAAAAATTCGCAGAATAAGCAGATCTCATGCCTCCAGATCTGTAGGGATGACCCCTATCAGACTTTAAGTCTACACTTAGATTCCCTTGAAGTCTCTCCACCCATATAACATGATCTCTGAGTTTGAAATGAAAGTTCCCTGATACATAAGAAAAAACACAGTAAAACGCTCTCTCTTGATTTTAAGCTCTTGCTTACTCTTGCCTTTACACTCAAACTCTCATAAGTTGTATCCAACGGCGGAGTTGTGTAATTCCCGCCGTGTGGAAATGGCCTCTCTCTATGCTAAAATAAAATAGTTCTATGAAACTGAAATTGGCTTCGACTGTTATTTAGAAAAATAAATTAAATAGTAATAATTAAAAGTAAATTTACATATATACATGTATATATATACACATACACTTTTCATTTACTTTTGTTACAAGATTTTATTTGGGTTACTCTCATTTTAAAACAAAAGTTTTAAAATCATTAGCTTAACTCAATTTTTTTTTTTTAGTCTAACAATTATCTATAACAGGGGTATTCAACCTTATTACACTTTAGGAAACCTCTGAGCTTACCGTTTTCTTGAAGGAAACTCTTGATCAAAGAGCTGAAAAAATAGGATATCAAAGCTTTATCCTACTCTAATTTACAAAATTATTACTATGTCTTTTTTTTTTTATCACAACGCAAACTTCTAAGTAAGATAATGAATTAATGAATGGAAAGGTAGCTGACATTTTTTGTTTTTCTAAAATATATTCTATCAATAAATAAAGGATACAATATTTTAAATTAAAACAAATTCATAAAAAAAAAAAAATAATAATAATGACTTGGCTGTGACTGTGTTTTATTGCAAAGTATTTTAATGCCTGAAACAATTGATGAAATCTGCAACCTAATGTTCAGCAACCAATATGTTTCTGCATTTTGTTTTTGTCACAGCGTATGAAGAGAAAACGTTTTTGATACATAGGCTGAAACAAAGATTAGATGTTTCACAGCTCTTTTGGAAATTTCAGGATATTCTTTTCTAAAGTCAATCCAAAAATGCATAGCTTCAACTGAGTGCTGGTCAATATAATCAATTTGAGATATATTGACTAAGCCAAAGAATGGAGACTAATATGTGACATAATGCGTCTCAATTAATGTATCTGAAGCATATGATTTTTATGAAATTAAAGATTTTGTTTTATCCAAAAAATATTTATTTATATTTTTACAAGCAAACTGCCTTTAAGAATTCGAACTTGTATAAAAATTAAAATTTTACTAAAATTTTTGACAGGGGTTAAAATTTTACTAAAATTTTTACCTCAGTCAAAGTTCCAAGGAACTCTAGGGTTCTGCAGAACCCAGATTGAAGACCTCTGATCTATAGCAAAGGCTTATAAAAATTTAAGGTAATGATAATTTTAGTTTGATACAGGCAATCACATTACAATATCATTAACATCCTGTGCACGCATGAAACTTTCACAATAGAAACTTATAAAACACAGAATGTACTAACAAAAGAATAAATAGTATGCATGTTAAATATATGTATTTGAAAAATACAAAATTTATATTTTATTTCCAAATCAAAGGCAAAGAAATATATAGAAATGGGACAATGAACATCAGTTTCAGGTGCTGTTCCCTTTATCGAACCTGGGTTAATTTTTCTGAATTCAATCGCTAAAAAGTTCATTATGTTACTCTAGTACATCATTAATGCAAACAAATAAATAACAAATTGCTTGAATAAATCACATTTTTCTAAAAATGTAGTACTATTTATTTAATAGGAAAAAAATAAGACATAAAATATGGTAACTAATTTTATGAATTTTATGTGAAAGCCATATTCTAAGATACTTAATCTACATGTATATTCAAAACGTAATGAAATAAACCTTGAATTATAAATTTATCCAATCAAGAGACTTTGCCCTCAAAATCTCATCGTAATAGAAGTTTGTCGATTAGTCTCGACTTTTAATTATGTAAAATAATGTAATTGGGAAAACTTTTTCCACTTATAGAAACTCTATTTTTTTATTACAACAAGGGAATAACATTTTAAATATGAAATTTACAAGAAATTCATTAGAATCACTCAATAAAAACAAGTACTTATTTCGTGCTAAGATTATTTCTAAAAGAATCTAAGTTATTTATTTATGTTATGGCATTGAGACTACAAAAATCAGCTACTGGAAAAGATGGGACGAGAAAGATAAAATATCAATAAGCATCTTTACCATATTAATAAAAATACAATTTTTTCTATGTATATATATTTTTTGGTGAAATCTCGTTTTCCTGTCTTCATAAAATGTCCCTTTTTTATTTTAAGGGGTGAAAAAACAATTCAATAAAAATTAAAAAGTTCTATGCATAGTTCTGCAAGGAACAGATATAGCCATAGCCCCTTGGGTGGCTAATAATAGTAAATCAATATTAAAATCATTTGACCACAAAACATTCTAAGAAGGAAGCCAAACTAAAAAGACATGGTTTGTAATTCTTGAGGCAAATAAATAAATAAAGGCTGCCTTACAACTTAAAATTCTGAATAATGTTATTCATTTTCACTCACACCTTGATTCTAGTTTACATATGATAAAACACTTAATTTTTATATTAGTTTCACTTCAATCCAATACAAAAATTGAGGGAAATTTATGACAATATAATTTTGAAAATTGAGTTAATTGGTTGTGACAGCAGGTATCAGACATATATTGCATATATTTTATTTCAATCCAATAAAAAATTTTGGAGAAATATATTATGACATATTTTTGAAATTAAGTTCATTACTGGTGAAAGCAGACAAAAAATATACGCACAAACAAGATAAGATGAAGAGTGGTCAGATTAAAGTGTGAATGAGTGAGTAAATATAAAGGTTATTGGTGCAAGAGCCAGATGTGGCTATGCTGCACCAAACAAGAATTAACTGTAGTCTAGACGTGAAACATTGAAGAAAAGACAAAAATTGGTTGACAAGGAGTGTCGAAAATAGAGAAGGATCGATAGGGTAATAGGGGCGTGCGTCAACCCTGTTTACCAAAGACAGTAAACCCCATAGGAAAGAAAAAGATCACTACAATGCCTTGGTGTCATGATGCCCATACTTACCTAAAGAAGGCAAGTCCCTGAGATCTCCTGATATAATCCCCAGGGGCAGGGTGCCCGGCTAAACCCCCAGATGCTGGGTACACATTTTAGTCGCCTCTTATGACATGCATGAGTTACAGTGGGACTATTCTGTCATTCCCAGTCACCACACGGGTTGATCAGGTAAAAAACAACATTTATAGGGTATAGAAAACAATAGCCCCTTTAGTGGCTGATATTTATTGGCAAAGCTTTATTCATATAATATCCACTTAATAATTTTCATTCTGCAATATTAGAATAAAGGGAGAGGAAAAGCTAATTCGAGGTCGAATTCTGAAAACAAAATTTGTAAGGATTGAATATTTATTACCATTGCAATTGAAAAAAACATGACAGTTACTGTTTATAAATTTGACAAATGGTAGCGGTTCTAGGAAAATAGGAATCGAAAACTCGGCTGAGCTAAAACATCGCTAGCCACATAATAGCGAATAAAACCATTCAGCTACTCCAAAAAACTAATTCAATACAGTAAGATAATGTTTCCATTCTTGAAAAATGTATTATCCATGTAAAATTGTTCACAAATCTAAGAACTAGAAAAAGTTTTGCTCGCAATAGTTTTTTTCTTTATATTCTTCATTTAATCATAAAAATTCGATAAATTTCAATCTGATTCCTATAAATGGAGTTTTGAAAAAATAGTAAGACGTAACAAATGGTCACGCAAATAATATATGTATATGTACTTTCAATTTTATCATAAAAATTTGAAAAATTTTCCTTTAGTTATAACACATAATTTTTTTAAAAAAAGAAAATTTTTTTTTTTCTCTCTCTTCGTAAGATACGCAATATGCATGTGTTGCTAACATATGAAAATGGCAATACACTTAATGTTTGAAATATATTGCATACACTAATATACAAAAATGGTAATATATTTAAAATATGTGTACCAGTCCTATTCTCAAAATCTTTCTCTATATTGCAACAGATTTACAATATATCCACTGATATATTCACAATGTATCTTACATATCTATTGTTCCTTTTAATAATTAATAAAATAATTTATATAGTGTTTAGTTTAGTTTTTATTAACATCGCACTAGAAGCAACACGAGCGCTATTGGCAATGGATCTCGTAATTTTGAACCACGGTCAAGTGTTGAGGACAACACCTGAGCTGGCACCCCCGCTCCTATCTTCCACACCACGCCAATGGAAGGACTTTGGGAACCCGAAAGATTTAACACATGTCAGCTCCGGCTACATGACTAGTCTTTAGCGGCTAAGGATCAAACCCGCGACTGAACGAAAACCGCCAACCTCGAATCCGAAGCCATGACGACTAAGCTACAGTGGCCAAAATTTATATAGTGGTTTTCTTTTTAAAATACTCAGTAAAAATAACATAAAAAACGAAGGATTATTTCTTATTTTAAGAAATCGTATATGAAATTTACTTTTTAAACACTATGATAAAACACATAGATATCTGTATAGAAAGCCAGACAAACTTTCAAAGGATATTAGGCAATCGGATTGCTAACCACAAATTTCCAGAAATCGGCCAATTTCCCCCAATGGATCGTAAATCTCGATGTGTCTTTACCATGTATCCTTGCACACTGAGGCGGGACTTTTGTAATTTTGCTTTCCCCTCTTCCATTGTTTACTTTGCTGACTCAACAAATTACATGTAGCGAAATAAATTCAATATTTTAAGAAAATATGCATTCGAAAGGCATAAAAAAAGGGAAGATTCTGTGGAATTACTCCCCTGATTATACAAAGTATTTTTATGATTAATTTAGTGCACCGGATGCGAATTTTCAGATCGATGATAAAAATTTAAAAATATTTACAAAAATCATAAAAAAAAGTAACTCCACAGAAGCCTTCCTTTTTTAATGCTTTCTAAAATGCACTTTATTCCATACAGTTAAAATAAATATTCTAGATATGAGACTTAAAGTAGGCAACTCCATAGGATTAACATTAGGTACGGAAAATTGTGGTAGCGCATTGACGGAAGCCTTAATACGAACTGGATCAAAAATGCTATCATCAGTAGAATGGGTCAATATGTCTAGCACAGCTATTAATGGCCTCTGTTAGTTTTTCTTGTTACAAAGTCTGTTTGGTTTTTCAAATTGCTTATATAATTCTTGATATCCCGCTACATGATACTTTAGATTACATCGCAATTTTAATGCACACTCTATGCCAGGATCTCGAGTAAGAAAATGTTGTTCCATACTTGTAGTAAATTTCAAGTCCTCTCGAATTAAATCAGCTGTTATTAGGTGAACTTCTCTTTTGACTTCATCATTATCTATTTCTTTATTATCATAGACTGTCATAAATTCAATTAAACCGTCCTCAACCAAAGGGCCCTCTAGCATCAATACTTCGATGTCAGCTGTTTTCCCATTGTCAAAACCTTCACCACCAATTCCATTTGATAGAGTTATAATTTAAGAACACACAACTGATTTTTGTACTACGAAACTTCCACTTTTGATGCACGCAGGCATTTTTTTTCTTTTTCCGATAAGCATTTAATTTCGATTGGAGCAACTGTTTCATGGCGAAAGAAGCACATGTAATACAATCCATAATCGTAAACTTTCTCCATGCTTCCATTACAGTAAAATTTCTTTCTTCCACTGAATCTAAATACATTTAAACCTCAAATGTGTCACTCACACATGTATGGTTAGAAACCGAGGGTCTTTTGATTACTTTGTAAAAATTAGAATTGAAATTCTTTTTTTTTTGGGGGGTGGGGATTCGTGCTAGAACAAAAAATCGTGCAAAAAAGTATTTAGGTGAACCGTGTAATTTCCAAATGTAAAAGTTGGATATATATATATATATATTGGTTGTGCTTTCAACTATAAAATAGTTTATCTTTAAAAATTAGCACAACTGTGAAAATGCTAAATCAATACATTTAATCTAAATTAAAATTTCAACACATCTTCTAGTCCTTTTGTAAATTAAAATCAAACTTATATTATTACATTAAATAAGTTAAGCATAGTTTATTACAACAGTAAACTCAAATTCAAAAGACATTCATATTTTTGGGGATCAATGGCATACGACAACTGTTATCAATAAGATACATTCATTACTTAATATGCCTACATTACAAATGCAAAATTATTACTTTTTAAATAATTGCTTATTTTTAAAAGGAAGAGCTTACTGGGACATTTGGAGTTACAAAGTGCTTTAGATTTTTTTTTAAACGTTTGCAAAGGCTTGAGTAGTATTTGCTTCTACCATTACAATACAGAAATCTTTGACTACCTAAGTTGGAATCTTGACGAGAGCATTCTCTAAAACTTATTTCATTTATTAGAACTTATTTACTAAAATAAAAGCTCCCTTGCATACAATAAAATTACTCCTTGTATACAGTTTCTTAAAATTCAGTGTTTTACACCAAGATTACATAAGTTTTCCTTTTCCTTCGAATCTGTAACAACTATTATACTCTGGCTACCAACCTCTTACCCCTGTCTACATCTGGTAATTGGTAATCTTATCCATGCAATTTCTCCAAACCATTTGTTTATTTAGTAACAGCTTAGCAGAGCACATCGAGCTTCTTGAATATTTTCTGAGACTTCATCTAGTGCATATGAGAAGGAACAAGACTTCTCATAAGAAGAGTTTTTTTTCTTTGTTATCTTCGTCATCTTCCATTTCAACTTTAAAAAAACGTTTCGTTTTTTACTTTCCATCATCAGTCTTTTCTCTTTCAGTATTGTCCTGTGTCTATTTAATTCGGCCCATACTCCCATTTCTGTTTTTAATTGAATTTGCAACAACTATTAACCCTAAGTAAGGCCTGTCCAATTCAAAAGATTTTGTGGGCCACATTGGAAGCACATTTTATTCCTGTGGGTCACATTATAAATATATACACAACATACAAAGGGTATTCCATTAAAACTAAGTTATTTTTTATGTAGTGGCAACATCCCGAAACTAAAAAATAAAAGTGCAGTCAATTTTTTAATAATATTAACTGTTTATAAATATTCTAAATGAAGCAGGCAACTTTATTTTCATAATTGCTGCTCATTTAAAGAACTGTTTTTATTTGTCCTGTAAAAATGGAGGTGAGTGATTCAGGCACTAAAGAATGAAATGCGTTGTTCCATAAAATTTTGCTATTGTTTGGATAAAACAGCCCCAGAAACAGTTCAATTAACAAAGGGAACTTACAAAGACAATGTTTTGGTGAATCTACGATTTTCAGATGGCAAGGCGATTTCAAAAAAGGACATTTATCTGCAGAAAAGGCTCCTAAGCCTTGCTGACCAGAAATGATTGAAATGTTACAACTGTGTGGGCAATCTTGCAAGAGAATTGGTGGGTGTCATGTGAGAAGATAGCAGCATTGATTAACATTTCAAAAAGGTAGATAATTTGCATTCTATGCAACAATTTACAGTTTCGTCATGTTTATTCCAGATGGGTTCCTCATCACCTCTCTAAAGAACAAATACAAACAAGAATTTACCAATGTTGTGAGTGCAAACAGATGCTTCAAAATTATCCTTATTTCCTAAAGACTGCAATAACAGATGATGAAACTTGGGTGTATCATTTTGATGCCCTTACCAAGTCCTCAACAAATGTAAAGGGAAAACACCCCGATTCTCCATCTAAAATAAAAAAAAACCATGCACGCATTACATCACGATAATGCTCAAGCATAGGGTGCTATTTCTGTTCAGCAATATCTTAGTAAATGCAATATTAAAATCATGCCACATACCCTCTTACTCTCCATATCTCGCACCATGCGATTTATAGCTTTTCTGACGTTGAAAGCTCAGTGGAAGAAAATTTAATTTAGATTCACATGTTATTTCCGCATTGCAGGGTTCTTTGAAGCCACTTCAAGAAAAAGCTTCTTTACTTGTTTCGAAAAGGGGATTAACAACGATGGGGACCTTGCATATCATCAGAGGGAAGGTATTTTGAAAAAAAAAAAAAAAGATTAATTTTTTGCTGTAAACATATTTCTCGATTTTTTTTATGATTTTACTCTCAGTGCTTATGGAACGTCCATTGTGTATATATATCATGCATGTGTGTGAGCTGAATTTGATTTCTCACCTTCTTTTTAATTGTGGCTCCGTCTGAAGAAATAGAACTACAGAGATTCGAAATTCCTGTATTTTTGAAAGAGAGGAGGCAATTTTAGCTCAAATAAATGATTCCGAATTTGAGGTGGAGCAGGAAAAATGCAAAGATCTTAAAATAATATGGGATAAAGTCAAATCAGAGGCTGACAAAGATCTTGGGATTTTCAACGGAAAATTAGGATAATGAGAACTAGGCGAGGGGAAGAGATTAGACAATTGTGCGTAACCCTGAAATTCAGGCACAAAATTAGCAGTCTGAGCCATAACAAAATAGGAAAACATTTAGGTGTGATGAAAACCAAAGAAAGAATTTTTAGATATTTCTATTGGCCGAATGTTTATAGAGATATTGAGGAATTCGTTATGACTTGTGATGAGTGTCAAAGAGTGGACAAGCCTCAAGATAAGACGCAGGCACCCCTAAAGTTAGTACCGATTATAATGTAGGTTTTTTCTAAAATTAATATAGATGCTGTAGAGCTTAGTTTAGTTTAGTTTTTATTAACGTCGCACTAGAAGCAACACGAGGGCTATTGGCGACGGACCTCGTAATTTTGAACCACGGTCAAGTGACGAGGACGACACCTGAGCTGGCACCCCCCTCTCCTAACATCCACACCACACCAACAGGAGGACTTTGGGCCCCGAACAGATTTAACGTGCATCAGCCCCGGCTACACGGCGGGTCTTTGGAGGCCAAGGATCGAACCCGCGACTGAATGAAAACCGCCGGCCGCTAGTCCACGACCTTGACCACTGGGCTACCGCGGCCCATAGATGCTGTAGAATCTGCTTTATCCAAAAAAAAAAAAAAAAATAGATACTTGATAACAGCTATTTGTGTAGTCTCTAAATATCTGGAAGCCATCCCTGTGGAAAGCATTACCTCCTGTAATGTGATAGATGCACTTTTGAATATCTTTTCAAGGACAGGTTTTTCCTCGAGAAATACAATCCGACCTGGGTACCTCATTCACTAGTGAGTTGATTACCCCTTTATTCGATGGGTTCGGGATAAAGGTGACAAACTCGTCTGTCAACTACCCACAGAGCAATTCTGTAGAAAAAGTGCAAAGGAAACTTACAAAGCGCAAATCATTTACCATTAAACATATGCCAAAACAGGAGGATGAATGGCCTTTTAATTTTTTTTTTTTGAGGCAGACACCTTGCAGTCAAATAAAATTAATCTAAAAGGAAAAAAAATTGTATATCTCATAATCTCTCTCACATTTTCTATCAATATACTTATAAGTAAATTTAATTATAAATTAAATATGATGCCAAATAGAATTTTTTTTTAACTAAAATGTGAATGGTTAGTTAATTTACTGTAATTTAAATATAATATCAATTATCAAGCCATAAAATATATTTAATGCTTATTAAGATTAAATGAACATGATATATAATTCTAGTACCAAAAATACATGACTTACTTTTCTGCAGCATCTGCATTAGCAAATCGAATAACAGCTTTACTCCCTTTAATAGCTATTACTTTTCCACCACAATTGTTTGATAATTTGTGCAGTCTATTTTTTATTTGGCCTTCTTTTCTATTCAATGGTAAATCTGATACAACTAATTCACATGGACGGTTATCTGCAGACTAAAGAATTTACAAAGGTATTAAAATGTGTACTTCAAATTTAATTTTAAACAAGTTGTTTAAAAAAAAAGTATTTTCAAAATGTCATAAGTATTTAATAAAGAAGAAAAGAAAGGTATCTCACATAATTAAAATACATAACTTTACTCTTTTAAAATTACATGCATTTTAATGTATAATTTTTTTTTAAAAAAAAATGAAATATTGATGTTAATAGTAATCAATAAGTTTTTTTAGAAAAACATTTTATACAAACCATTTTTATTAAAAAAAATTTTTAAGAAAAATATTTTATAAAAACCATTTTTAGCACATTTGCATATTTCAGATTATAATTTATTTATGAATGAAAAATGAATCAAAAATAGATTTATAATACTTAACAAAATTTATATAATCAAAATTAATGCTATTTAAAATAATAATGCATCATCATTGACAAATAACTGCTATATAATTTTTCTTCTATTATGTTGAATTTCACTAGTAATTAAACAATAATAAGGTTTAAATCATTTTTGTCCAAAATATTTAATTAATCTCCCAAATTCACAAGCACAAAATAATTTCTTCATATAAATAATAAAATTTAACAAAACATTAATAATTAATGACTCCATAAGTTTGATAAGTAAATATTAACAAAAAGGATTTGTTGTTTCATAATTTAAAAGTTTAATAGTTATTGAAAAGAATTGTAAAACTGAGAGCATAATAAAAACTATGAGACTATTTCTTTAAAATTATTTCATTGTCAATAGAATAATGCCTTAGAATTTTAATTCGAAGCAAACTAAGCTTTAGAACATATATGAAATTTAACTTTCATATTATAATATAAAATTTATACAAACTGGATAACAAGATTAATGCTACAGTTGCACATTTCTAGAAAATTATATTCCATAAAATCATATGGGTGCTTTTAACTTATTTTTTAAAAGTGACTTCAAACTATTTTCACTAATCTAAAAATGCAGTAAAATTTACTTTTCATAGGTAATAAAATTTCCCATAAAAAGAACATTAAAATGAATAAGAAAAACACACATGCTCAATTGATTTTTTACGGTATACAAAGACATTTAATCATGTGAAACAACTTACCTTTACAGGACTTCTAGCTGGTAAGTGCTGAGCTATGGCATAGAAATTATAATGTTCATGAGCACAAGTGAGAAGTGATTGATGAGCATGACCTCTATGTACTAAAATGATTCTAATGTTATGACGATGACGAAAATCAGATAAATCAGATGCAAAATTTACATCATCTGTAAAAAGGTATATCTATAATTATACTTCCACAAATATTTTACATTAACAGTTCAATATAAAACATCAGTTTTTTAAGAATTTACTCAGAATTTTACTAATAGTAGTACCTGAAATGAGAAGCAATGTAGCTGGAGCACCATGGATATCCACAAAACGCCTCATACATTGCTTTAATTTATCATCCGCAGCATTTTTGCTTATAGCACTTATATGAACAACTGTAACCTAAAATGGGAGAAATATGAAAAGACACAATTATAACTGATGTTGTATGTGTATCTGTGTGTTTTGAGGTAAATGATTATTTTTTTAAAAAAAATGATCTGATAAAGAAAATATGTTATTCACATATCTTGATATTTAAAGAAAACACATATTTTGAACTGTTTCATAAGATATCCGCCCCCCCCCCCCCCCCCCAAAAAAAAAAAAATCACATTTTATAAATATTCTTTATACAATGATATTTTTGAAAATAAAATATCACAAACTTATTGCAATTACAACTATATAAATCATTAAAATTACAAGGAGATAAATATAATTAAGCAATAACACATCAAAATAATTTGAAAAAATAAAAATATCAACATATTATTTCAATTCAATTAAGCAGAATGTTTAAATTATCTGCATTTCTTTTAAAGTTGAAAGTTAAATTTAATTCTAATGTGTGTGCTGTGCCTGCATTTAAACCAAACTTTGTAAGTAAAAACATGAATCAATTATAATTGTACATTCAAGCACAATTTATTTTGAAAACAGAATAACTTGATATAAGAGTAATCTATTTTTTACAATAAAACAACATATATTACCTGAGCATGCAACAACTCCTGAATGACTAATTTACTTTCTTTATTTATATCACAAACACACATAAATTCTGCTTCTCTGTGTTTTTCAAAAAATTTCTCTCGGATGTTTTGTACAAGAGCAATGGCTGATTTTCCCTTTGGAACTTGACAATTCTCAATATCCCAAAACACTCCAATGGGTGGTAAAACATGAAGATTAAGAGCATTTTGGAACCTTGCAACAATGTTACTTTTCGATCCTTCTAAAAAATGGGAGGAAATCACTATAATAAAAATTTCTGAAAATTTAAGAAACATATATTACTCAGCAGGAGCACTATATATTAAGTATAAGTTAAGTTATTTACCTTCAAATTTGAGATGAGCAGAACATGGATATAACAATATTCTCTGGGACATGATGTTGTTAAATGTAACTGAAGCACGTGTAAATAGTCTTACAATTTATTTTCTTCATATTGTGTGTAAATAAAAAAAATGAAACAATGTTGAAATATATGCCTGAATATATGTATACAATAAAAGTTTTTCATATTTAAGAATAATACAAGTAAGCTTATATTAATTACAAATATTACAGTGAGAAATAACATGTTTTGTGCAAAATCAATTAAGCAAATAATGCAAGAAATATCAAATGGTCAACAATTCTCCAATATTTTTTTATTAGAATTCTTTAAAAAGGTAATATACTTATAAATATTGATATATAATAAATTATCATTTAAATAAAATTGCTAAAAGGTTTTGGTTTCTAAGTTGTCTGAAGTTAAGCAATATGAAATTCAAATTAAAACTTAATTTGAAAAAAGGTAAGATTTCAAGGGAGAAAATAGCATACTGGGATATTAATCTTCTAAAATATAACCAGAAACAGGAGGCTTGGATAATTAATATAACTATTAAGACTGCACTAAAATTGTGGTATATGATAATGTGAAATATGAGGATATAGTGCTAATTTGAAAATAAAATAAGTTCTGAAAATCAGAAGACAATGGAAAATATAAACAAAGTCTACATAAACCAAGATATCACATGTAACACTATAATATATATCAACAACACAATTTATCGTAATAAAAAAGGTCAACCTAATGATTTTTAAGTATACCATAAGTAGCTAGTACATTTTCTGAAATAACACAATGGTTTGATTTCTAATATTGATAATGCCCCAGTGGATGAAATAACAAATCCGAAAAATAACATCTAGTCTAATGTAGATTTGGAATCTTATTTTTCCCATTAATATTTGTTTTTGTCTGTTACTAGAACACATAGAATCCGTATTTTTCATATGCAAAGCATCTTGGTTTAAAACTTGTCATCTTTCACATACAAAAGATTTTTACTTCTTAAACTAATTCATGAATCTATATAAAAATGAATTCCTTTTATATATGACAGTAGAGAAATTTTTTTTAAAAATTATACTAGATATTGAATAAAAAATTCTAAGGAAATTTTAATATGATAAAAGTTTTAATTTCTCCAAAAGCCTAAGTAATAACTAGGACTGAAATAAAAATGTCTTTTAAAAATGTGAATTTTGTCAAAGATCTTGGAAAAAGTAACTAAAAAAGATTTAAAACAATATAAAAATAACTCCATGTGTTAACAAATGCATCAATTAAAAATAATTTCACATTAAATTGTTAATTTTTATCAGCAGTACAGCAAATCCTGTAATGATTCTCAAATGTGGATGACTGCCAAAAAAAAAAAAAAAAAAAAAAATTAATTAATAATTAATCATGATTATTCAATGAATTTTCTTTTAAAACTGGAAGGGAGGGTGCTAAAGCATTCTTAAAATTTTTTGAATGTGATACAAAAACTTTAATATATATATATATATTAAATTAAACAAAAATAATTGCCTCAGCAATATTAAAGGTGCACAAGCAATATTAAAGATGCATAAGCAATAATAGAGATGCATAAGATAAAAGAAGTCATATCATCAAAACCAGTGTGCCCTAATAATAAAATTGAGATATTGAGGAATTCCTCAGTAAATCATTTGACCTTCTATATCATATGATAATTTAATTCTCTTAATAAGATTTTTGAGAAATTTAAATTAGATTGATTTTTTTTTTTTTGTATGGATTAAATCCATTAAAATTATGTTTATAATGCATATTTTTACGTAGAAATATTTATTAAAAATTATTATTTAACACCTATATTTGTAATCTAAACTCTATATCTATTGGTTATATGATAGACATGTAGGTGAAAATTTAATTTACTAATACACTTTTTAAAATTTATTTCCTGTTAAAAGTCTATTATGTTTATAGTCTACATTGATTATTTATAATGGAAACAAAGTTTAACATGCACTGTTGTATTTTCATTGTCCATTATGTTGCCTAAATTGATTGCAAGCATTAAATGCTTGTTTATATTGGTGTTATTTTCAAGTATTTTGAATACGTCATTTTTAAAAATGAAATGTCACATGAAGGAAAATACATTGAATGAGGTATTATAAATTTTAAAACCTTCAAAAATGATAATTTGAACATTAAAAATTTTAAGACTGTAATTTTTAACAAAATAAAACTTACTTGGATCTGTCATAATAGAGTGAAATAGAATTTCGATATCCATAAAAACAGTAAACAATGACTCATTCTCATTCTTTATATCTTCAGTTTCTCACATAATTATAAGGATTCATAAAATAAAATAAAAAACTGTAAAAGAAACATGCAAATATTAAAAGATGAAATAAAATGCACACAAGAAAAGGACTCATCAATTAATAAGAGAGAAATATAAGTGTGGATATTCAGACATGCTTTGTAAGGTTCATATAACTTATAATATCAATTGTAAAAGTTTTCTTTTTCTTTTCCTGGAACATAAAATCCTTTAAAACTCCAATGATGGGGGGGGGGGGAATTCTCAGTAGAAATTAATGCAAAATATTTATATATTCTTTATTTTAGTACTCAAGAAAAATTTAACACTTTCACATCAAGATATATGTTATGAAAAAAATTAGATTTAATTAACTATAAAGAAATGAATCATCTTTATAAGAAAAGAGGGAACAAAACTATGTTCTACTCAGCAGGGTTTTTTTTTATCAAAATTATATACATTATTTCCCCTTTTTTTTCATTCCCCTCCCCCTTCAGTTACAGTGTAAGCATGTCATATTTCAGAAAGCATACAAAAAATATATTCAAAAATGCACAAAAAATATTTCAACATTCAAGAATGAAACATTTTTACATGTGTATTAAACTGATTTTTGAAAATGCTCATTTGAAAATTAAATTAATAAATATTAAAACATAAATGCATGTAAATTTAAAAATGTATTTATTGTTCAAAAATTTACTTCTAAAAGATTGATTTTAAATTATTAAGGACTAAGAATAAACATTTCATTTCAAGGAGAATGAAGATCTTAATAGTTGATTCAAAAGTAGATCTTAATAATTAAAAAAAAAGTTACATTTTCATATTTTAGTAAGTTGATTTCAATCATAAAAATCACTTTAACAATAACTTGTTTATAAATATTAATTCTGCACTAAAAAACTGTTTATTAAAAGAGAAAGAATGACTATACATATTTACACTTCTAAAAGAAATTGCTTTAGTTCAACAAGTTCTATAGTTCACTACTAACTTTACGAATACCTAATTCAAGATTCTTATATATTACTGAAGACAAATTAGATTTCTTTTATCATATTGTGAACAAATAGTGCTGGTAAGATTTATAATCGAAGAAACTCTGCTCCTCATCAATATATGCTATGAAACTCTATAGCATACATAATCATAGTCTTTAAAGTAATCCGAGATCTAGTTTTTTACAAAAATGTTATAACCTCTCTCAGTCTAATAGTATGAATATTTGGCTTTGTTTTTAATGAATGGTAAAATTCTAATTGTATGTAAGCTAAAGAGCCATTTTTAAATAATTTCATTTTAAAATTAATTACCAACAAATGTTTTACTTCAAATTCCTAGTTTAAAAACCACTAATATTTAAGGTCACAAATATATTTGCTCAGGTGAACAAATCACAAAGGAAAATTGTTTAAAAAGTTCTGATTTAAGGTATTAATATAATAAATAGGGTATTGTTTGAATTCATTTTGTCAATGTTAAATAAAAACCGAAACCTAGAAAAAAGTAATTATTCCCTCAGAGATTCTCCTTTTTAAAAAAAAAACATTTCTGCTACTTTATAACAAATATTATTCCTAATTTTTTCTGTTCCATGTTTTGTAAATAACATTTATTATCATTCTTTAAATTGTCATAATAAATCACATAAAGTGATAAAAGTAGTTTAACCATTCCTTGGTAAAATTTTGTGAAAATCATTTTGTTTAATTTTTAATTACTTTCTTCTGAAGGGAATATTTTCCGATTTAGAAATTTTTCTCCGAAATTTTTTTTTTACAATATCTGAATTCTCTCAAGATAATAAAAAACATCTTCATTATGATTAATAATAATAAATTCTAATTAATCAGGCAGACTTGCATACAAACATATATTTCAAAACCTTTTTAATATTCATATCAAGATGTAATAAAACTACTCTCTCCTCAATATAACACTTAACTCACTTTTACTTTCAAAATGACAAAGAGCATATTTGTACTTTTACTTTCTTTCTTATTTCATTAAAGTTATCTATCATTTTATTTTGGAAACACAGAAATTATTGCTTCTAAGCAAAAATGAAAAACCTCATTTCAAAATATTCATTCCTCCCCCCCCCCTAAAATAATAAATAATTTGAAAAATTTTCAAAGGTAAAATCAGAACCTTATTTTTTCTTTGATTATGCTTTTTTCCATAACTTAATCCTCCTATATTTTTTGCTTAGAAGTTTACTTTGGATTTACACTTCAGAATTAATTTTCAGTCCTATCATAATATTTAGATTGCCAATTTCTATCAATTTATAGTCTAAAAAAATTATACAAACAAATGATGAATTAAGCCATATCATATTTGGTATAATAAACCCAATATATTTATTAAAAAAATGTTAGCAATTTTTAGTACTTATTTAGAACACTGAATAATGAGGCCATTCTTAATACCTTACAAATCTAACATAGAAATACGAAGAAAAAAAAGTGCTTAACATCAAAGATTTCATCAAAAAAACTACTTGTCCTGATGTAGAACTAAAGGACCAATCACAGCAGCTATTCATTTAATTATGCTTTCAAATACATGGAATGGAATTGAGTATCACTCAAATGTACTATGACCATCAAAGGATCAAATAATGATATCTATTAATTTTTGTAGCTATACTTATAGTTAGTGAATAAATTTTATTATTACTGTATCCAGAATTTTTTAAATCCTATTTCGTAAAGTGCCCAACAATTCTTGGCCACCTGGTGTATTATAATTTGCCAGAAGAAATACATTATTTAGTGTTATGATATAATAATTTTTAACAAGTCAGTAAATCAAAATAATTGTGCATAAACATTTTTCAGGCAAAGATACTCTTCATACTCCATACTAAATATTTTTCATTCTTATTTCCTCTAGTTTTTTATAATTGCACAATTATCTTCATACTAACTAATTCAAATTCCTTTAATATTAAAATACTGAAACCGTTGTTTTTATTAAAGTCTAAGATTCCATTATTCTTTATTGTGCACTTTGAATAGATTCAACACCAGTTCAGAAGGAATAACAAATTTGTTAAAAAAAAAAAAAAGTCAATCAAAAGTACTCTTTTCATTTTCTTGAAAGATTGTCAAGAACTTCCTTCCCAAACTATGTATATACACAGATTGATATTTTCACGGGAGCCTTTTAACTTTTAATTTCCATATCTGAAAAAAACTGTTTGAGCATTACTGTGGCCTGTACCTTGCCCATGAGTTAAATTAAAAACAAAAAAAAAAGTTAGAAAATTAATTACTTTGCACTTTGAAAAGAAACAAAAAAGAAAAATCTACTTGATGTTTCAAACTGAGAATCAGAAATATAATAACATTGGGATATCTAAGAGAGCAAGCATACCATTGGCTGCATGAAGTAAGAAGGGGGGGGGGGTAAGGACATCTGAGGTTGATTACTATCGTTGGAGCTTTCAAATCAGAATATCTGTAGGACTTTTAGTGAGTTTTAGATTTATGATGTAGAAATTAAAGGATTTTAAATTATTTGAAGTTCTTTAAGGAGCAAATCTGAATCCAAAATAGTGACTGCTCATTTTCGAGGCATAGCAGATGGGCATAAACCCTGATAAAAAAAATATCCAATTTTTCAAATATGTCATTTGTTTAGGACATTTCACAAGTGACTTCTAAAAGGTTTGGAAAAATGTTCAATAAAGTTCCTGTATGGTTGAAAATATGCTGTGCCTGTCTGTTTTGGTTATTCCAATCATTATGTTTAAAATGAGGCTTTTTAGTCTCAGAATACTCATTTTTGACTGATTTGAATCTCTTGATTAGTGGTTCCTTTAAAGATATTTGGGTACTTTTCCATTTCACCGGCACAAATCACGCCAAGATTTTATTGGCGACTTTATCGCTTGCGCCTTTAAAATGAAAAAGTACCAATATTTGCAAATGAAAGCTCCTTTGTAACAGATCACCAGGTTTCATTGTTGGGTGAATTTTGGTTTGATCTGGTTCAATCTGCAGTTCCTGAATGAATGATTGAAAAGGTTCCAGTTGAAGCATTGTGTTATGCCTGGTCTTCTTTTAAATTATTCAATGACTATGGACATGTAAAGACGGTTGTTAAGTTCGAATATATCAGGTGCATCTCTTGATTTTTGTAAATTTGGCCAAAAATATTGGAAGGAAGAGTTTTTTTTTTTTTGCATTGAGTTAGTTAGATAACACTGTCAAATCAAGTATCTTTTAGATTGTAGTTCTTGCAGAGAATCATTGATATCAGTTGAAGGGGGTAGGACTTAAATGACCACTATGATGGGATGAGACCTTGGTGGCTAGATAAAGAGGAACTTCTTCATTTTTAAGGAAGAAAGTTATGTGGCTGTGCTGGTCCTCTATCTTGGATTGAATAATGATATATTCACTAACAAGGTTTGTAGAAGATTTTAGGTGGTTCGATTTAACTTCTTGCAGGATCAGATTGTAATTTGCTCTGAATCTTATCATTTTTGGCTGTATTTTAGAAAGGGGTGAGAGCAGGAAATCCTTCTCAGCCCCTTTTGGTTCACTTTCTGCAAGGGGAGGGAACTATTTTTAATTTGAATGTTATTAATTTTAGAAGCAGAATCCTTTTTTTTTTTTTACTATTTTTTATGAGGGATTTATATCTTTCCAAATCAGTATTGGTAGAAAAGGGATTTGCATGAGAATAACGATTACTCAGTGGCTCTTTTTTAATTTTATTAATTTTAGAATTTATATTATGCGAAAAAGATTTTATTGAGCAAAGATACAAAGAAACATGCTTACCTGTTGCATTCTCATTTCCAAATATGTCCTAAACTATATAAATCCCTTATACCTATACATTTCTTCATCAAATCACAGTTATTAATAAAAAAAAAAAAAAGAATTCAATTTCTGTTGCAATTTGCTTCCAAAGCGTCAAATATGGAAAATGTGCAATCAACAACAATTTTATAAAAGCGATTTTGCAAAGAATATTTTAATTTTTACCAATAATGGAATCTATTATAATATACTACTCAAATATCTTATGTATGAGGATAATTAATAAGCAAAATACATAATATTTCATCAAACATTTAAAAATTTCCATTAAAATAAATCCATGAAACTCAAATTTAATAATAAAACTAATTTATCATATAAAGTCTTCCTTTTTTTAAGCAAAATTAACTTTTGAATATAAAAAATTAATAAATCATTTGCATTATAACTACCTTGTATTCATATTGAATAATTTATAAGAACAGTTTAGTCCTTCAAAACAATAAACAATATGGTTGCCAGATGTTTTATTGAATAAATGTCATGTAATTTAATTCAATATTATAATAAAAGTCTTTTTTAAAAAACTGATCGCTACTCAAATGACAGGAAATTGTATAACACATAATGAGTCAGAATTGCTCATATTTTGACTGATGTACTGCAGACGTTTAATCTTCTACATATGTTAAAAAATATTTAAAAAAAAAGATTTATGTTTTTTAAAGAAAAATTGAAGTTACTTATTGGGGTAAAGTCTTTACGTTTTTAATACATAGTTTCAGAACCATTCAGAGCTTATTGAATATTTTAACAATTTTAGAATACAGAAAATTACAAATCTTGAAAATCTAAGTCAAATGGTATATTTTAGCATTGAATACTGATAATTTATGTCATAAGATTATTATTTTTAAAATTTCTGAATGAATGACATTTTTTAGCTAATTTGAAGAATTTTAAGTCTTTATGGAAAGATTTTAAATTTAGTTTTGTTGACAGCAAGTTTTTATGACATGAATATTTTTTTTATTTATGGGTCAATTTTAAGGCCTTGATAATAATTGAAAATTAGGAAATACATTGAACATGTTAAGTTTATAGCTGGTTGCCTTGAGTTAAAAAAAAATCTTTTACCACCCTGATAAAACATAATTTTAAAAATGAAATAATGCAAGCATATCTAAGTTAGAAAGGTACATAATACTTTTAAGAATTCATACCAAGGATTTCATATAAATGCTTAATTATGGTCAGTTATTGCAAATAAATCTTCCTTCGAATTCAAAGATTATAATTAAAAGTAATTGCATTAATAATAAAATGACAATCAGATTACAGACTGATTTTCTGTGATTCATTTACTCATTTCAAGAATAAAAAAATGAAGGCATATCCAGGGAACAAAATAATTCCTTTAAAGTAGCTAAGTCTTCCACTCAGAATTAATATATATACATACATTAATTTAATGCTCTATAAAATTTATGCAGAAATAATACTGAAGAAATTTTTGCCCATTAAAATGTTCAATGAAATACAGATAATTATTTTCGGGAAAATTTTTTAGTAGGATATAGAATTTTAAAGTATAAACACAAAACCTGAATTTTTTTCAATCACAACGAAATAAAAATTTTACAGAACTATACACTTACAAAAAGCTGATTAAAAATCGACATAAAAAATTAAATAAAAAACGAAATATAATCAGATCTCTTTATTATGCTAATAAAACAACAATGAATATCAACTTCATTGAGTAAAAAATCTATAAAAAACATATAACTTACGATTTTCCCATCAATGTTTACAAAAACAACAGGAGTTGAAGCATTGAAATTAATAAATAATCAAAAAATGAATGTATTCTATTTAATATCATTGCCAGTTTCAAACCGTAGATCAATTTTTATCGGCGCTAGAGCCCATTGCATAATGTTATCAGCCTATTTTAGTATGAGATCTGAATATTGTGGTGTTGTCGGTTTAGAAATTTTAGTAAATAAACAATTCCTAGGACAACCACCAACTTAAATATGCAGTTTTTATTTCATTATATTTAACATTTACTAGACATGTAACCAAAAGTTGTTTCTTCTCATAGCCCATTGTTCTGTTCTGAACCATTTAAATTTTTAATCGTGGGGATAATTACTTATGAACTGTTTTCAGGTTCGTTCATTTAAAATAATTTAAATTTTTCTGATTAAATCAATCAATATTTTTGAGTGAAAAAAAACTCAAATTGGAGTTTTCATGTTTTAAAAAAAAATATGATCAGTTATCTGATAAAATTCAACTTTTCGTCCGAGCTTTCAAATGGCGGGTGGCCAGCTTCTACTTCAGCGCTAAGTGTGACTGAAATTGTAAGTTTTTACTCTTGTTCTTTCTAAATGTTTGCCAAAACCTACACAGATGTCTCCGACCTGTATTCACTAACCTTATCTAGTGTTTTGTTACTTCCATTTCCTAAACTGATGTTGAACTTAACCCTCAGTTGTAAAAGATTGGATACATTTTTTTACAGCTTATATCTGTATTCTCTTTTTTGAGCTTACCTTTCGAAATAATACTTAGTGGCTTACATAAAAATTAGGTTGAATGAAAAGTCAAATTCTTAACTTCAAGATTAAATTTTTCATGGCACTGGGACTGTTATAGCAAATTTGTCTTGGTTTAACTTATATAAAATAGTATCGGAGTTTCATTTTTTTTTTTTTTTTTTTTTTTTTTTTTTTTTTGTATTTCTAAAATGTCATTTCTACGCATCTAATTGCCCAATATATCATTCATTTCTCTGTTGCGGCACTGCCACATTTGTCTCTTGCATAAATAAACTTCCCCATCACTCACATTCTATCTCTTTATTTTAAATCTATCGAATATTGTTTGTTTGTTAAAATATAGATAACTCCAGTGGCATATCCAGAAATTAATTGAAGGGGGAGGGATATCGTCATCGCCGTGAAAGAAGCAAGGTCTCTAGTTTAAAATTACCCCTAGGTAAAAATTAAAGAATACGTTACATCAATCTTATTTCTCCTGTTTAAAAATGTTCAGGGATTCATGCAATTTTTATCAAGTTACAAAAATAAAGATCTTCAAGAAAAATATTTAAAAAAAATACCGAGGAAATTCCTGCTAATCAGAATCTGTGAAATCCGATAAGATTGAAAAGCTGATAAAAAAAAATTTGATTACAAAACAGGTCACAAATATGAAATGAAAAATTCTATACTTATAAGTATCTACAAAGTTATATTTATTTTCAATTTTGTAAAATATTTAAGACTTCTTCAGTTCCTGATACATTTACATATACACATATAACAGAGTCCATTTAAACGCATTTCAGAAACACTGTTTCTTAAATAATTTTTTAAAAAATATTTCTTAGTTGAAAGCGATCCATCTGCATTACATGTTGTAACAGGCAAAGGTGAGTAATTTTTTTTTTTTTTAATTTATGGATCTTTCGGGAAATATCTATACAAGAGATAGCATGCGTAGATATTTTCTTCTAGAAACATTACTTCCATAGAAATTCATCTAGTCTGCTTTGCGACCCGTGTGGTGACCGGGAATGATAGAATAGTTCCACACTGTAGCTCATGCATGTCGTAAGAGGCGACTAAAATAGGTACCCAGCCTCTGGGGGTATAGCCGGGCACCCTACCCCTGGGGATTATATCAGGGGACCTCAGCGATTTGCCTTCTTCAGGTAAGTACAGGCATCATGACCTCAAGGCACCTTAGTGATCTTTTTCTTTCCCATGGGGTTTACTGTCTTTGATAAACATGAGTGACACACTCCCGGGATACCCTATCAAACCTTCTCTATTTTCGATCCTCCTTCTTGTAAACTACTTTTTATCTTTTTTTCAACTTCACGTCTAGACCACAGTTTAATCTTGTTTGGCGCAGCATAGCCATATCTGGCTCTTGCGCCAATAAACTTTACATTCATTCACTCACTCTCTCACTCACTAGTCTGCTTTGCCTATAATTTTCTTTTCCACAGTTGATATTCTGCAGTCAAAATACTAATACTATAATCTAACAAATCCGAAAAATGTTTCTTTCAGTATTTCTAATTTATTTTCAGCAGCAAATACCTGAGGTCCTTCTCCGGTTGATTAAAATATTGAATGAACTCAAATAACTTTGCATTCTGTGAAGAGAAAGAGGTGATACGTTGAGATAGATATTTCTGAATACCTGTTTTAGGCGCTTTCATTGATTACTGTCTGACAGAAAAGGAGGCATTCTGTACTCCTTTCTCAGGAAACTTTTGGGTTGGGGGCCGTTACTTGATCGAGGTTCAAAATTCCGAGATCCGTTGCCAATAGCCCCCGTGTTGCTTCTAGTGCGATGTTAATAAAAACTGAACTAAACTGAACTTTTAGTTGGGGGGGGGGGGATCTATAAGAATCCACTCTCCTCTCGAGGATTCGACGTTTGGACTTCAAGGAGGACAGACGCACGAAACTATGGAGCTTTCTAAGCCTTACGTGGGCGCCCAGGCGCCGAACGATGCGAAGGACACCGGAACGGTGACTCCGGAGAGCAACGACCAACCACCAGCAGCAAAAGAAATATGCTACACTCACACAATCCTTGCGAAGCTAGAAAAAATTATCAGACAAAGAATCGAGCACCTTAACGGACTCATAGACATAGAAGAAGAGAACCCAGAAGTCAGATCCCAACCACTACTCGAGGACCTGTATAAGCAAAAGAAAACCTGCCAAGCGGAACTGGACAAAATTCTAGGTGAGATGAACTTTATTTCTCCTTGCCCTTTAAAGAATTGCCAGAAACATAGCAAATCTGCTATTAAAAATCTTAGGAAACGCATTGCTGAGTCATGCAGTTTAACTGAAAACAAAGCCGCATCACCTTCTGCAGTTAGCCAAACTAGAACTCCCAAAGCTCAACGCGTGATTGACGCAAATGGTTTTCAAAAACTGCAAAAAGGGCAGTCACTAATGAAAATAATAATGTAAACTTAACCACGAGCAATAGCTTCAATGCGTTGGGGGCAATTGATCCCAATATGGCGGACGCTGACATCCCCCCCACACCTCCAAAGATTCAACCGGTAATGCTTAGGCTTACCCAGAACTACAACATCATCATCCAGGCCATAAACAGGGAATTCCCGAATTCAACTTGCAAGCTATCGGGACAGTATATAAAAGTCTCACCCAACTCAGAAGATGATCACCGTGGAATTACC
>BMAW01066692.1:444928-476654 GCA_019974015.1 Nephila pilipes
CGTCCTTTTAAAATTTGTTTAAAAGGACTTCCAGTGCACGCTGATGTGGAGGACATCAAAAAAGACCTTATCTTTAAAGGCATCAAGGTAGAGAAGGTCGTTCAACTCAAGCAATTAAAAACAAAATTTCCCACTCCCCATTTTTATGGTAGAAATCCGTAGGGGAGATGACGCCCTGGAAATCTATAAAGTACAATCCCTCATGCACATCATTGTCAAGATAGTACCTTTTAAAAAGAAGCAAGGAACTACGCAGTGTTACAACTGCAATTATTTCCACCATTCTTCACATAATTGCAGAATGAATGCCAGATGCCTCAAGTGCGGTGAAAACCACCGCACTGGGGAATGCACTATTAAAGAAAGGTTAGAAAACCCACTATGCATTAATTGCAACTCTAACCATATGGCCTCTTGGAAGGGATGCCCGCTGTTCCCTAAAAAGAAACCAGCAAAATGTCAGTCTACTCAGAAAACGGAAAACAGGAACCTCCCTCCCACCCAACCCACAACTGCAGGTGTTACTTTTGCGAACATTTGCAGTAACGAAACCACCCAAGAGATGGCGCCTCAAATAGCCCAAATGTCAGCCGAAGCCAAACACCAGTTTGAACCGGCTACTGCCCCTATTACCACCCCACAACTAGGAAATTTTAATTTCATTACAGCCATTGCAGAACTACAAAACCTATTTAATAAATTCCCGAAAATATTCGAAGCCCTAAACAACATGTCGAAAGTTACCAGCGACTTCGACAAGCTCAACATTTTCATATCGGGTGTAATCACGACACCACCCACTTCCAATAATTAAAATTCACCCTTCTCGGACTCAAACTGGTGTTTTGAAATGCTCAAGGTGTAAAGTTCCACGAAGTAGAATTAAGGAACTTCATAGATAAGCACAACCCTGACTTAATACTAATCCAAGAAACACATCTAGGACCAGGAATGAAATTTTCAATTCCAAACAACACCACTTATAGAAATGACAGACCCATCACAAACAATCGCCCGTTTGGCGGAACTGCAATTCTTATTAAGAAACCTCTCCCACACTACAATATCCCAACACCCACATTAAACGGTGCAGAAGCAACTATCGTTGCCCTCACCCCAACGGATGGAAACCCAATACTCATTACCTCGATGTATATACCCCCATCTGTCAGAGTCACTCACGTTCCAACAGACATAAATTCTATTCTAAATCTAGGGCTGACTTCACTAATATGCGGAGTTTAAATGCTAAACATACAACCTGGGGCTGCACATACAACTCATCGAGAGGTAATGCACTTAAAAACTTTGCAGATCAGAACGGCATAGATATCTTAGCCCCACCCACTCCAACACGATTCGGACATAACTCCGCCTCCACCATCGACATTGCTCTTACGGCGAACTTTGATTGGCCCTTCCAGATACACTCGCTACCGGAGTTAAGTAGCGATCACCACCCAGTTCTCATTCACTTTGCTTCTCAAGAGAAGTTTAAGGTTCCTTCACCGAAGCTCCACACCAACTGGGAATTGTTTAGAAAAAACATTCCTTGACACAACCATCAACACTTTTACACTCCCCAAAGCACAAAGCGGAGAGGATATAGAAATTGAAGTAGCCAAACTAACACACAACATTTTAAGTGCAAAACGCCTCAAAACCAATCCAGACAAACAAACAGACATTTATCGGCAGAGAGCTTAGAAACCTTTTTCGAGAAAGGAACAAAGCCAAAAATCTTTGGCAGTTCACAAGATTCCCTGCTGATAAACAAAATTTAAACAGAATTCAAAACGAAATAAGGCGTAAAGTGCACTTACACAAACAAAAAGATTGGGAAGAAACTCTGAAGAACCTGAATGCTGAAAACGGCACTCTATGGAGTATGTCAAAAGCACTCAGAAAGAGAAGACCCCCTGTTTCCGCCCTAAACGGCCCAACTGGTATCGCCCTGAGTGACGCAGACAAATCTGAAACACTCGCTGACTCACTTCAAAGTCAGTTTAAACTAAACGATCTAAATTCACCAACACATGATAGCACAGTGAAACACGTCGTTCACGAATTCTTCATGAATAAAGAAAACCTCGAAAATTCCCCCTCCCACTCCACCATTTGCTTCAGAAATCGCAAATTACATGAAAATCCTAAAAATTAATAAAGCACCAGGCAAGGATGGCATAACAAACAAAATTATTAAATATTTACAGCACCTATGCATCTTTCCAGAAATATCATCCAAAATATGCTAGATCTTGGTCACTTCCCGGATTCTTGGAAAACAGCCACAATCATCCCGATCCGAAAACCTGGAAAAGACCCAACAAAGCCTGAAAACTACAGACCAATATCCTTACTCTCAGTACTAAGCAAAATCGCAGAAAAAATTATCCACAATAGACTGAGCAAATTCAATAGTGAAAACGACATCCTGATACACGAACAACATGGCTTCGTTCCAGAGCTCTCCATCACACCAACTACTCAGAGTTGTGGAACTAGTCAAAATTGGATTCTACAAAGGACAACTCACAGGTGCAGTTTTCCTTGATATTCGGAAAGCATTCGACCGGGTCTGGCATACTGGTCTACTTTATAAACTAATAAAAATTAACCCCCCCCACCTAATCAAAATTATCAAATCTTATTTAGAAAATCGAAATTTCTCTGTCATCATCAATAGAACCTACTCTTCACCAAGAAATATCGCAGCAGAAATCCCGTAAGGAAGAATTTTATCGCCGACCCTCTTCAACTACTTCGTGAACGACATCCCAAAACACCCAGACACAACTCTCTGCGTGTACGCAGATGACACTGCGATACTAGCACGTCACTACTTCCCGAAAAACATAGGCCAAGCACTAAACAACCACCTCAAAGACTTAGAAGTATGGTACTCAACTTGGAAAATAGCCCAGAATGTTTCCAAGCTAGAGGTCGTCTTCTTTAATAAAAATAATAGAAACATTGAACCTGACATATATTTAAACAATAACAAAATCCCCTGGTCCACAAAATACCTCGCTGTTACGTTAGATAAGAAACTCACTTTCAAACAACACGTAATACTAATTAAGCAGAAATATAAAGCAGCAGTCAGAAAATTTTTCCCCCTTCTCGCGAGAGACTCTACATTAAATAGAACCAACAAGATGCTTATCTATGCACTGATGCTTAGACCTATCCTGACTTACGCCTCCCCTGTCTGGGCCTACTGTGCACCTACTACTATGGATATCCTAGAAAGCTCTCAATCCAACATCCTTCGAGCAATAGTAAAAGCACACTGGTACATGCGCACTGCTGATATCAGAAATTCATTAAATTTCCCAACCCTTAAGCAATTCATCAAAAAACTAGCGAAAAACTTCTACAATAAAATCGATATCTCCTCCAACAGAACCATTCAGGCAATAGAGAAATATACACCAATCAATAATAATCAACTTCTGCACAGACCACGTGAAACACTACTAGATTAATTCTCAATTTCTCATCATCATCATTTTTCTACACCGTTTCCTGTCAAATTCTACTTCAAAATGACATGCATCATCAAAAGCCAATAGGAGCGCACACAGCAACCAATAGGAACGCTCCCTCTCCACATTCAAGAACCAACTTCAATTTCTTCTTATCCAGACATGAGGAATAAGTCAGGATACTTCTACCAACGCCACTAGTATTAGCCTCACTTAACAGTAATAATAATCAATAGCATTTATTTAAAAAAAATTTAAAACTTCAATTTTAAAATTTGAAACTTTTAAGATAAAAAGGAACCACCTTCAAGAATCTTCTCTTTCTCGTCGTCAGCACTCTGACTATACCTTAATGTCCATTCTGCAAATAAAATGGACTACTCAGATTCTAATATCTAATAACTTAAATTTAAATTTAATTTTAAATTTTTAAAAATTTACTGATTCATAGTTATTATAACTTTTAATTTTAATTGTAAAATTAATAACTAAGCATTGCTCGTTTAACTTTTTTACTCTGGCAATTCATTATTTTTTCAATTTTTGAATTAACTTCTGGGCAAGCTGAAAACCAAAGTTCTATCTCACCTCCAACTAATTAATTAAAACTGGGGATTAAAGCCCGTGAGGGTTATGCACCCCAATATAAAGTCACGTTCCTACTCTCCTCTCTTCGTCTTTTAACACTGATCCAGAGGAACATTGGTGACAGCAAACACTTTTCTATTCTTTTCTTATGAATTGCTTTAGATTGAATCATTTTTTTCTCTTACAGGTCAAAACATTTAAGCATGAAAAGAAGAAAAAAAGTATCTTTTTAAAGTTTAGAAAACCTATAACAATATATTAAAAACATTATCTTGAAATATTTCAATATCCGGGAAAAGTCCAGAGTGTATATGTCCCCTTTGCACCTCCATCCCCGGATACGCAACTGGATAACCCCTACGAGGGCTTTAGTTTGCTTTCTTACTTAAATTTTAGAGTTGGAAAATTTATCGGATTATGTGGGGAGCATCTTCAATATTGTCAATTTCCACTCAAAAAGTGGAATTTAATTATACTAAGGGGCGAATTCCGTGTTACGACCACTTTATAAATTCCTATGGTAGTAGAAGAATCTACAATAACAAGAAACTTAAGGATTTTTTTTGCCCTTATGTACTTCTAACACTACTACTACTTGATTAACAAGTTTCCTGGAAGTATTTGGGTATAGGCTTTCAGATACAGAAAAACCACATACATTCGAAATTAGCAATTTCAATAACATAATCAGAGAAGTTGAAGATAACTCTTAATGTGGCCGTGATAGCCTGGTGGTCATGGGTGCGGACTCGTAGATGGTGGTTTTTCTTTGAGTCGTGGGTTCGAGCCCTGAAGCCACAAAAGACCCACCATGTAGACGGGGTTGATGCACGTTAAATCTGTCATGGCTCAATGTCCTTCCGTGGGCATGGCGAGGAAGTTTGGAGAGGGAGGTGCTGGCTCAGGTGTCATCCTCGTCACTTGACCGAGGTTGAGAATTACGAAGTCCGTTGCCAATAGCCCTTGTGCTTTTAATACGGCGTAAATGAAATCAATCCATATTCTTTCCACACACACACACACAAAAAAAAAAAACAAAAAAAAAAAAAACCTAAGCACTGCCCTATTTATCACAGTTTAATTCAAAAGATTGTTGAAAGAAACAGTGCAATCCAGGATTGATATTTAGAAGATTCCATAGATGTAGGAACGATTCATGTACTTTCCATAAACCAACAAAACATATTCTAAATCATTTACTAGATTACAAGTGATCCACATTGATACACATTATCCTGCAATTCAACTTTATATGAAAGTTCTGTGGCGATGATCATTCCGCTGAAGATTCGAACGTTCAAAATCTCCTCTCTTCCTTTTTTGTTTTTGTTTAACTGAACATTATATCAGTGATTGTAATGTTCACCGAAATATTTCAAAATATTTGCTGCAGTAAAAGTTCCCATTAGTTTTTCAATTTCTGCTTTTTATAGTTATTAGTATGAATTTTCTCTGAGGCCACCCAATCGATGCTTATATCAAATTCTGTTACCGATCTTGCAAGTCACCTATTCATTCCAAATAGAAAAATAATGTCCCGAAATCCAAAGAAAACCCTTTTGGCATTATAGTGAGATTGTATGAAAATCTTAGTGGCCATTCAAAGAATAATTTTTGGGGATTTGATTTTTTAGAGAATAAATAGAACTGAGTAATTATCAGTTAATAATGAACAGATTGTTATTAGATTTTCCCTAAGTCTGGCGAGAGTTGATAGGGTTTATGTTGTAAGCAAAAAAAGCATTTGTATATAACATTTGCTATAGAAGTAATGTGTTTGCTTCTAGATTCATCTGAAGCTATTATGATAATGTTCCGGAATCTGTATTCAACTAATTCCTTAAATAAGCTACGAATGATAGAGATGAATAGATTTTTATATAGGAATCTCTCTCTCTCTCTCTCAGGGTAGTATAATGATACGCAGTAAATCTGTGAAATGAGTTATCTTGGAATAATCACAATCTGTTCTCCATTAATATTCCATTTGTGAAGTAATTTCATAACGTTGCGTTCATCTTCCATCAAAATTTTTAGATGCAATGATCTAGGACTATTGAAATATATTGGGAAAAAAATTACGTTTGAAATTTGAGTGTGAAAAATTTATTAGCTAATCTTATTTTTCCTGAGAGAATTTCCTATCCAGACAATTTTAAAAGAATAATGTTTGGGGTCCATTGCAGAAAATCCAGTACGATTCTAAGAGCTTTTGTTTAAATCATATTGAAAAATTTCAGCTGATTATCTAACTATTTATTTGTGACATGACGAGTATATTCAAAGATACTGAAAATACAATTGTTATTTAATTTGATTAGATATTCGACTATAATGTCGTAAGTAGGAATGGGAGTCGAAAGAGCTATCTGTTCTTTCGAACCAGTTTATCTCATAGAGCGAGAACACCAAAGTCAATGAAGCTTTTGAAACCTCTCCTTTGCTATTCTAGATTACTCAGAGTCGTTTCCTCCTCTCTGCTTTCCAAGGTGTATAAACTTCTATAACATGACGTATCACGGAACACCAGAGAAGTCCGAAGATATTGCCGTCATTCCTCCCCCATACACACACTTTCGGCACATTGTGGGATGAAACGAGTACTTTTTGGACATGGATGAAAAAATTCAAAGTTTCATTATTGAAGTGGATCGTAATGAGTAAAGGAGTCAATTAACGATTTTAAACATTAGTGTATATATGTATTCAAATCTAAACAAATTCAACTATAAACGAATTTCGTCCCGATAAGCAAAACCTGAAAGAAGAAAAACCGAAAAAAACCTGAATGCTCCCAAGTGATTACATATTGTCGATATAACTAGTGTGAGTTTTCATGTATCTGTTTATGTTACGCAAATGGGTATTTTTTCATATGAAACTAAGTAAAACCTAATAGATTTATTCTAAGATCACTTGCTTCTTTTCGTTTCGCGCCTATCGTCAAGCGTATATCACTATTCGATTCAACACAAAAAAGTACATAGACTATAGTCCTCACTAAAATTTCTATTGGAGAATAGCTGGTTGAAACTGCCATTCTTGTAAGTGAACCCTTTCGTCCCACTGTGTGGTGCCCTTCACTCGAACTGTATGCAAGTTAATGTTCTCTGAAAACCCTCACCACCAGCTGCCGAATCTCTATCGACAAACAGACATCGATACTCCCTTCCACACATTTCCCCAAATAGAGCCATTAACTGACGAGAGCACGGTTGAGCCGCAATAGCGCTCATCGCAGCGATAATTCAATAAGAAGGAAAAACTAAATCGAGCAACCCCAGGGGAACAACAATGAAGGAGAAAAATTCATCCGAAAGAGATCTTTCCGCAGGGGAATAAAAAACCTAGCAAAACAAGTTTTAAATCTAGAAAAAAGCTGTTTAGGTAGGTTTTTTACAGATCTTCTAGTAGACCTACTAAAGCAGGTTAAGGAATGGTAAAGATCAGGATAAACAATTTTGAACTGGAAAATGGGTCTCTCTAACCGGCAGGTCTTTAGATCTTTTGTTCGTTTTGTAGTCTATTTCTTTATCCAAATGGAATTAAAAACTGTATTGTTTTCCCATTTAATCGTATTTTTATTTTCCATCTAATTTACTTTTAAATTTATGGACCAATTCTAAAATTCGCACATTTTTATTAGGTATGAATTAGAATGTGTATAAAGCATTTATATGGTGTGCATAACAATGTTCAAACATTTTGCTTATGCATTTACAATTCTCACAAAGAATATTTTTGATTATCATATACTCTTTAGGACTTATAATGTAAGACTAAATCGAAGATATTTGGCTACAACAGGTTTGTTTCTGATCCGGACAAGATCAAAGCTGTCAGCTATTTCCTAACGCTAAAAAATTTACACGATGTCTGAAGCTTTTTGGAACTGTATTCCTATTACCACCGTTTCATCAGAGATTTTTGCTACCGGGCTCATGCACTTCACTGCTGAAAGGGGATTCTAATTATGTAGTTTTCTCAAACAAGACACTGCCTTTCACAAATTAAAGAAAACATTTACTTCTGATGTTATTTTAGGACTGTTAAGTCGAGAAGGCTTCCACATCACTACATATAGATACTAGTGGTTATGGAACCGGCGCGATTCTCTTACAATGAACAAGACAAGAGTGAACAAGATGCATATGTTTCACAGTTACTTTCAAAAACAGAGAGGAATTATTCCACAACGGAAAAAGAATATCTTGCGTCGTATGGGCAGTGCACAAATTCCGGACGTACTTTTTCGGGAAGCAATTTAATGTTGTAACAAACCATCATTCTCTGTGCAGGCTAATTAGCCTTAAAGACCTTTCAGGAAGATTAGCAAAATGGGTTTTGAGTCTTCAAAAATATGACATGTGCATTATATATAAGAGTGATAAGAAGGATAAAGATACCGACAGTCTTTCAGGAAATCCTTTGGAAAATAACACTGACTCTTCTGAAGAAATTAACGTCCTTGACTCATTCTCGAGCTTAACAGTGGAAGAATTCAGAACTCGAAAAAATTATTTCGTAGAAAAAAAATCGGAACCAATAAGAATACCCTATGAATTAATTGATGGAGTTTTTTTTAGTTTAGTTAGTGTTAACGTCTCACTAGAAGCAGCACGAGGGCTATTGGCGACGGATCTCGTAACTTTCAACCTCGGTCAAGTGACGAGGACAACAACCTGAGCTTGCGTACCCCTCTCCGAACTTCACGTCATCGGGAGGACTTTGGGCCCCGAAAGATTTAACGTGCATCAGCCTCGGCTACACGGCAGGTCTTTGGCAGCCAAGGATTGAACCCGAGACTGAACGAAACTTATCGGTGAGGAGCTTTTTAAATTCTTCAAACGCCACTTCAAATGACACTGATCATTCCACAGAATTTTGGACCTTTTATGTCGTCCCTTTAATAATTCAGTCAATGAAGCAGCTAAAATAAAAATTTGGTATATATTTCTGATAATATCCTGTTAATCCCAAAAATGCTCAAATGTCAGCCTTTGAGGTGGGAACTGTAAACTCTTTGATAGTTTGGATCTTAATCTCCTTAGGAGATCTCTTACCTTGTCCAACGTAATGTCCAAGATATTTAACTTGTGATTGAACAAAGATACATTTGTTTATTTTAAGGCGCAACTTATCCTTGTCAATCCTTTCTTACACTTGATCAAGATGTTTCAAAAGCTCAGTCCAATCGAAGGAGTAGATTGCTACATCGTCAAGGTAATGCACAGCAAATTCGTCACACCCTCTCATTTGTTCAGCCATCATTTTACTGAAGTAGAAGGGAGCATTCTTCGGTCCAAATTGCATTCTAAGTGGTCGAAAGGATCCAAAACTGGTAACGAAAGTTACATATATTTGTGCTTCTTTGGTTAGAGGTATCTGCCAATAACCCTTTGACAGATCTAGTACACTAATGTACTTCGCTGCAGCAACTGCTTCAATCCGTTCCTCAATGTTAGATATAGGGAAATATTGTATCTTTGTAATTTCGTTTAATTTCCTGAAGTCAATGTGTTCCGAACTGCATACTTTTCCAGCAGAAATACGTGACTCTCGCCAGATGACGCTGTTGATTAGAGTGAACAGCGTAAAAAAATAGAACGATCTTTAACTTTGAACTAAAACGAGAGAGAATGCTTTTTTCTCTACTATGTAACCTGTGTTGCGTTTTGTAGCTCTATGTGTAACTGTTATTGTTTTGTAATTTAATGTCAATACATTATTTTTATTTACAAGGAAGTGCAGAGTTTTCATTTGCGTGGAAGATTTAACTATCTTGATTGCAGCTAAAGCTTAAAGCACCTGCTCCCCGGAACGACAGAAAAGGTATGTCAAATTTTGATATTCTTAATGAATAATTACATATCTAATCTGAATTAAACGAGAAACTTGATTTAATTTTTAGTTTCTTAACATGGCATCCCTGCCAGGATTAGAGATTGTGTTTTAAAATTTAAATATACAAATATAAGAGATTGAAGTGATATATTTGAATATATTTTGATTAGCAAATTTGTTAAATTTGATAGTTGCAATAAAATGGCCACCGAAAACTCTGAACTCATTCAGTTATGCAAAAAGAAGTTAGAAATTCAAAAAACAGAAGTAACTGCTGAAGTGAGTTAAACTGAACTTTATATAGAACAATTAAATGATAAAATTGATTCTCTCAAATTAGTTGATTCGGATACAGAATAGTTATTGAAACCTGAGGTTCTGGATAAAGAATTAGAATCAGCTGAAGAATACAGTGAAAAATTTGTTACGTGGAGATTCAAAGCAAATAAATATTTGCGAAGTTTGAATCAAAATAAAGGTATTCACGACCCTCCCAATCACCCCAATCATTTAGCACGTGAAAAGGATGTTAAACATCAATTAATCAACGTCAAACTTCCAAAAATGATAATCCCAAAATTTTCTGGTAATATGAGTGAATGGTTTACATTCTGGAACTCTTACGAAACATCGATACATAATAATACATCTTTAGACGACGTCAATAAATTTGATTATTTAAAAACCCATTTAACTGGAACAGCTTTGGAAACTATCTGCGGTTTCTCTATTTCTCACAAAAATTATGTTAAAGCTATTAATTTGTTGGAACAAAGATTCGGCAGAAAAGAAACTTTAATAAACACCCGCATGAGTTATTAGAAATTTCTCTACTTAAGCGTTGAAATGACGTAAAAAGTTTGCGATAATTATTTGATAAAATTCAGATTCATATTGGAAGCTTAGAATCATTAGGCATCGCATCAGATACTTTTAGTACTTTATTATCCCCAGTAATTCTAAAAGCACTGCCAAATGATTTAGTATTTGAATTTCATAAAGAATTCGGAGAAGAATATTCCGTAAATGATTTAATTGAATTTTCAAACAAGCAGCTAATCGTGAAAGAAAAGACGGAGTTATATTTAAAAAAAAAAAAAGGAGATTCAAAATACGCACTCTCATATCCCACGAAGTGTTAATACCGTGAGTTGGCAAAAAGCCAAACCCAATGATAAGAGGGAAAAGGGGATAAAAGTTGTCAGTCAGTTGTCTGTATATAATTCCGCCGCGAAATCTAAGTGTTTGTTCTGTGAAAATTCATCACATGCTAGTACAAGTTGCGAATTGTGGAAGAGTTTACCACTTGTACAGCGCAAATCGATATTAATGAAGAAGCGTTTTTGTTTTAGCTGTGCCAAACCGGGACACATAAGTTCTTATTGTAAAACAAAAAATAAAATGTACTATTTGTAGGAAAAGTCATGCTGATATTATGTGTTACGAAGAAAATAAACATTTTAAAAATGAGAAACCAGAATTAAAGGAAGTTATTGAAAACACAACGCTTTCGAACAATAGTTGTTCTAGGGAAGTTAATCTATCTTCAAACTTTAATAGTTTATATTAAAGAAAATAATTTGAAGCATTTGATTAGGGTTATAATAGATATGGGTAGCCAGCGATCTTATATTACAAAATTTATTGCAGGAAAGATGAACTTAAAGGGGTTAGGAGAGGAAACTGTAAATCATGGTTTATTCGAAGGAATTGAACGCTCTGAAAAGCATCAAAGATACAATGTTAATCTTTCAAATGTCAACGAAAGCTTTAATTTTGAGTTAAAAGTTTTAGATAAAAAGAAAATTTGTGCTTCCTTACCTAGAATGAATGATGATAATTGTTTGAAACAATTAAAAGATATAGGTATTTTAACTAGTGATGCAATGATAAATGAGAAATCCTGTCTATATGAGAAAAAATCTGGTGTGATTAATTAGCACATTGAAGCTGATTACGCAGTTAACGGGGAATGGGAAACATCTTTCAGGAGATTTGGTTGCTGTACACACACTCTTAGAGTGGACCGTAATGGGTAAATCTGATGTAAAGGGCCCCTCCACAAATAGCTCACTGTTAGTATTGTCATTACGCTTAAATGAGGTAAAAATTACATATCTGTGGAAGTTAAACATTTTGGGTATTGACGATAGTAGCAAAAAACTCTCTAAAACAGAGACCCAACAACTTGCTTTGTAGCATTTCGGAGAAACCGTTAGCAGAGACAATACTGACAAATGTAAGGTAAATATACCTGGTTAGATGGACATCTTCCTTTACATGATAATAAAGAAATAGCCCCCAAAAGGCTAAGAAAAAACAGTTCGATCCCTGAAATCAACATATCGATTAAATTAATATCAAGAAGTTTTTAATCAGTGAAGAAGAGAAGGTATCGTTGAACATATTAATCAGAACAATGACATTTCTAAAGGCTTAGGTGTACATTATTAGGTATTTAAAGACACCTCAACAACTAAGGTACGTCCTGTATTTGACGGATCCGTTAAAACTAGAAACTCTGTATCAATTGAAAAGGGTCCGAATCTTATAGAAATGGTCCCAGCTATTCTAAATAGATTTAGATGGGGGGGGAAATAGGAGTTATTTCGGACATAAAGCAGGCATTTTTACAAATAATAATGAACGAGTCTGATTGAGATGTTTTACAGTTTATGTGGTGGAAGGATGGAGATCCACAAAAGTCAATCACGTATAGGTATTGTAAGGTTGTATTCGGAATATCATGCAGTCGCTTCCTACATGGAGCTGTTTTGAAACATGTATTAAATTGGGTAAAAGAGCCTTTAAAAGGTCTTGCCATGAAACTAAAAGACTCGATGTATGTCTATAATTGTGTTTCTAGAATAGATTCTGTTTCGGAGTTAGAACATTTCAGACCAGAATCTCAAAGAATTCTGATGACAGCTGAATTTGAATTTCGTGGATGGACAAATAATTACTTTTCTGAGTTAAATGAATTTGTACTAAAAAGCTCAAATTACAAAAAAAAAAAAAAAAAAAAAAAAAAGTACCGGTTTTAGGTTTTACATGGAATCTGAAAGACGACACTTTGTTTTGTCAGCTGATTAAAACAGAAAACGAGGATGAACCAATTACCAAAAGGAAAATTCTGTCTGTGGCAAACCAGTTATTTGATCCCATAGAGTTCAAGTGCCCCATAACATAATCCCTAAATTGCTTCTTCAGGAATGTTGGAAATTGGGTATCCCTTGGGATTCAAAATTACCTGAAGATATAATTAAAAGATTCCAAAAATGGAAGGATGAATTAATCGAACTATGAAATTTAAAAATTCCTCGTAGACTTTCAGATTTAGATCTTAATGAATCCAACTTGACACTTCATACTTTCTGCGATGCGTCCAAGTCGGCATAAGCGACTCGTATATTTTTAAGAGCAAAAAAAGAAGGGAAAGTTATTTACCAACTAGTTCAAGCAAGATCTAGGGTTGCATCCTTAAAGGGACTATCCATACCGATGATGGAATTATTCGCATGTAATATTGGAGCTACACTGGCAGATTCAGTGAAGAATGATTTAAAATTGAGAAATATTGAATCAGTTTTCTGGAGTGACTCCATGGACGTTATGTATTGGATCAAGAAAGAAGACCCTTGGATGACTTTTGTGACCAACCTAGTTAACGAAATAAGAAGACTATCAGAAGCCTCTGATTAGAGGTTTGTTCCTGGAATATATAATCCAGCTGATTTACCGTCAAGAGGATGCTCGGTAAAAACTCTACTTAAGAAGCAGTAGTACGAAGAACCTTTGTGGCTAAGAGACTCCAGAGACAAATGGCCACATTTTGAACTCGCAGCCGATGAAACTGTTATATATGCAGAAAAGAAGAAAATTATAATATCATCTTTGAATAATGAAAGTGACAAATTTTATAACGACATATCTTCCTACAAAAGAATAATTAGAGTTGCAGGTAGGATATATAGATTTTATGAAAATACTAAAACATGTAACAAGAAAACAGGAGAATTGTTTGAGGAAGAACTTAAGAAGGCTGAACTTAAAATATTGAAGAATGTTCAAAACGACTCGTTCTAAGGTGAAAAAAATGCAACGTCTAAAATCCTTAACGACTTTTAAAGACGCTGATGGGATTTTGAGAATCAAAACGAAACTTCTCATGCGAGAAGACGATGAAAATTTTAAAATTCCAATTGTTTCACCATCTGATTACCTTGTTGTCAAGAGTCTTATTTTGTGCAAACACCAATCTAAAAGGTTTCGGGCATCCTGAAGTGCAATTCCTGATGGTGGCTCTGAGAGAAAATTATTGGATAGTAAAGAGTAGACGAACTATAAATAAGGTTACCAAAACCTGTATAATTTGTCAAAGATTAGTGCCGGGAAACCAGAAATACCGGAAGGAACACTACGAATAGATCGAGTGAGAAACGCTTCCATTTTTGAAGTCATCGGAGTGGATGTTGCATACCCCTTAATAACAAGAGATAACAAGAAGGTGTGGATCGTAATTTTCACGTGTGTGGTTTATAGAGCAGTACATTTGGAACTATTGATATCTCTTTCAACAGATAATTTCATGCTAGCTCTGAGAATGTTTATAGCACGTCGAGGACGCCTGTCGATTATCTACTCAGATAATGGAACGAATTTCGTCGGAGCCAAAAACGCTCTAAAGACTATCAATCTAGAAAGACTGAAAGCACCATTTTCACCAATTTCATGGAAATTTATTCTTCTTGCAGCTCCATGGTGGGTGGATTTTGGGAGGGGACTCTTAAAAATAATTTTGGAAAAGGTTTTAGGTTGCACATCATTAAACTATCAAGAAATCAAAACGGTTTTATATGACTGTGAAAGTCAACTAAATTCCAGATCTTTAATCTATGTTAGTGACGATCTAGACGATCTATGCCCACTAACGCCTGATTTATTCTTAAAGGAAACACCTAATAGTAGTACAATTGACTTAGACTGAATAAAATCAATTGATAAGACAGAATTAAACAAGCGACTAGAGTATAGAAAAAGACTGAAGTCAGACTTACGAGCCAGATTTCGTAACGAATATTTGGGTCAGTTACATCAAAGATCAAGAATTCGAAAACAAATGTACATTCCTAAAATTGGGGACATTATTTTAATCTGGAATGATAATATCAAAAGAATTTGTTGGACATAAGGAAGAATACTGTCATTCTTTTCAAATAAAGATGAAATAATAAGAAGAGCTAGGAATAAAACTAAATCTGGTATTGTGATCAGTATATATATGTATGTTTGTGTAAAAATATGGTCATGAGGATTCGTTATCAATGTTTGTTTCTTAATAGGAGCAGTCAGGGCCGCTTTTTCTAGGCACGTACCTAGGGCGTAAAATATTTGAAGGCAAAAAAAATTGCAGGGCGAAAAAAGGGGGAAAATTAAAATTACAACGAACATGCCACTGGCTAGTGAGTCATATGTAGCTTGTATTTATGTGTGAATGCGCGCAGAGGAAAGAGAGGGCAGAGCAATGCGCCTGACTGATGATGAGTCAACGGTATTGTTTGGAGGGCACAGAGATAAGACGCTGATACAGAACACCGGTTTCCTCTCCCGTCCCTATTAACAGCTGATCGATCGATACTCTCTCTCACCTTTATAATCTAAAACTTACTGTTTTCGGATGAAGTGTATGTGAACATTTTTGTGTGTTTATGTTAACAATCGTAAAGTAAAATCGTAAATAATAGTGCTAAAAAGAAATTGGATTTCACTGTTTTGCTGGTATACAGAATAAACGAATTTCAGTTTACAGATACTTTTTTTCAATTTCATGATTATAATTACGGACATTACAGAATATTTCTAAAACAAAATGAGTCTTAAGAAAAACATCCAGTGGAGCAGAGTTCCGCAGAAGAGCAGCTAAAAATCGGCAAAAAGAAGGAAAAAAAAACTTTAAAAAGTGCCTGAAATAACAATTTTTTTTTCTCAAATCATGAGTCTGCTAAAGCTGAATCTTCACATTCCCAAACTTATTCCTCCAGCGGAATGTGAAACCCGGAACGAAAACAATAATCAAGGTTAACCATCAACTTTCCAGACTCAGTCTGACACCACCTCCGACACAACTAAGTCAATAACATTTTATACTCTTCTTGACAGTAGCTTCGTGTTGAAGGCCCCGGGTACATGGAATTTAAAAGACTATGTACAGGGATCCAAAATGCTTAACTCAAATTTAAATCAAGACTTAGAAGCAGATTTTTCTAATTCTGAACATTGTTATGAAGGTGTCAAAATTAAACGCAAACTGTTTTTCAGCAAAATTATTTATTTGCGAGCTACCGAGTGGAGAGAAGAACAAAAAGAACTGGATCCTCTATTCACAATCGAAAGGCCAAGTATTTTGTTTCTATTACCTTCTCTTCCAGCCTGAGGGAAAACAAGGGGCTTTAGGAACTGGCTGTAGCGATTAGAAAAATGCTTTTGCGCTTACTTTGCGGCTTAACAGGTCAGACGACCATAGCGCAAATATGTTGACTTTTACGTTAAGAAAAGGGACCACCTCAGACCAGAATGCAGCCAAAAGTCAATATGACAAAGAGGAGAAATATTGGCGAGATATCCTTTCTAGAGCTGTCTCTGTTGTAAAATTTTTATCGGCAAGAGGCTTCAATTCAGGGACGACGGCCAAAAACTTAGAAATTACATCAAACGGGCTTTTCATAGGATGTTTTGAGCTCATAAGTGAGTTTGATCTGTTTCTTGCCCTGTACCCAAAATATGGAAACAAAGGTAAAAGGAGTCATCTTATCTATCGTTTGACATTTGTGGCAAGTTCATAGACATAATGGACAAAAGAGTCTTGCAAGAAATCTTAAAAGAGATCAAAGTCGCACTTTACTTTTCACTCATTATTGACTTTATATCCCGCGTTTCACACTCAGACCAGTTGGCTGCAGCAGTTCGATACGTTATTGTCAGCAAAACTTGCGCCAATGAACGCCTCGTACGAGTGCTAACAGGCTCCTCTCATAAAGCTAAAGGTATGGAAGCAGTAGCTCTCAACTTTCTTGATAAACTTGAATAAGATTTTAAAATTTGACGGTGCCAAAGTTACGACAATACTTCAAACAAGTCGGGAGTGTACTCAGGTCTTCAGTCAAGAATACGAGGAAAAATGTCCTTGTTGAGTTTGTATCATGTGCAGCCCATTCCTTAAGCTGAGCTATTTCTTTTGTTGTGATAAAAGCCTGCACTGAAGCTGTATTCTTTTCTTTTGAGTACTAGGACTTTACAGTTTTTTTCATCATCTATTCATAGATGGAATGTATTAAAAGATCAAAGAAGTAATGAACAAAGGTTGAAAACTAAACATTGATTTTTTTTATGTTGAAATCGTTGAGTGAAACTAGATGGTCTGCAAGGGCAAATGTTCTCAGAGCTCAAATTACAAGGCGTAACGAAATTAAGAACGCACTTGAAGATTTAATTGAAGACAATACTCAGACACTTGACACGCTTGTCACAGCTGAAGGATTCCGCGAAGCATTTGAAAGTTTTTAGATTACTTTGTTGGCGGTAATTTGGGATGGAATCTTACAAAGGGTGGACAAAACCAGTGAGATAATACTGATGGAAGAGCTCGATCTCCATGGAACTGCTAAGGAGTTATAGACGTTATCTTTGTTTTTATCTGAAAACCGATCCAACTTTGATTACGAGGCAAGAGCATTGAAACTAGCTAAAGTCTCAACGGGAAATCTCTAAGAACACCAGGAAAATTCATGCAACAGTGCAAAAGTTATTGAAAATTTCGGACTGAGGGCAATACTGGGAACAAGGTTATAAATGGTCAACCACTCATATTCACAGATGGAGAACGTCGGGATAGTATTAGAAAAATTAAGGAAAATCCAAATATTATTGCTCCAAAATTAAAATCTGATGTAGAAAACATTTAGATAAATCTTGCAATCCTGAGACATTTCACCGTGTGCTACGAAATGTAGGATATCATGGTAGGAACATGTAAAGACAACCGTTCGTATATGCAAAGTTAATGCAAAAAAGAGATTTATATTTGCAAAAGAGAATGTAAAACATGACTAGGTTTTCTGGAGATCTGTAATTTTTTAGATGAGAGTAAATTAAACGTCTATGGATCAGATGGACACCAAATAGTGTGGAGAAACTCAAATGCAGTCTTAAATAATTATCTTCAGTATTTTATTCAAAAACAAATACATATCATAAAATGACATTCTACACAATGTGTGTGCTTCTCAATACCGCAAATTTAAACAAATGCTAAAAACAAGTACTAAGTCTACAAACTTTTCTCAACTTAAATTTAGTTTTTTATTAACGTCGCATTAGAATCAACACGAGGGCTATTGGCGACGGACTTCGTAATTTTGAACCACGGTCAATTGAAGAGGACAACACCTAAGCTGGCACCCCCTCTCCTAACATCCACACCACATCAACGGGAGAACTTTGGGCCTCGACAGATTTAACGTGCATCAGCCCCCGGTTACACGGTGGGTCCTTGGCGGCCAAGGATCTTACCCGCGATTGAACGAAAATCGCCGATCACGAATCCGAAACCATAACCATTAGGCTACCGCAGCCTCGACTTTTCCTGGATTTTCTCAATAAGGAAAACAACGTTCTTAATAAACCTCTCCATATTTCTGAATTAAATAGAGCTATAAAATAGGCTAAAAATACTACCCCTGGAGCAGATCAGATTAAAGCAACGTTCCTAAAAAACTTGAGTGAGTGAGTGAATGTAAAGGTTATTGGAGCAAGAGCCAGATGTGACTATGTTGTGCCAAACAAGATGTAACTGTGGTCTCGATGTGAAGAAATTGAAGAAAAGACAAAAAGTAGTTGACAAGAAGGAGGATCGAAAATAGAGAGGGATTGCTAGGGTATCCCGGGAGAGCATAAACCATGTTTACTAAAGACAGTAAACCCCATAGGAAATAAAAATATCACTACGATGCCTCGGGGTCATGATGCCCATACTTACCTGAAGAAGGTAAGTCCCTGAGGTCCCCTGATATAATCCACAGGGGCAGGGTGCCCGGCTATACCCCCAGATGCTGGGTAGGAAGGACTTTGAGACTCGACATATTTAGCATGCATCAGCCTCGGTGGATCCTTAGTGGCAACAAGGATCCAGTGTGAATGAATGCAAAGGTTATTGGCGCAAGAGCCAGATGTGGTTATGCTGTGCCAAACAAGATTTAACTGTGGTCTAGACGAGAAAAAATTGGAAAAAAAACACTAAAATTGGTTGACTAGAAAGAGGGTCAATAATAGGGAAGGATCGCTAGGGTAATTCAGGGGTGCGTCTACCGTGTTTTCCAAAGACATTGTGTCCCAAAGGAAAGAAAAAGATCACTAGGATGCCCGTACTTACCTAAAGAAGGCAAGTCCCTGAGTTCCCCTAATTTAATACCCTGGGGCAGGGTGTCCGGCTAAGCCCCCAGAAGCTGGGTACCCATTTTAGTCACCTTTTACGACATGCATGAGCTACTGTGGGATTATTCTGTCATTCCCTGTCATCACACGGGTCCCTAAAAATCCTGAACAATAGACAACGAATTGTTGTTCTAAACTATTTTCAGCATTTATTTCTAAATTCCATTGTACCTCCGGAATTCCATTGGAAACATGTAATTATTCTCCCAATTGCAAAACCGTGCAAATACAAAACTAAAATTTCATCTTATCTACCAAAAGTTTTAACTTCCGTAATTTTTAAGACATTCGAAAGAATGTTTAGATGGATCCATATTTTACTTTCTGATAATGGAACGAAAACTGCATTCTCATCATAACGGTATTGTCCATTTAAAGACAGTATAGCTGCCACATACCTGATTCATAAAGCTATCGCATATGCCAATCGAGAAAAAAAATTTCTTGTGGAAATTAGCTTGGATATAAAGGAAGCTTATGACTCAGTTTATATACATGTGCTGTCTCTTATACAAATATCTTGAAACTGGAATTACTGGGAAAATTCCTTTGGATTCACAAATTTCTAACTTCTCTATAGATTCACAAATTTCTAACTTCTCGATCTCTACGGTTTCGATGAAAGGGTGATTTTTCATCGAAAAAGTCTGTTCTAAAAGGAGTCCCCAGGGGCAGCGTCCTCTCCTCCGCATTATTTACTAGGTATATGCATGATTTCTGCGAATTATTGGAAACAGGAGTAGGATGCTTAATTTATGCAGACGATATCTTTATTTATTGTTCTTATCAGACTCTGTACACATTCGGTAGAAAATTGCAAAATACCTTAGAAAGAATAACTCAATGATGCAACTATTGGAAACTGTCCCTAAGTCCTGATAAAAGTACAATAGCATAGAATAATCTAATAAAAGAATTCAAACGCTTCCAAATATTACATTAGCAGGATTCCCTCTCACATGGCAAACTTCCATTAAATATCTAGGAGTATATTTTTCCAAGCAGAATCAAAATATTACAACAATGCAACAAATGAAAAACAAAGTTTTGAAAAAATTCAATGACCTTAAAAGCATAACATATGAGCACTACTGTCCAAGAAAAAAATACTTCATCAAAATAACTAACAATAGTATTTTCAGCACCTTTTATTACGTGTCATATCATGCAAAAATGATCAGATAATCAGTTAAAAACTTTTAACAGGTCAATTGAAAAGTCCCCGGCCTACCATAGTAAAACACATTTTGTTGGCAAAATTAGTTTTTTTTTTATTCAACATAATTCCCTTCAAGGGTGATACACTGATTGTAGCGACCCTCCAACTTTTCGATACCATTTTTGTAGTACGATTTGTCCTTTGCTTCAAAATATGCCTCCGTTTCGGCGATCACCTCTTCATTCGACGAAAATTTCTTCCCGGCGAGCATTATTTTGAGATCTGAGAACAGGAAATAGTCGCTGGGGGCCAGATCTGGAGAATACGGTGGATGAGAAAGCAATTCGAAGCCCAATTCATGGATTTTTGCCATCGTTTTCACTGACTTGTGACACGGTGTATTGTCTTGATGAAGCAGCACTTTCTTTTTCTTCAAATGCGGCCGTTTTTCGGCGATTTCGTCCTTCAAACGGTCCAATAACGCTATGTAATAGTCGCTGTTGATGGTCCTTCCTTTTTCAAGGTAGTCAATGAAAATTATTACCATGCGCATCCCAAAATACATAACCTTGCCAGCCGACTGTTGCGTTTTCCCACGCTTTGGAGTGGGTTCATCGTGTGCAGTCCACTCGGATGACTGTTGATTGGACTTCGGAGTGAAATGATGGAGCCATGTTTCATCCATTGTCACATATCGACGCAAAAACTCGGGTTTATTACGCTTGATCATCTTCAAACACTGCTCCGAATCATCAACTCGTCGTTGTTTTTGGTCAAAAGTGAGCTCGCGCGGCACCCACTTTGCACAGAGCTTTCTCATACCCAAATATTCGTGAATGATATGATGTACACGTTCATTTGATATCTTTAGAGTGTCTGCTATTTCATTCAATTTCAATTTACTGTCATTCAAAATCATTTTGTGGATTTTTTTAATGTTTTCGTCCGTAACAACCCCTTTTGGGCGTCCACTGCCTTCGGCGCTCCTTTCACCACGTTTAAACTTAGCATACCAATCCTTGATGTTTGATTTTCCTGGGGCAGTGTCCGGAAACTCGGCATCAAGCCAAGTTTTTGCTTCAACTTTATTTTTTCCCTTCAAAAAGCAATATTTTATCAACACGCGAAATTCCTTTTTATCCATTTTTTTCGCAATAACAAAAGTTGCTTCACTCAAAATGCTATAATTCACAAACTAATGATCCGACAGCTGTCAAATTTATACACGCATTTTTTGAGGGTTAGGGCTAACTAAAAAACATATGGATTTAATTCTAGTAGCGCCATCTATGTGTCAGGCCGGGGACTTTTCAATTGATCTGTTAATATCATTCAAACCGAAGCACTCAGAATCTCGCATTGGATTTACCATAAAAGACTACAAACATTATACATTTAAAAATAGTTGGTCTGGAAATACTGTCGGAGAAAATGAAAAGGCTAGTGAATAAATTTTTTTATCTCCCAAATTTCAAATGGTGAACTTTCTGATCTGCATCTCAATAGCCCTGGTACTATAGATCTAAAAATTCTGGAAGAAGACAAAAACAATATCTCGAATGTTTTTCATATTTTGAAAATTAATGTGCAGAAAATAATATCTATCACTTGATTATCGTACTTCATTGAGCTTCATTGTGAGTTTAGTTTCTATTAACGTCGCACTAGAAGCAACACGAGGGCTATTGGCGTCGGACCTCGTAATTTTGAACCACGGTCAAGTGACGAGGATGAAACCTGAGCTGGCACCCCCTCTCCTAACATCCACACCACACCAACGGGAGGACTTTGGAACCCGGCAGATTTAACGTGCATCAGCCCCGGCTACACGGCGGGTCTTTAGAGGCCAAGGATCGAACCTGCGACTGAACGAAAACCGCCAGCCACGAATCCGAAGCCATGACCACTAGGCTACCACGGCCTCGAGCTTCCGAGAGAAATGTACACCAATGAATTTCAATTTCAGTTCAAAAACCTTTCTACTTTTGTTATTAGAGGATTATTTGATGAAATAGTGAGCAATAACTACAGGGATTATTTCATAATAGCTACGGATGCTTCAAAAAAACCTTAAACTTAACTTTTATTGCAGGCATAATGAAAAATTCCTCCTTTGCTTTTATATCCCATTAACAATATATTTACAATATATTTACAGCAGGAGCTCTGTCCATATGCCAAGCTTTAAATGATCTTACGAAATTAACTAAAAATTTGTTAATATTGTTAAATAGTTACTCTGTTCTATAGCTGCTCTAAAAATTATAATATAAAATCTCCTAATGTTATTCACAGATTAGCCTGCAAAATTTTCCTGCTATCGCAATTTCATACTCAAATAGTACTACTATGGTCTCCAGGACACTCACAAATTTTTTGGAATGATCAGGTGGATAAACTCACAAAATCGGTTACGGAGTCCAACATTTACATCGACTGGATTGCACAAGAGGATATCCATAGCAATATTTACAGAAACAGAATGAAAAAAAACAACGAATTTTTTTTTTAAGTAAATATTTCGAAAAGTTTGGAAGAATTCCGCCTGTTGATAAAATATCGAAGTGGACAAAAAGCAGAAGAGAGGAATTTCTCATCACTCGAATCGTCTATAAAATGATCATAAATCCTGAGCTTTTACATAAATTCCATCTACAGGATAATGAAATTTGTAGCACATGTAACCATTTCAACAATTTGGAACATATCCTTTTTAAATTGTAACAAATAGACCTCTCAAAGGAATCATCTCTGGAATATACTCAAAATAAACCCACAACATAATGTTACCTTCAAAGAACCCTTGGAAACAATAGTCGCTAATAAACAAGTGTTCAGAATATTCCTGCAGCAACTAAAGCACTTTGACATCTGAATGAAATGCATCTTTTAAACGGGATTATAGCCTTTGTTGCTCTATATCCCACAAAAACCAATCAATAAATCAACGACAGCGATAAAAATTTGAATTCTCATGGCTTTTTATCGTAAAAGCATATCTCGTATGGGATATGGATGTCATAAAATTCGTTCGATTTGGCTACTCGTATGAAATACGGGCTTTTAGTTTAGTATCGTTTTTTTTTATTAACGTTGCACTAGAAGCAACACGAGGGCTATTGGCGACGGATCTCGTAATTTTGAACCTCGGTCAAGTGACGAGAACGTCACCTGAGCTGGTACCCCTCACCTAACTTCCACACCACGCCAACAAGAGGACTTTGGGCCCCGATAGAGTTAACGTACATCATCCCCGGCTACACGGCGGGTCTTTGACAGCCAAGGATCGAACCCGCGACTGAACGAAAATCGCTGGCCACGAATCCGAAATCCCGACCACTAGGCTTCCGCGGCCACATGAGATACGGGCTCGATGATTAAGGGTTTAAAATAAACAGTTAATTTACTCCTTTGAAAGTTGTTTTATTACATATGCTATTGGATGGAAGAAATAAATACTGTATGATCTAAAATCCTTGGCTCCCTTCTGGGGATATACGAGAGGACGTTGAAGGATACGTGAAAAGAAAAATAGAGATGACAATCCCTCAACTAAAAACAGATTAAAAGAATTTTAAAATGTAGTTATAGAGCTTTCTACCTACTAGAATTGATTTTGTGCGGCCCAGGGAAGAAAAAAGGGTGAACGTCCCTGGTTAACAAGTAGATCATCGGTTCCCAATTGTGGTACTAGATATGAAAATGATGGTGGCCACCCATCTGAAACAGAACAAAAGAATATTTTTAAAAATAGGTGCAGTTTTCTACTGATATTGCCAGTTGTAATATTGAACTCCCTATAAATAAAATCTTCGATTAACATTGCATAGAATGAGCTTCGAATTTTCTTCCATCTGACGCCTTGTATTTGAGAGATGCAGTTCGTATTTTGATGATATAAAATATTTCATTAAAATAATCTTAAAGGGAATGTATATATTCATATTTTTTTAGCTCCAGGTAACACCTAACGTACATCTGGATCTTTCCTCAACGTTTTTTAAAATTTATTTATTTATTCCAAAAATACAATGTATAGTAAAATTTCGGAAGTACAATATACAATATATAAGACTACAATTGCAATTACAAAATGAAGAGAAAATGCAACACACAAAAAAGTAGTAATTATCTGTAGTAAATGATCTGTGAAAAACACACAGTTTCTGGAATTATATAGTGTCTATACATTTTGCAGTATCTATTACTCCAGACAATTTCGTTGTAATACTATGTGCCTTTCATTTAAATTTTTACGTTCCACTCATTTTGCCTACGTTGTTAAGCCATCTCTGTCTTGAAAAACCATTATCTTCAGCCCTGAAATCTTCTTTAATTTCTGAAACAAAAAAATCGCTTTCATTATCAGAAGGTAGCTCTCACTTTTCTAGCATATCTTCTTCATCCTCAGTTTCATCCAATTTCACCGTTTAAATGCTCTTCCCATCACCAAATAGAATATTTTGCACGATTTTCAAGTCTTCGGAATTTTTGAAATCTAAATATCTTTTTGAACTCAATATTATTCGAAAGTCTCCAAACCGGAAAAAAGAAACGACAGGACAGCGTTATAAGGCGCGAGCATCTAACACAAGCTAATTCGAATGAACGACAAATTTGGGAGCATCTATTGCAGAAAAACAAGAATGAATTCATTTCTGAGTGAAACGGGACCCAGAGGAAAGATACTGTGAAAGTCAAGGTCATCGCAATCAAGGTTTCGTGGGAAAAAAAACTAACATTTTTAAGGCTTGCATCTGAGAGATCACCGCGCCTGATGGAGTGTTAAAGAGAGATTACGGCCACTAGAAGGACTGGCATGTTCTCCTCCCACTATCACCACATAAAAGTGTTGCGTCCGCTGGAAGTATCGGACTTAAGCTCTTGGCTCCTCCCAACTATCGGTCAGGATTGGCGCTCTTCTTCCTCGCGGCTCACTCTTCCTTGGTGTCTAGATTTAGATTTGATTGTCGACACAATTGGCATGTGCATAAAAACAAAGGATGAATTAATTCGTAATAGGCCTAATTTTGCTGAGGCGTGGGGCGTTTGGCGTTTAATTGAGGCGTGTGGGTGTTTATTCCTACAACCGTATACACACCATTTTTTCTAGCAGCTATTAACTATTTACGTGATTTACATTATAGACTCGTGGTTGAAAACAGGATCTGTATGGAAACGGAAGTTGACTGAAACACCAAATGAAGTAAGATACGCATCATCTGACACAGACTAAATAGACCATATGACCATGACAACAAGAACCAATTTCAAAGTTTTCATTCAGCAAATAGTCTCACAGAGTACGATTACAAAAGTTGTGTAACAGAATGCAAGTCAGAGTTTCAAAAATAATCATAAAAATTTAAGAGGCAATCAACCCGATAATGAAATCTGAATAAAAATATAAATAAAAGCTCACACGAAAAAGTCTTAAAAGCAAAACCAGGAAGAAATCTATTGGAGCGCACAAATGCAACACTGCAACACATATAGAATTAAAAAAAAAAAAAACCACACACACACACACAGCGCAGCTCCTTTGAAAGACGATAATACACAGAAGTTTTTAAAATCCATAAAAATACTTAAAACAAAGTTCAATGCCATATGAGGCGAAGAGGAATTTATCCAGAGACACTGGAAAGTCTCCAGAGAGCTAAGAAGAAAAGAAGAATCTTGAGTAGAGAACTCTTCGAAGAAGTGGCGTACATTAAAGGACGTTGGTCACTTCTCGGCAGAATGCAGACTGAGGACGGAAGAAGTGGCGTTCCAAAAAAAAAAAAAAAAAAACCAGAAGATCCAAAGAGGCCAACAACATCAGAATCTAGTAAACACAAAAAACAATAAAACATAAATTAGTTACAAACACAACATGTCAGCAAGATAAAAAGATGAAGATGTAAAAATGATGGGAAAACAAAATGGTAAGAATAAATAAATGACAAATCCATATCAGAAGTTTTCAACTGGAAACTTTAAAGTTAAGAATTTGAAATCAACAAGAGATAATTAGAGAGAATAAAAGGTAATCGGCAGGAGAAGAACAAGCTAACTTTAAGCCAAGTGGTAGTGACAGCGTCACCATATAAAAGATAAATATAAAAATAAAATTGAAAACTAAAACTAGATTAGTTAAAATATGTGAACTTAAAACATGGACCAAAAGGAATGGGGGAATTAGTACTCTCTTTTATCAAATAAACGTTCGGTATAGATATCTCGTCCCCATTTTATGATATCCGAGCAGATGAGTTTGTACATTAGAGTAGCGCATCTATGCGAAATGCATATATAGGGCCAGGACAGCGTCGTTAGAGGGTCTTATGAGCCCAGAGAACCGACGACGATTGCATAAACAAAAGCGATTTCCCCCTCCCGATGGAGATCATCAACGATCGGGAGGTACTTGTCAATCTTCTGCTGATGAGCAGCAATGAGAGATTTATATCAATCCTTGAAGGGCATGTGGAAGTCGACGTTATATACTTCACCGGACGTCTTTCTCAGAGCCAGGTCTGGGATTAGAGTTTGAGATAATCCCTGAAATTTCTTGTTTAGTGTTATTGAGCCAATAGAGGATCGGATGGCCCGGGAACACGGTTCTGGATAGCTTCGTGTCACTTTTGCCTGGCGACGCTGTGTGGCTTCCAATGATTCGGATACGTGGGATAGTTTTCCTTATAAAACAACACTTGCGGCTCCTGTTGCCTTTATTTCCAAATCGTCCGGTAACATTTAGCTGCAAGCAACTGAGACGGGTGCGATGGATAAAATTTCAGTCGCAAAAAAAGTAAAGTTACCCGTTTGTAGGAAGTGGTTTAAAATCAGGATGCGTAGAGAAAACCTTCATTGTCTTCCTCTGATCGACCAGGTAAGAGAGTTTATCGAAGTGACTCTCATCGCGAAAAAGCCGGACAACCAGGCCCGTGGACGATAGAGGCACGTAGACCGCATTGAGGTATCGAAAGACATTTAAATAGAAGAATTCCGACTCCTAACTCCAGAGCCACTTTAGCTCGATGAACATGTTCAAGCGGTAAAGAAAGTGCTTGGGAACTTGGCCACTGAGAAGACAGGTTCTCCGACTCACGAGCAAAGTAGCCGTTGCGTCGACCATTCAGAAAGTCTGCGCACTTGCTCGGAGTAGGATCGCAAAAGAGTTTCTTCCTAACCACGCTCCTAAGGCTTGCATCTGCGACACTTGTAGGATCGTTAAACGCTAGAGGCCTAAAAGAGTGGGCCACCACATGAATTTCCAGAAGGGATCTAAGATGAGGTAACGCAGCCCCGCCCTTGTTACACAAGTGAACAGGTTATATTGGCCCGGTGAGGAGTTTCAGAATCCGTTTGCCAACTGAAACGAGAACTTTGTCCAGGTTGGCAACATCCTTCTTCTGGATATACGAATTTTGACATAAAAATTCTGCCGTGGCCAAAACTTGGGCCCTAATAGTGACTAACTACTGCTAGGGGGCCAGCAGAGTGTCAGCAACTAGTTTAACGTCTCTGATTACATCCTTGAAGAAGATGTTGTTATCTTGTCGATAATTCAGGCCCACGCAGACACTAAATATTTGCACGCCTTCTGCCTGGTCCAAAATGCTTAAAATTGGCATGCTTGCCATGAGAATCGAGGACTGGTTAACAGTCCTACGATTTATAGAATAGAAAAAGAATAGGGTTGCACATTTATTTGGCTTGAATTTCAAGCTCACCTTAGCCACAGAAGATGTACTGGAGACTTTCCCGCCCGTATTGAGTAAGGTCAGAGTAACTATATATATAAAGCTAAACTTCGAACGCCAGCGCGTGTTTTAACGCCCATCGCCATCATGCTACAAATTTGGGCTGCCATCCATCTTTCTCCAAGGAACTAGTTAAATCAAAATAACTTGTATATAGTAATATCGTGTAAACAGTCTCACTTCATCTTATCACGAATAAAAGTAATGATTCAATTTCGAGCCTCATCATTAGATTAGTAAGTAAATTGAAGTCATCCAGGAATCCGGAAATGAATTCCTCTCCCCTAATCTCCGAAGCACCAGGAGGTGTCTCGTCCAGATAGATACTACCTACATATATACCTATGTAAGTGTATATATATATAAATACATGCATATATACAGAGAGAGATTTAAAATATATAACATAATTTTTCAATAGCAGGAATAAACTTCGAAAAAAAGGGCAGCCACAGTGCAACAGAGAAGCTCAAAAATGAAAATAGAATTGGATCTCTGTAATAGTATCTTATGCTGACTAAAATATGTGGCTGCACACGTGTTATTCCCCTTCCAAAGCTCGCGTCAAATCATGTACATCAGGAAGAGTTGTTCGCGAAGCTGATTTATTACCATAAGGGGGGGGGCGTGCTCCCGCCTCGCAAACACCTAAATATTTCGTTAAAAAATCTATAATTTTCTTGAGCTGAAGAATATTTTAAATATTTCACAAACCAAACAATGAGTTTTAATGAGCTTTGCTGGATAATTTTTCTAATTTTTTTGTTGTTGTTCATGTTTGAAAAAGACGTAGATTGCGGATGTTGAGGAAAAGGAATGTGGGGAAGTTATTACGCAACCATTCACAGAAGCTTTCCTTGCTCTTACGGCATTTACATACCAAACACCTTGAGCACAAATATAAAGATGCCACGTTTTATCGATAATTGCAACTTCAGAGATTTGCAAACGGGAAAATGTAGTTTGAATCCGCTAAAATTGACTTTGTCAAAGCTATGAAGCCCTCCTACCACATTAGTTAGCATATTTCTAAACGAAGAAAAAAAAATTACTCCATTGGAGAAAAATTAATTCCATCCTGCATCAAATATGCGCTAAAATGCATGCTTGGAGAGAAAAATGCTTAAAAATGAGTATAAAATTCCTGTCACATAACATCATGCCTCAAAGTATACAGGGCATATCAAACGATGTTATGAGCACTGCCAGAAGCCCCGTCATAGGTGAATTTTTTAAATCCAAATCGTCGAAAGTACTGGCGCTGTGCAATATTCTGCACTACAGATAATTTCTAAGTAATTGGAACTCAAAGAAAATCTTTTTATTTTTGTCCCCTATTAACAGATTCTACGACATATGAAGACGTATATATATAACAATTGATCATTATTTCGGCGAAAAATGATTTCAATGGTCAAAATTCATTCAGCTTTCTACAAATGCGGGAAAATCCAAAGAAGGTTACTTTCGTACATATGCGAAAGAAGTCGGCCACAAAATGAAATGGTATGAATAGACAGCTATTTTCTCACAGATACAGCCTTGCATTGAAACCATTTCCTTTAGATTTGCAAAAGGTTCTTGAATGAAGCAGTCAAAGTTATTAACTTTATCAAGACAAATCCTACTAATTCCAGATTGTTTAAATTGCTGTATGAAGATAAGGGTAGCCTTCACAACTCTTTGCTTTTTGTATACTGAAGTTAGATGGATAATAAAGCTTGGGGTAAAATCCTGGAATGGCTGTCCGAACTTCAACACGTACTAGCCTTTTTTTCGAAGAGCAAACTTTTAAAAATCCTAGATCTAAGATTCTTGATTTTGAATCACGACAAATCCTTGCATACCTGAATAACATTTTCTACGAGATTAATAAATTCAATCTTTAATTTTAAAAAAAGTTTTTTTAGTTAAAAACAACCGGTTAAAGTTTAAAAAAAAGTTTAAAAAAAAAAACCGGATTTGAGATTGTATTTAATCTTTTTTGTGAGCCTAATTTCTTATAACTTTACAATTCAATATAATTTTAAATACCCTATTAATTTTTCTTATCCGGTAGTGGTAGTCGAGTGTTGCGGTCGCGAGCTCGTGTCCTGTGTTGTTTCTCTCTAGTCGTGATTTCGATATCTGATGTCACTGAATATCTGCTGTGTAATGAGACTGAAACTTGTTAAATCTATTGAGGCCCCAAGTCCTCCCATTAGCATGGCATGAAATTTGTAGAGGGAAGTGCCAAGTTAGTTGCCTTTTTCATCACTTGTCGGAGGTTCAAAATTATGAAGAAACTCTAGTGTTAATTCTAATAGTGACATTATTTTTAAAAAAATAAGCAACATTTCTTTTTCTAGACTTCAGGTACATTTGTTTGCTTTCCTCTAAAATAGTTAAAAATGTTCTATAATGGGAAAAATAGATCACTTAACTTAATTCAATGTACACATTTTTGGAGGAGTTTTCAGAATCTAAAATGGGTGAAACGGGGGAGGGGGAGAGAAGTTTTGGAATTGAGCATACGCAGGAGGGAACTGAATCTACTCGGAATACGTAGATTGAAAAAGGTTGGGAACCGTAAGTTAAGATTGAAGTTGATTTTTTCGAAATCAACTACCCTAAGTGAAGGATTACGTTCCAAACAGACGTCTTAAATATTTTTTGTTACAGTTCTAGCACTTCTTTTTTTAAAATCCATAATATAACAAGATGAAAATGTAACTTTTAATTTTCCATTTTGATTATTAACGCTGCAAAGAAATAAAATTAAACTTTTTAAAGGTTATGTTGACACACGGCGTATTTAAATAATTGTCAGGTGGTATGATTTTAAAAGAAACATCAGCACAGTCAAAAGTGTATGCATCTGCCATCTGTGGAAATTAGGCTCTAACTTTTGAATCATCTATTGAATTAATTCACTACTTTCTTTTATTCTACTTTCTTACATTTGCAGCGACTCTCTTCTACAACGTTAGAAGTTAAAAGGCCTTACTCAACCAGCCCGATGAGATATCTTTTCGGCTTGATTGGTAGGCCCATCAACTTCGGACCCTTTGGTCCAGGGTTCGAATCAACGCTGCCGCTTCACGATCGCCGTCCTATACTGATCGCCGTAGTGGTGACTCAGGACATGAACACTAGATGGCAGCACTACAGCCTATACCTACTGATTGCATATGCCCCGACGCAAAAATAATTGCCTCTGTACATCTAAGACAAAACGCATTCAAAAATCACGACTAGTGATATCCCGGCCCTGGCGCACGTGTCGACGAGACCCGCCACTCAACACGAGAGAGCCAATAACTCAATTCTACAGGGAGGGGATGTATAACAATTGCAATCAATTGCAGTAATGGCTGACAAAATCGAAAAACAACCTTCTGTACAAACTCTTCGTATCATCACGATGATAC
>BMAW01066692.1:476664-568501 GCA_019974015.1 Nephila pilipes
GTGAAGGATTACGTTCCAAACAGACGTCTTAAATATTTTTTGTTACAGTTCTAGCACTTCTTTTTTTAAAATCCATAATATAACAAGATGAAAATGTAACTTTTAATTTTCCATTTTGATTATTAACGCTGCAAAGAAATAAAATTAAACTTTTTAAAGGTTATGTTGACACACGGCGTATTTAAATAATTGTCAGGTGGTATGATTTTAAAAGAAACATCAGCACAGTCAAAAGTGTATGCATCTGCCATCTGTGGAAATTAGGCTCTAACTTTTGAATCATCTATTGAATTAATTCACTACTTTCTTTTATTCTACTTTCTTACATTTGCAGCGACTCTCTTCTACAACGTTAGAAGTTAAAAGGCCTTACTCAACCAGCCCGATGAGATATCTTTTCGGCTTGATTGGTAGGCCCGTCAACTTCGGACCCTTTGATCCAGGGTTCGAATCAACGCTGCCGCTCCTCTCGATCGCCGTACATTTATTCCGTTTTTTTGAGATGATTAAATTTCCCACATCTTTAGATAAGATTTGAACTATTTATCCCAAGAGTCTCTGTTCTTTGTATTTAAACTTCAGACAAAAAACAGACTTGGTTGTACAACAACTTTATCCATTTATATCTTTATCGCGTTACGGTGATGAGTAGGGCAATTTAAGTTTAATGTGCGTCATCACGTGATCCGTAAAGAGTTATCCTTCTCTCTAGGGTGTTTTGTAAACAAATACCTTACAAAGCGCTCTCTGCAGGAGAACAATAATATTCGGCCATAATTGACATTTATTATCGTCCTAGAATGTAGAAATCATAACATTTAATAATTACTGCATGAATAATTAATACCAATGTAATATTAAATTGACCATTGCATAACGACATTACTCAATTATATATGAAAAACTTATATATCAAAGGATATAATCAAACACTTCAGAACATCAATTTTCAAAAATTTAAGAGTATTAATTTTTTATACACTTCAAATTATTAATTCTCATTCGTGTCAAAAATACTGTAAGAATCTCATTAAGACATATTGATATGACTAAGAAACATTTAACCTCAGATAAATCGTAAAAAGACAAACCATATATTTTAACTTTATCATAAGAAACAACCAATCAATAATTCTTAATATTATCAATCAATATTCCTTAAAATAATCAAGCAATAATCTTTGAAAATTCGTAAATCTTTTAATTAAATCTTTTAATAAAAATTTATAAATTAACTCTGGACTTTTACACATTGAAAATTTCGTGATGAATCACAAAAAAAATCCATTTTATGTAAGTAAAGTTCCACAGCTCGTGTCGAGATTTTGTTCTCGTTGATCTGAGATAACTTTTCATTTTTCTCTTGAATTTTAGCTAATTCTTGATTTTTCTTCAATTCAGAATCAAACGCTTCCTATTGAGTCTGAGATTGTACTTCCTAGCACATCTACCTTTCTTCTTGTTCTCCAATTACGATAATCTTTTCTTCAATTCTACTTGGTAGCTTCTCATTTTCATTTTTTATCTTAACATGTTCACATAGAGTTCTAACCAGCTCTGCTTTTTATTCGATGCATGATGTCACTTCAGTGCAGTCTAAATCTATAAATGGGTAATCCTCCATATACTCAATATGTAATTCTTCACCACCCCTTGGATAAGCAACATATGGTGGGTCTAAAATGTATTTCCAACCAATAAAAATTGGTTGGGTGTACATTTTTTTTAAATAATGCTATAAAAATTTGCGCACTAAGGAACAATTGTTATAATAAAACAAAATTTTACATAAGTACAACGTTGTTATAAGTAAGTGATTATAAAATCAAAGCAAAACGATCATTTATTGTAGGAAGGTATACAAATGGATAGATGTTTTAGAACCCTGTCGGGCCACCTCTAGCTTGAATGCATAATGTGATACAGTTAGGCCTTGAGGCATACAAGTTCCGTATGATGTTCTGCGACATCTCATTCCACAGCTGCTGTAAACGCTCCTTTAACTTGACCAAACTTGTAGGTTGTCCAACTTGCCATCCTAAATGATCCCAGATATGCTCAATCGATGAGGATCGAGCTAGCCAGGGAAAGGTGGAAATGTAGCGGATGCAGCCTTGTGAAACCCTTGTTGTGCGTGGGCGAGCATTGTCCTGTTGAAAAATGGCTCCTGGGAGCCGTGCCATGAGTGGCACCACATGTGACTGAAGAATCTCACGAACGCACCTCTGGACTGTCATGGTACCGTGGATCAATATTAGGGATGACCGTGTGTCATATGAGTTGGCACCCCATACCATCACAAGAGCTGTGAGAGCGGTCTGCCGCTGTACAGTGATGGCAGGATTGAGACATTCACCACAGGGCCTCCACACACATACACGATTGGCATTACTCCCCAAATTGAATCTGGATTCGTCGCTAAATACAACCTGATTCCATTCGGTTGCAGTTCAATCCCTTCGAGCGCGACACCATTCCAAACGAAGGTGACGGTAAGTGAGTGTCAATGGCAGTACACGAAATGGGCGCCACGATAGCAACTAGTAACTGTCCGTTAACCATTTGCCTTGCGATGGCACGGACACACAGAGACCCGTAGGGAAGATGCTTCCTGTGTATGGATGTTAGACAATGAGACAGTTGACGCTATGTGTGCGGGTCATATGATGTGACGGTCTTCCCGACAACTGGTCTGTTGAGGACGACTCAAGCCTGATCGTCGTGTAACAGATCTCACTCTTGCCCACTGGTCCCAACACCTCCTAACAGTAAAGCCAGAACGGCCTAGATGACGAGCTACTCGCCGAGCTGGCTATCCGGGTTCCATCATCCCTTATAATTTTTACCTTTCGAACTCTGACAGCTGCTCATATTGTTGGCGTCAAGGTATTTCTAGTTGAAAAGCGTCCCTCTGCAATATATTAAATACACGCAAACTAGCTCTGCTTAACTGTTTTATAATCCACGAGAACGAAATTGAACGCCCTCTGGTGGTATTGCACAATCACGCTGCATTTCAAATCATTTACATATCTGCTTAACCCTTAGAGAGGCGGATATAAAAAAAAAACATTAAATTTTTGCAAAAATTCATCTGATATGCGTTAATAATATCAAGCAGTAAAATTAATTTTTATTTATTTCCCGATTTTTAAGACCCGGTATATATAAAATATCACTGCCCCTCTAGGACATCTTCCTTTACACTCGCTGTTTCGTATTCCTTCGAAGAAATAATAAATACTTTCATAAAAAAATTACATTATTTTAGTTCATTTGGTAAATATTAGGATAACAAAACACTTTTGAAAAAATTAGAACTTTAAAATGCTGTATTTTTATTTCTAAGAGTGATAATTTGAGCAAAAATATGTCAATTAATTTAAGTATAGCTTTTTTATGTATATATAAAATTTTCATAGTTAAATGCTAAAACTATATTATAAACTTCATAAGACAATTTTAGTTGAAATACATATACAAATTTATTAAAAATAAGGCATATTTTTTACTGCACAGAATGAAGGGAAATTTTTTACCCCTGCGCTTTTTTTTTTTTCGGTAGACATGCACCGTGTCAATAAATTTCTATTACTGTTTTATAAATTTCTTTTCTTAGGAGAATAATTCTGATTTTTGTCACATTGGAACTCGAAAACATATTTATGACTTCTATTTTTCACAGAAACAAAGCGAATCGTCACATATCAGTCTGAATCGAAATTTTCAGTGCTGGCATCTGTTGCTCACTAAACCCCGGTATCCTTTCATTAGAACCAAACGGTATGCCCGGTAGGAGCTTTCATTAGAACCAAAACAATAATTTTAATAATTATTCTGCCATCTAATTTAAGGCAATGAAACTATAAGCTACCATGTAATGATAAATGTTGGGGGGGGGGAGTTTACTTTAATAAGATTTTTAAAGCGCTAAATATGTGGTATAAAAATATTCCACCATCCCTGAAAGGGTTAACACAATCCTGCATACCAAGTTTTGTAACAATCCCACTCTTACTTCTCGGTGCGCAAATTTTTTATGGCAATGAGTGTATAACTGGTTGAATTGAGTCTTGGACGATCAAAGCAAATGTTTTTTTTCCTGAAACAACTTCGATTTGAAATTCTACAACTGTCTCACCTAAACTTCGAGTGACTGGGTTTAACTGTTTACCAAAAGAATAAGTAACCGTTTTGCAAAGTAAAATGTCCAGTCCTAAGTTGTATGCTTATTTTCTCAGTAAGCAGCTTGAAGATCTCGTATCAAGCAGAGCAGTGACTTGTGATCATTTATGAATGCAAGTTTCAAGTATCGGGTGATTTAAGGCAACAAATATTAAAAGTACTTGTTCTGGGCTCTTTTTTATTTATTCTTTTAATATTTCATACAATGTACTAATTCTCTACATAATATGCAAGGAAAGGAACAATCTCTTGCGACGTGACGAAAATTATTGCAAGAATAACATTTTGCTTCCCCTTTTTTGTTATTAGTTGCAGATTAATAAAACGTCTAGTGATATATGTATGCTTAGTTGACCCTCCTCTTACTTTAAATTTATGGTTTCATGACTTCGAATTCGTTAGTGAATAATTTTCAGGATTATCGCAATAATTTGTAAATTTGACGTTTTTATTTCTGTAACCATTAGTTTGTATGCCAGTTCGAACGTTTTCGTATTCATCGAATTTCTCGGCTACTTCATTTGCTTTTGTAAACTTTGACCAAGGATCGATAAAATCTTCTCGCCTAAGATTTGGAATCTGTTTTTTCTACCGATCAGTAACAATTAATTCCTTTAAAGAATCGAAATCGTTTACTTTTAACCCTGCTAATAAATCTTCTTCATAGTATTCGCTATTAATTATAAAAGATCTTACTTTTGGAATGACAAGTCCGAAAAAAAATTTCACCTGCCAGTTCTATCAAATCGCTTTTACGTCCCTTTGCAAGGAACGACATTTGCAAATACTTAAATGTTATTCAATAAAATAATTTTTTACCTTTTTTTCGTTTTTAGGTTCATTTCGTAATCCATATTCCAGTATGCGTTTTTTATGTTCTTACTTGGTAATGTTTGTGTTATCTTATTTCTGAGATTCTCTCTACTTTTATCCCACTTCTTTAAGATATAAAAACTTTTACTCCTCCTTCCACAAGATATTAATTTCCCTTTATTTAAATTTTTATTTCAGTCATTTTATTTTTGTCATTAAACTTCAGACAAAAAACAGACTTTACTTATATAGCAATAAAATATTTATTCTTCTGTATTTTTATCACGTTATATTGATGAGCAGTACAATTTGCGTCACCTAACGATCCGTACAAAGTATCCTATCTCAGCAATGTGTGTTTCGTTAACAAACATATTACAAAGCGCTCTCTACGGGCGGGCGATAACACACCAGCATATCAAATTATTTTATAAATGGAAAAGCTGCTATCTTTGTTTAAATGGACGCCGATATGTTCTCGTTTTATTTTCAATGGCCCCTGTTCTGATAATATTATCATTTCTTTGGTGCGTTTTAAAAATTCTTGCGAGATGTCATTTTATATATCCACCATTACATAAGTTTTTACAAATATGTCTGCTCTTCCTTAAGATTCACTACCCCTCAAGACCATTTTGATTTTCGCTGAAACCTATTCAAGCATTCATACGACCACCTTATCCAAATTTAAGGCATAAAAATTTGCTTTATTTTTTAAAACTTCATAGCATCGTTTTAGACTCCCTTCTGCTTTCTTTTTTTACGTACATTTTCCTTCTCTGTCAACGTTACTGAATCCGGAACAATCTCAAGCTTTAAACTGTTTTAAAAAAATTCGCTTTTAATTCGTCGAATTGGGAAAAAGTTAGCAATAATGTGTTTGTTGAGCACACGCAACTGCATCGCACATAACTTATCTGAAGACAATCTCCATCATCATCATCAACGACCTCGTAAGAGGTATTGTATTTTCCTTGACAATCTTTAAAAATTAACATTGCTATTTGGATGTTATGTTATACGAAATTCCAAACACTGAAAAATGTTTTTGAGTAGCTTTCATTAAATCAGATACCTTTAGAAAGGTCAAAAGATCAATGGAAGCGAAAAAAGTTTCATAGAAGCTTGAAATCGGCAGTCTTCCTTTTTTATGCTAATTGACGCCAGCCAAACTCGAAATTAAAATATCGGACTTATTTTTTTTTTAAAATTTACTATAGGACTTATTTTATTTCAGACTTAATTGAAAATCGAATTGAAATGCGATTCTCACTATAAAGCAAAGCTCTAAATTAAAATAGCGACACATTCTCATTTTTAAAAAAATTAACGGCAGTAGTTATAGGAACTTTCTCTTTCTCTCTCCTTTTTATCCTTAGATACGACAGATTGCACAAAGGTTTATCTGACTATTTGTTTTTCTGGGAGATTAGCCATTTCGTTCTGACGTTGCATTTTGATTTCTATACAAAAGATAATTATGATATTTTGAATAACAGATGCTACACGTATATTTAAATTTACACTTGGTTAAGAAATGCATTTAGGATAGGCAATTATTGCACACCTTTGAATAGTTATCATCTTCCAAAAAAAAAAAAAAAAAAAATCGCATTTAAATAAAGAATGAGATGAATATTTCTACACGAATGGAACTATACAGTTTTAGAATTCAAAAAAAATTTTTTTTTTAGTCTCGTTTGATTAACAGGTTTTGTGTTAATGCTATAATTACTTTTATGTATATTTTCAGGAAATTGTCATTTTATAGAAACGATTCCAGTTGAGCAGATCAGGAGATGTTAGTCATTTCATACTCTTTACAAGTGTTTCGATTTTTTGCTAAACTATATTAATTAGTAAATTTTCATCAAAATACTAATAACTTTCAAAGCTCTGATATGTTTTATTACACTATCTACAAGCATTCTTTGCTTTTCAGCAAATTCAAATAGAATATTTTCTTAATTTAATAAAGAATTCAAAAGACTATTGATAATAGTTCTTTTGTTTTCAAATCGATTTTTGAGAGCATCAAAAAAAGAATCAAATCTGTCTTTGCGCATTTACTTTCCATTTCCTAAAAAAGAAGACTACAAATAAAAAAAAAAAAAAGTATTGGAAAAACTTATAATGGTTCATAGATTTAACAATACTATCGATCTATGACTTAACACTATTCCAATTTTCAAAATTTCCATTAAATTTAGGTAACGATACTTCAGAAGCTTAATGTTTGGTTTTTGATTAATTTCAGCATTATGAGTACATTGTTCAAAGTCTTAATTTGGCTAAATTCTAAAAATTTGTTACATCTTACCTAAAACCTCCGAGTTCTTCAATTTCGTGTAATCTGCTCTAGCAACTGGAAACTTGTCCATATGTTATCACTTCTTAATGTTAAATTTTCAGATCAAATTTACCGTGAAAACAATGTAAATTTTCGATTTCGTTGTTTTTTCAATAAAATCTATAGAGTTGGCTAATTTCATTACAACTTATTTTTTAAAGTTTTGTTGTTTTAGTATTTCAGTCACCTGGACGTAGATTTCAAAGTCATTAGTTCCGTTACAAAATATCCTCAAGTCATTGGGAAAGACACACTCGCAAAATGTACGAGCTACAAAAAACAATTATCGAGATTCTTTACATATTATAAATGGACTGTATATGCTATTTAAATTTAATTACGAGCAAACCTATTTAATGAGAAACGATATTGATGCGACTTTCAAACTAAATTACCAATAATCATAAAACCGTAAGAGCCAATGTCCGAACCCACACCAAGAAGTCAGGGCACTTACAAGAAAAGCCTGCCAACCAGGAATATGCCAAAAATCGATGATTACATTGAACAAAAAAGTACTTTAAATTAATTGAGAGGAGAAAACTGAAGTAAAAAATATCTGTAATAAAATATGGAATAAATTAAATTAAAAAATTAAATATAGAAAGTACAAAATATGTTGAAATATTAACATAATACAAATCGTAAAACTCATATAGACGGAAAAAAAGTAAATATTTTAAGTTGAATTATTAATTTTATGACATTCATTAATTCTTTTTGTTTGGGAGTAGTAGCTATTAATTAACGAGACTGACGATGTTACAAAAGAAGCAAACATGCTCCAAACGCCAGTGATAGACAACTGTTTTAGAGTTAAGCATTCTCTTTCGAATGCAGTGCCTCTTGCTTCTGTTCTAATACCTATCTTACAACTGTTCAATACTCTCACCTTGTCACCTTTATCAATATAAATTATTTTGAACTAATTTCTGAACTCATCTCCCGCAAAGTCGATGAAATTGGTCCCGATGGAAAACCCACCCTCACCGATACTCAAAACCATAATATTCTTAAATTCGAACATATGCTTTTTCGAGCTCACCTCAATCACAAATATAACACCCAATTCCTACTCAGAAACCATACAACCCTTAATATCAATCACTCCAACCCCTATTAACAGCGATGGATTTGAAACTCAAAAACGCAAGAAAAAAAAATCCATCCCTAAAAAGTTTCTGATCATTATAATTTCGCAAAAATACCCCGCGCTGACAACACCATCCCGCTAACTAATAGGTTCCAACAACTAGACATCGCCCAAACAGAACCCACTATCATTAATGTTATCACAAGAAAAATTCCACATATCGTCCTCACTAAAGTAAAAACCTCCACAGAAACCATCACTTCAATTAACAATCTCACATAAGAAGAAACCATTGTCAAAATCAACGGCACCAATTTAAAACACTTCCCTGCATCCATATAATCCTACAGAGCCATACAAAAGCACATTATCTATAACCAATTAGAATTCCATACTTATGATCTCCCCGGAGAAAAATTAGTTAAATATGTTGTTCGTGGACTCCCATTCGACACTGAACTGGCAACCATTATTTCTGAACTCAATAGCTTCGGCTACAAAGTCGAAACTTGTCACAACAAGAAATCCCGTAAAACTTGTGACATTGGGCTATTCGCGATTTTCTCTTCACTAACCTTGGGGTCTTTAATTGAGATTAATTGCTGCAAATAACAATTTCTTCCCAACCCAAATGAAACGTGACTAGGCATAATTAGAGGCATGTAGAATTAAAGTGAAATGGTTTTGATAGGAAAGTATATAAGCAAAGTGAAATTGAGACGATAGGGGTCGAGTGGCACTAGCGTTGAGTATATGCCTTACAGGTGGTTGATGAGATCAAGAATAGTTACGGGCGACAGTGATCGTAGTGAAGTCAAGAAATGAAGCCAACCTCAATTGGGAAGACACTCTTAATTCGGTATAAGTTGAACGGGTGAATCTATCTAGGGTGTTATCTTGGAAAGCAGGAACTCATAAAACATTATAGTGCAAGTCTATTGAATAAATACTTGTATGAGATTTGTCTAGTGTCATCCTTTCTAGGTTATTGACTTTTTAGTGTTAGTTATATTTGATTGAGCTATGGCACAAGAGTCGAACAGGAATACTCGTTCGCCACAAACTGACCAAGCAATGCCCCTCTTCCTGATTCACCTTCTTAAAAACCCCAAAAATGAAGAAATCTTTTTCAAAGATCATCTTGGCTATCTTAAAATTAAAATCGAACCTCTCCGAAAACGCGAAATTCCAAATCAATACTATAGGTGCCAAAGTTTTTACCATCATTCCAAATATTACATTATATCCCCCAGATGTCTTAAATGCTCGGAAAATCACCTTTCAAAAGAATACCTAAAATCTGTCGACTTTCTATCTCCCCCCCCCCCAAAAAAAAAAAAATGCTGCAACTGCGTGATTCTCACACAATAAATTATACCGAATTTCCTGAAAATTCTCTACATTTCAAACTTCCCCTCCCTTTCTTTAACTAATACTTAGGGAAAAAGGGCCAAAAGAACGCAGAAAACAATGTAGAAACACCTCCTTCCCAAAATACCACACCCTCCACTAGCACCCAACCATTCCCCAAACTACACACCCACCAATAATCTTTTCGATCCCAACTCCTCTTTCTCACATTTTTCAAATTATTTGACATGATTCAAATTTCAAAAACTACGGAACTATTTAAAAACATTACTACTCAATTCTCTAACTCAAACATCAACATTTGTCAAACTTTTGAAATTCTCTTCAATACTTTCCCACAAATTTGCAATATCTGTTTAAATATTCAGTCAACCCCCTTTTATTTCGCCCTCGCCTCTCAATTTAAGTTGGAATGCAAATGGCATTAGAATAAAAATTGAAAACTTAAAGATTTCATATCAGAACACAATCCAGACATCATTGGAATCCAGGAGACTCACCTATCCCCCTCAACACCCTTCGTATTCCAAATTAAACAGTTCACCGTTCTGATCGTCTTTTACTTCGGGGTGGCTATACTGCGATTATTATTAAAAACTCTATCCCCCACCACCTTGTGGTTAAAAACACATCCACCTCCGAAAATACCACTATTTGTATTAAAACTCGCAGTAATAAAAACTGTACTGTCTGCTCATTTTATCACTCACCTCAAATCATTCTTAATACCACCGAAATTGAAAATATTCAATCCGATAACAATCCTGGCATTATTTTTGGTGATTTCAACTCAAAACACTCCACAAGGAACAGAGGCAGGTCAAACAGATTTGGGTGTGTCTTCCACAACCTATTATTCAATAGCAATCTTATAATTTTCGCACCCACTTTGACTAACAGTATCACCGATATCGGTTTCCTTACAGATGTTCAAAATTGCCGCTCTAAATGCATTAATGTTTTCAGTGGAGATTATAATCTGATCACGTTTGAAATTATTTTCAATAGCATTCTTATTACTCTTCTATAGCCCACTACCACAAACTGGCCCTTTTTCGAAGAAGCTATTTCATACACCATCCCAGGAAATTCCTTCATAAAAAAAATAACTGCGAAGAACTTGATTTCACCATCTCCTCTTTCACCGATAATATTCAATATATAGGAAAATCCTTACAGAAGGCAATAGCCTTTTCAACATAACGAAAAAATGTCATCTTATCCTCTCTCTAGTCGGCTCAAATGGATTGGTCTACTCAGCAAAGAGGAAAGCAGATCTGTTAGTCTTCTCTCTGGAATCTTCCATTTAAGTCAATAGTTCCTCTTCTAATAGACACCCCATTAAACAAATCTCCGATTTTGTAGCTAATTTCCTCACATCTAATCTAATTCATACCCACCCTCGCCCTCAGAAATAGCCCAAATTACTAAAAATTTCAAGGAACGTAAAGCCCCAGGTGAGGATAGCATTCCCAACATTGCTTTTAAACACTTTCCTTCCAACGTACTTATTCATATTATAAACATATTTAATAACTGACTTCTTTTCTCTTATTTTCCTTCCTAATGGAAGTACGTCACTATCTTCCTTTCCACCAGGCCAAACCAGATCACTCTCTTCTTAATTCTTATCGCCCTATCAGTCTTCTCTACTCTATCACTAAAATCTTTGGAAAAATCCTACTAAAACGGATCCTTGACCATATTAATCTTCATTACATTCCCTCCAATTCATAGTTTGGTTTTCGGCATAAACACAGTACCATACAACTTCTTCGTGTCGTTAATACCATCACGGAAGGCTACAATAATAAATAAATTACTGCCGGTATTTTTCTTGGTATCCAAAAAGCCATCGGCTGTCTCATTTATAAATTAATTATTTTCCCAACCAATATTATCAATATCATTAATTATTCCCTTCAAAATCGCACTTTTCAAGCTAAAATTAACTCAGAATATTCATTCATTGGCAAAATTCTTGCAGGTTGTCCCCCAAGGATCAGTTTTATCTCCCTTACTATACTGTTTTTTCATATACGACTTCCATCTCCAGTCTCTGCCTCTTCACCGACATCATGGGCCAATCCAACAACGAAAACACCGCCAGAAAAAAAAAATTCAAACACAGAGCATCAAAATTGAGAAAATGGTTTACCAACTGCAGTAAACACAGTTAAAACAAAAGCCCTCCTCTTCTGTAAAAGTTACACGCCCCACTCCCCCTCTGCAAAACTTTCAATTATTTTCTAATAATGTATCGTGGAACACAGACGTTAAATATCTCGGAGTCTACCTGAATTCTAAATTACCTTTCCAAAAACACAATACACAGTCGACAAATGCTGGGCAAAAATCCATAAATGCATCTCCCTAACTAACCGTTACCCCCTCCACTCCTTCCCCAACAAAATTCTTCCTCCTTTACGCATCCTTCATTTGGGATCCTGCAGCGAAAGCCCACCTAACAAACACACAAAAACTCTTCCAATTATTGTTAAAGCCCACTTGTTCATCCGCAATATTATTATTCATAAAGACCTTGAAATCCCTTCATTTAAAACCCATATTTCATACCTTGCCGTAAATTTTATAATACTTTTTCCTTCCATGATAATCCGCTAATCAGAGTCCAAACACAATTTGCATTTAACTGCGGCATTCACCGCAAAACATATCAAACTTACAATAATTACTTCAACTTATATTCACCTTAAAATTTCAATTTTCCCAAATCAAACATCTCTCCCTTCCCTAAATCAGTTTCCACTGGTTTTACCGTCGCACTGGAAGCAACACGAGGGTTATTGGCGAAGGACCTCGTAATTTTGAACCTCAGTCAAGTGATGAGAACGACACTTGAGCTGGTAACCCCTCTCCCAACTTCCGCACCACGCCTTCCGGTCACGACCGATTTAACGTGCATCAGCCCCAGCTACAAGGCGGGTCTTTAGTGGCACCAAGGCTCGAACCCACGACTCGACGAAAACACCAGCCGGTTTCCACTCACACTTTATTTCCATTTAATCTTTTCAAACAATAGTGAAACAGCACTGGCTGAGTGTCAACCAATAACAAAACAGCCTCTCCCAGTCAGTTAAGTATTCGTGCAAAGCTGAGACTGTAGGAATGGACAAGAATCCGTACGAAAACTTTTTCCACCAGGAAAAAGCACTGCTCATTCCACATTTTTTGTCGAGAGGTTTCTAGCCAAGTACAACATCCTAATGTTAAACCATCTGCCTTATTCGCCGGATCCTGCGTCTTACGACTTCATGTTTTTCTAAGGTGAAAGATGCATTAAAAGGAACAAGATTTGAATTGTTGAAACTGTGGAAGAGAAAGTGGCCAGTGCCCTGAAGTACTTCCAGACTTTCAGTATTGTTCCAAACAATGGAAGATTCACAAGAAACATTATAGGTATAAAGGAGGGTTGTATATTGAAAGTGATAAGTAAACATGTATGACATCAAAATGAAATGTTTTACGGCGTCAGTCTCACTATTTAATAGCCACACCTAGAATATTAAAAAAAATTATTCAGTTTTTGATATCAAAAAACAGTGGTACTTATCAGTTTAACATAAAATAAATTTATTTACTGAGATCTAATTACACAATGCTTTTAATGTTAAAGTCAAGGAATTTTATTAAGGAAGGCAAGGAATTTTACATTCATGTTTTGCTTAAGAATTAGATCAATAAGTTAAAAACTAAAATTGTAAACCTGAGTACAGGTTTAGAAACATCCGTATTATATTAAATTAATCTATCCAATGAATATGAAAAATCATTATTGAAAAATGTATATTTTTTTATTTATATCCATCTTATTAGTTACATTTGTGTTAAAAATATTAATGAAAATACAATTTTTAGTAACTTTTGATACATTCTTTGATCTGACAGTTTCACAGTGAATTTTTCCAGAGCTATTGATAATACTGTGAATCTTGTTACATTTCAAAAAGTTCATAAGGTAATTGTATTGGTTACATATACATGCTTTATATTTAAAAAAGCAGCTGAAAATTTAAATTTTTTTTATACGTATATTTTTCTTCTCATACAGAGAGAAGAGAAAGTACATTTTTATATTTTTATTTTATTAAACAATTTGAATCATTACATTTATCACGATTCTCAAAAACTTACAAGAAGATATTTTCTATTTCTTTATTGAAACATAAGGAAAATAATTTATCTTGTCTGTTCAGATAATAAAAACATTAACATTTTTGACCGTATATAAAAAAATTCAAAAATCATATCATGCAACTAATTTATTTAAAATTATTTAGAAAACTTTATTTGGTCTCTAAAAAACAATTCGTTTCCCTTGAAATTTTGCATTAGCAGCTTCTTTTAATTTTCTTTTGGCTTCCCACGAGGGATGTAAAGGTTTATCATCCATTTCAGCTGCAATACACATAAAAAATATCAATTGTCAACATCAATATAATACATTTTTCAAAAATTTAAATTAAAAAAGTGTAAAGCATTCAAAAATACAAAAACATCTTTGAAATTCAAGTAAAATAAATTACTATCTTACTTCAGATTTTAAGGATAATTACTTTTTTTTTTTTGTACATTTATATCACAGCATAAATATTATACAAGCTTAATAAATAATATTGATGTTCAAAACTTGAAACATTTTTAAATTTTCAGTTATTATTTTTTTTTCTAATACATTTACAATGACAATATATTAAGTTATGTAAATAAATAATCGTGAAAATTCAAAGCTAGGGGAAACTAATCTAAAGATGCAGGACAAGTAGTATTTAAAATGAATTTCTTAATATTCTTTGAGAACAAGTTTAAGAAATAAATACCTTTTTTACCCGATCCATTTGAATTATGCTTTGAAGGATAGCTGTTTTTTGAATCTTTATGAGGATTTTGACTGGAAAAGAAATATCGCAAATTCACTGCTTTTTACTTTAAAAAAGTAAACAAATATTTTTAAAAAATAAACACATATTCCTATATACATATATATAAAAAGATAAAGTGGACCTACTGGTAATGTACACTTACATTTCTACGAATAATTACATTGATAATTTTATTTTTAGATATATTTATGATCTTATATTTTTTTCAAAATATTTATAAAACAGAAGATAAACTTATCTATTTATCCATCTCATTTAAAATTATTGCAAACACCTAATAATATTCTCGAAGCTAAATAATATGATATTTAAAATTTTTGAAAGTAAAATTTATAATAATATTTATGAATAAGAGAGAAAACTTACTCTCTTGAGAGAGTTTCTTGTACACAAGGTCCTTTTTGGAAGAATAAGCTTGGTATATGGGTTTTTAGAATCATGTATAACATTTGATGAATCAAAAGATTAGTTAATACTTCTTATACTTATGGAAATTCAATAAATTTCATAAAATATGCATGGGGAGTAATTATCCTATTAATTTCCTTACAAATAATTTAAAATATAATAATAAAATAGAATAATTAATTTCATAGGTAAAACAATTTCTTGTTTTTATTTAATAATTTATTAATATTATTTCATATATGAGTTATTCTTTTCGTAATAATTTGATCTTAAATACTTTTAACAGTAACTTTAAAATAAAGAGGATGTTATCAATTCTAACCACCATTAGTTTCATTCATTCAAGATGACACCATTTTCTATTCATTGTTGCACATGTAACTACATAGCTTTTCCAGAAAGAGATTGTTTAAATTTTAAATTTCTCAGTTGGTTTTTAAAAATAATTATGTTTATTCTTTTATTTTGTTGTTATAATTCCTTTCATGTATTTACAGTTTCAATTTTTTTCTTCTTCTGATGTTTATAATTATTCTTGTTCATTAGAATTTTGGTTGTTACCTGATTTTAAAAGATAAGCTGAGTGAGACATTAAATATATATAATTATGGAATAACCACTCTTTAAAACAGTCTGAAGAGAAGATATTACTACTCTTACCTTTCCTACTTAGCAAATTCATATTTATTTCCTTAATTTAAAAACGAAAATCAATAAATATGCACTATTTATATATTTCCTAATTACATAACAATGAGGATATCAAAATTTTGTTTGTTTTATAAAACTGATGCATTTACACCTACCAAATAAAATGAAACTATTTTAATTTCAAAACTGACAGTTTTACAATAAAAAAGGCAAAATGAAAAATTGATTAAAATTTTTATGATTAAAAGAATTAAAACCCAACAAAAAATTGAATTTTTTAAAAAATTTAAATTAGCTTCAGCTATGCAGACTAGACCAAAGTTAAGGATACCAAATAAATTCATAACTTTGAGTAGTAACAGCTAAATATTAAAATTTAAATAATATGTTAGGGAAAAGTAATAATACATATATAAATGCATAGTACTTACATAAATGCTTTTCCTTTCAGATTTTTATTTAACACAATGGAATCATATTTGTTTCTTTGTATGTCATCATGTGTTTCTTTGTCTGTAGTAAATGGTTTGAATTTTTTATTTTGATGAAATTCATTATTTGACCTATGAAATATGTTTTTGGAATATCTTGCACTAAAATTGTTAAATGGTTTCTTTTCAAAAGTTGAAAAGTTTTGTTTTCTATTATCTTGCCTTTCATCTTTATCATCATCATTCTCAGAACTTATTTCCCCCTCACGAAGAAAAAATGGATCTTTTTTTTGTTTTTTAGAATGCTCATCTGTTTCTTCGTCCATATCTGTATTTGAATTTTCAATAGTTATTTCATCTAAATCTTGCAGTTCATTCAAATTGAGTATTGTTACTGCTTTTAATTTACTGTTTGTATCTGGTTTAGGCTTAAATGAAGGATAATCAGTATTTAAATTTAAGTTCTTTGTTGGTGAAACAGTATCATGTAAATTAGGCAAATCTTCATCAGACATGGATACTGAATCTTTTTCTGATTGATGATCATCATTTGAAAACATCTCATTATCTGAAGTTTTTTTAACTTCAATAGGCTGCAAATTATTAGAAAAATTCTCAGATATTTTACTTTGACATTTCTTCTGATTTCCACTAGTTTCATGGATATCATTCTTAATTTCTAAATCTTCTTGTGACACATTATTTTCAGAAATATTAAGATTTAAATGTTTTAATTCATCCTTTTCAAGAAGTGTACAATTTTTAGAGAATAAATCACTATTAGCATTTGCTGGAGATGTTTTATTTAAATTCCATAGTTCTTTTGAATTAATCATTGATAATGTTCTCAATCTAGATTGTATACTTTGTGAATTTTCATTCTTTTTTACTTCTTTATTGATAACTTGTTTGTTTTTAATGTATTTTCTTATTTCATTAGCTCTTTGACTCTTCTGTTCCCAATCCTGCATAAGAAAAGCTATCTTAGGTAGTAACTTTTCATTCTCACTGTAAAACTTTTCAACAGCTGCTTGAACAGAAGGATGGATGGCTAGCATTGCAAAACACCGTTCCTCTAATGGTATATTTTTCTGCAGAAGAAAAAAAAGTTAGCACTGTTGCTTATTTTATGAAAAACAATTTTTTTCTTCCTATTTGTAATATAATGGGAACATTTTAAATATATTTCAAATTTGTACGATTGTTAAAAAATTATACATATAAAAATAATTAAACTTAAAAAAAGCATTTTAACTTAATGTGATCTTATGTTTAAATAATTAAAAATTTATTTTATTCAAAATCATTTTTATGTTTTTACTTTTTACAATCAAAAGTGCACAAAAAAAAAAAAAAAAAAAAAAAAATAAAAAAAAAAAAGAAAATGTATATATATAAAAAAAAGATAAAATATGTATTTCTCTTTTAAAAAAATATATATTTTTAAAAAGATATGGGGAAAATCAAAAGATAGTAATTGAGAAAAAGATTTAAAATTACATAATATCATAATATAATACCTCTTTTAAAACAGCTTCCCAGTCTTTTTCTTTTAATAAAGCCATTCTACTGACTAAATCGGGTTTGATTTTCTAAAATAACGTGAATACATTTTTATTTGAAAAAAATATTACAGAAGCTCAACAGTAAAAAACATACCATCAATTTTCTAAAACAAGATCATTCAATCTATTAAAGATAACACAACTTGCATTATGCTAAAGATAAGGTTTTAATATTTAATCTTATTCTTAATATAACAATTATTTCCAACATTTAAATTGTCCGCTATGTTACCAGACTCAATTTGCAAAATGATCTTAAAAAGAATTAGTCTTAAATGTTAGAATAATGTATAATTAGATACCATATAACGACCTAAGTGTTTTTTTCTTCGTGCTATGCTGAAATTGACATGAAGCAATTTCATTTGATATATATATATATATATATATATGTGTGTGTGTGTGTCTGTCCAACTACTTAAATCTAAAAAAAAAAAAAAAAAAATCATTGTAATATAACTTTTAAGTTTTATATGCACTAAAACAACATAATTTTCTTAAAAGAATAATTCAGAAAAAGACTATATTTAAAATTAATTTTACTATACATTTCTGGTTCAGACATGTATAATAATAAGTATGTTGCTTCATGCCTGTTTGACAAGTTCTTTTAAATCATAGATTTAAATCTTACATTCAAACTGCATATACTGGAGAATAGAAGGTTTAATAAGGAATCACAACACTCGTGAATTGCTGATACAGAAATGAAAGTAAAATTCAATGAAGTTTGTGCTGAAAATTTAAAATATTTACCAGTAAGTTTCAACACATTTAATAAGAAATTAATTTCATGTTTGAAGTACTTATTAGCAGTCATTTACATATATGTGAAAGGAAATGAATCCCTTGTTAAATCTAGAATTACAAAAATTTACCTTGAATTTATTTTGAAAGTAATCATTCAGAATGATTTGTCAAAAATACAGAAATTTAGCAGAAAAGGGATATCAAATGTTAAGAAAATATATTATTTACAAAAGTATTCATCTTGAAAAGGGCTGAATATATATATATATATATATGTAATGATTCCCAAGCATCTTGCATAAACTTCTTTTCTTATCATTTTTGATCCCTGTTAAAGCCTCTAAATTTGACATGTTTGAATTTTAATGTATAAAGATGGCATTTTATACATCAATGCGATAATATATATTTCATACATTTATCAAAAAAGCAGATAAGGCTTAAATTTTTATATTTTTTGAAAACATATGATGGAATAGATTTCTGCATTTCACTGTGATATATTTTTTTGAATGTAGAAAAGGAACATCAAGTACCATGTAAGTCTTTAATTTATTTCAAGAGTCCTTGAATATTTTTAATACTTTGTAATAACAAAGAACAATTCATCATAAATAACTGATATAAATAAAGACACTGATTAATCAAGAATTTCCAAGAATCTGGTTATTTTCTTGTACTCGACATGAAGTTTTTGAAATGATTCAAATAGAAAGAAAATACTGAGTGTAAGAATATTAGTAAAATGTTGAATATATTTTGTAATGTTGTTGAATATATTTTGTAGAGTTAAAGTTCTGAATTATAAAATCAAGACATCACTAAAATTAAACATTAATTTAAAACTCTAATACTAAATAAGATCATGTGATACGGAGCAAGCCAGCTTACACACATCAATGCCAATGACCAAAAATTATTATTAACATATCACAATTTGATGATTCAGTTTCAATGTGTAACATTTCTTATTTCTAGAATGAATTCAGAAAGTCTTTTCACAGAAATTTTATGTTCTAAAACATTGATTTTAACAGTTCAATTTAGATCAGCAAAAACAATCATACATCATTAAAAACATACATTAAATAATGATTAAATAGCAAAATAAACTGACTTTAAGAATATTGATTTCCAACAGCAATCTTTCAAGCTTCCTTTTGGATTTTTCAGGTTGCTCTGCATTACCCCTAAAAAAAGCAAACATAAGAGATTTTTCACTTTGAAATTATTAAAAATTTTATAATGATAGAAACATAAATAAAATAAATTATAATTCTAAGTAATCATTGTCATAAGAATTACTAAATCTCATTTGACTTCTAACTGCAATATACACTCTTGTTTTATAAATAATATCTTTTTCCATCCATCTTTAATAAATAAATTTAACATTTTATTAAAATTATAGTATGTTATTTGGTGATACGGTAAAGAAAACAAACATAAATTAGTTTTAATACCTTCACTCGAGAATATAAGTATATGATAATCTCTTACAAAAAAAAAGCTATTTTTGAAAAAAATAAATAAATCAGCTAATATGTCTGATATTGATTGAGTTAAACAGAAATTTTTTTAAAAACTTAATAAAACAGCAAGATTTTTAAATGAGCAGTTGTTTTATATTTGAGATATTCCTGTTGAAAAGAGCATATTAATCTAGATTATTTTAACAGCAAAAAACGTATTTAAAATTTACATGTATAATTTATTAAATATTAAGGTAATTAAAGTAAAATAAAATGATACACCAGTATACCACAGGAAAAGGGTGCTTCCTCCTAATGGGTGTCTAAACTATGACAGTTTGAGGGCCATATTGCAACAAAAAAAATAATAAAATAAATTGCTGGGCCACACATACAATATTTTTTCAAGAAATTGAAATAAAAAAAATTAACTAAGTAGTTTTATTAAAATAAATTAACTTCTTTTTATTATAATTTTTTTTATAATTCGAATTAAAATATGTATAGGTACATATTTATCTTAAATTTGTAAAAGTTTCATTTCATTTAGTTTGGATTTCATAAAGAAGGAAAAAATTCTAATTAATGAGATGGATGAATTTGCTTTTGTTGAACAAGCAAATCAATATCAGATTCGATAGACGAGATTGCAATTCTTAATGCATTTTCAAGATGTTTGTCAGTGATTTTTGTCCTATTTTTGCTTTTTGTATGCTTCACTCTTAAAAATAACTGTTCACAAATATATGTATTGCCAGAAGTTGAATACATTAGGAAAAAATGATTGTGAAAATTAGGATATTTATCACAAGGTAGGTAATCTTTATAAAACTCCTGTAAAGAAACATTCCCAAATTTTTTCCCCCTGTTGAATGTCACTTTGCAGTTCAATACATTCCATTTGAAAATTTGAAGGTAATTTACTTATTTCTAGAGAAAATGGGGTAGAAACTACGTTGAAATACTCTTCATTTTTTCGAAAATCTTGAAATCTATTTTCAAACTCTTGAATTAAATCAAAAATTAATGCAGCATATTTTGTGCAATTCACAGGTTTATGGGCAATCAAAGTACTGAAACGTGTCAAATCTTTTACTTTTATTCGATTGCCCTGAAATTTCAAATTTGTTTCAAATGCTGTTATTGTTTGGAACATATTATTAATAAATTGATTTTTATCCTTTAAGTCTCAAATTTAAATCATTCAAATGTTCTGTTAAGTCTAATAAAAAGCTAAATCTAAAACACAATCTTCGTCTTCTAATTCATTCACAGGTTTCCCTTCTGTTTCCATAAATATTTTTATTCCAGTTCTCAAATTATAAAATCTTTTGAGCATTTTCCCCTTACTGAGCCATCTTACTTTTGTATGATAAATAACATCTGCAAATTTAGTACTTATTACCAGTCTATTCAAATTCAGCGACAAGAAACTCTTTAAATTGTCTATAATTAAGTATTTTTGCTCTTATAAAGTTAATGGTTTTTATAACAATGCTTAATACACTTTCTATTTTTCAAACTTTTTGACATAAATTGTTCTGATGTACAATACAATGATATACCATCAAGATCGTATTGCCAGCAGTGATGACTTCATTATCAACCATTTTAACGAATCCCCCATTTTTAACAACCATGGCAGGGGCTCCATCAGTTATGATAGCTGATAAATTTTTCATAGATAAGGAAAACCTTTTTGTCGCCATTATTAATGCATCAAATAAATCTACAGACTTTGTTGTCTTTTAACTATATTAAAGCAACCATTTCTTCTGTGATATTATAATGTTCATCAATTCCTCTTATAAAAATTGCCAATTGTGTCATATCATAAGTGTCAGTGCTTTCGTTCATGGCTAAAAATTAAATTTAAAATTAGTACAATTGCTTTTTAAAGACTTTTCAACTAAATTCCCCAACTCCTCAATTCTTGTGGTTATAGTTTGGTGTGATAAACTGATTTTAGAAAAATCCAACCTTTTATCAGGGCAAATTATGTTTGTAAGGCTCTCCATACATTCGTTTATAAATTTGCCATCAATAAAAGGTTTTGGTATTTTCGCTATTAAATTTGCTACAACATAACTTGCTTTTACAATGTTATTATTTTGAGCAGCTGTCTTTTTAATAAAATTTTGTTCAGATGATAACTCTCTTTTTAGTTCTGTGATTTTATCTTTGCAGCATGCCGAGAAATACATCATAGGCATGCTTTTGACTATAATGTCGTTTCAAATTGTAGTCTTTAAAAACTGGCACAGTCCCTACAAATTAAGCAAAATGCTTTATAATTCTCCTGAAAAAAAAAAAATTCTCAATCCAGTTTTCATTAAAAACTCTTTTTTCATCTTCAATTTTTTGTTGCTTTTTTCTGCATTTTGAGAGATTATATTTTAAAATTTTAAACAAAATTATAAGATAAACATAAATATTTAAAATTAATCATGATTTATACAACATATTTCATTAAGTTGATAACATAAATATATAGTCTTTAAGATAAGTAGTTTCTCAATGAATTATAATACCATACCTTTTTTTTTACAACGTTTTTCTGAATTTCACTTGGTGTGTGTGTGTCATCAAATTTTCAATCGTTAATTTAACCAACTTCCCATCAAGCTAGAGCTTTGAAATTTTGGGAATCGTTCGTACTTGCCTAACAACGCAATATTTAGACCTTTGCGACAAGGTTTAACTAATATTTTAATAATTTTAGTAAGTCAAAATATTCTTACCTCTCGGCGCTTTTAGGATTGAGGAAAACATTTCTTTCCCCCTCTGGGAGCACCGGGCACTCCCCACGCAGCATGAGGTATCGTAAACCTTTTATACTCAGAAAGGGGAGATACTATCTCCCCTTTACTATCTCCGAGATAGTAAGGGTTGCTGACTTTTAGTCAGTAATCATTCACAAGAAAGAAAGTTTCCAATATTTGGCACCATGTCTTATCACAATAATTTTTTCTGAATTCTGGTTCCCATTCTTTTTTTAATAGAATGACTTACAAACTTTCAAATGCATGTTTTGATTTTATGAGTATTATGAATTTTTTAATACGCTCGCAAATGTCTCTTTTTAAGTAAATTTTAAAGTTAAAAATAACTAATATTTTAACTAATATTTCAATAATTTTCTCTAATAAACTTAGCCACCATATAAAAACGTTGTTTTTAAAAACGTTAGTTTCTATATCGAATTATTTATCAATAACTTTACTGCAACATATGAAAATCACACCTCTTTTGAGGGGAAAAAACATCTCCAACATTTAACTAAATTTATAATATTCTATTTTAATATTCACTCTAGAAAACCAGGTTCCCTACCAAACCCTTAATATACTAATTTTATTCCAGTTATTTGTTTTATATATTTCTTCTACTTTCCATGTATAATTTTTTATATTATTGATTAGTAAAGTAAATAAATATAATTAGAATATTTTTAGCTTCAAGCATACACAAAATGTCTTGAAAGATTTTTCAGATTCAGATGAGGTGGATATTATCAGAGTTTCACAATATCTCATATCAACAAATCAGACATGTAAATTAGGGAATTCATTATCACATAAAATTTAAATGTTTCACATTAATCAACCCAAAATATTTATATAGGCTTGATATATTCCATAAAAAGTGCAACTAAATTTCACAAACAAAAATTAAATTTCAAAACAGTTTTAAAAACAATTATCAATCCTAAAAAATTTAACCAAATGAAGAAATGAAAGTGGAAGGAAAAGCTCACTTTTGACGTTCAAGAATTCTTTTTTGTTTGGTGCATTTGTTTATCACATGAATTCTGGCTTGCTTGACAAATTTACGCATTAATACCACCTGTAAAAAAGTAATTCAACATAAGCCAAATTTCATTTTATTTCAATAATTAGATAAATATTGTAGCAAATTTCAAGCTAAGAAATATTCTACAAAAGTATATTGGTTGAAATTAACCTTCACACACAAATTTAAAATCTCTCACTTAAGTTAGAGATTTTGGCAAAATATACTATTACTTATATACTACTAAAATTTTACACTAGGTGTGTGTGTATATATATGTGTGTGTATGTATGGATATATATGTGTGTGTGTATGTATGGATATATATATGTGTATGTGTATATATATGTGTGTGTATATATATATGTGTGTGTGTATATATGTATGTATACACACACACATATATATGTGTGTGTGTGTATATATATGTGTGTGTATATATATGTATGTATACACACACATATATATGTGTCATATATATATATGTGTGTGTGTGAGTCAGAAATTTAATGAATAAACTGATATCAATAAGAAAAATCAAGTCGAAGCAATATTTGTTTTTTTATTTACAACAAACACCTTTAGTGATTTATGATTTGGAGGAATCATACTCGACAAAAATTTCTCAAACTAAAAGAGTTAAAAATAGATAAGAAAAATTTTAAATACTTAATAATTTTAATACCAGGTATTGAAAATATTTCAAGGAAACAAATTCTGAAAAACTTTTGCTGAACACGAAATTTTGAACTTTACCATCTTAAATTAAGTATATGTTAATAATATATCACAAACAAGATAAATCCGTTTTGTATTTTCCGATTATAAACCCTAATTTCAATATTCAATAATGAGCCTGTAATTAGCTTCCATATAGTTTACATACAAGTGAATCCACTCAGTCATGTGTCGCAAACATGCTGGAATACAAATGGATTTACATGCTTAATAAACACGCATTTTACTAATCAATAATTTCTTTCTTTTTTGACAGAATGTAGCATAATGGGAGATGAAGATAATTGGCTAACAAGAAAGAAAATTTAAATGTTGGATTTTTATTTAAAAAATTTGGAATTTCTTCCTAATACATACTAAAGGTTGGCAAAAACAAACAATCTATATATATATATATATATATATATATGTAAATGCTAAAGTATGTTTGTTACTCAATCATGTTTGAATGGATTTTCATGAAATTTGGTATTAAGGTACATTATGTTATAGAAAATGATATAAGATAACTTTTATCTTAATATAATGTTTTATGAACCAAAAAATAATTTATATCTCATACATTTTTATTCTAAGTAGCAATTTCTTTCCCCCTTTTTTACTTTCTAGCATTCCAGGCAAATACTGTGCCACCACCATTAATTACTTTTAAATATAAACAAATACATAAATTCTGGCAACTTTTGTGGACAGGTAAAAGAAAATATTTATGAGTTTTATGAGACAAAAAACCATTTCTTACCTTTCTTCATATAATGTGATTGTTAAAGATTTGGTGGAGCAAATTCCCATATTATTCGAGTCTATTTAATTTACTTTCTTCAATTTTGTTTTATCTGTGTTGTATTTACATGTTTAAATCATCCCTGGTAAATGTAAGTCTAATTTCTCTCAAAGCTCAAATCATTCTCAAGCAATGAAAAAAGTTAGAAGGGAAGAGACTTTCTCTAAAAATGAGCTTCGAGCTTCTTCAAGCCAATTACAGAGCTTTATTACAAGTTCATGGGTTATTGCTGAAACTTAAGATCGCATGCATTCACTGGTTGAAAGAATGGTTCATCAGTTTCAATCTTTTACAAAAACTAAATGGGAATTTTTTGAAAAATCTGCTTCGATTATGATGCGACTTTCGATTACAGGAGTCATAAGCTTATACAATTATACAAAACGAATAAAGAATGTAAATTTTGTAGTGCAATGACTTTAATTTAGTTTTTATTAAACGCTGCACTAGAAGCAACACGAGGGCTATTGGCGACGGACCTCGTAATTTTGAACCTCGGTCAAGTGACGAGGACGACACCTGAGCTGGCACCCTCCTCTCCTAACTTCCACACCCTGCCAATGGGAGGACTTTGGGCCCCAAAAGATTTAACGTGCATCAGCCCCAGCTACACGGCGGGTCTTTAGCGGCCAAGGCTCAAATCCAGGACTGAACGAAAACCATCGGCTACTAATCCGAAGCCATAACCACTAGGCTATGTCAGCCACTTGTAGGGCAATGAATGGCAAGAAGTGGATATGCTGTTCTGGAGGTGAAGTTACAATTTCTCTAATAGAGGAACCAGTATAATTCCTAGGAAAACTGTTTTTTTTAAATGAGATAAAGGGATCGAGTCATTTTCTGACTAATCTTAGTTATGCTAGGTGTTTAACCGACATTTACTGTTCAAGAACAAGTTTACCAGAGAATTGGGTCTTAACTTCCTGAACAAAATTTTCTAGATTTAATTTATAGGTGATGAAGAAGCTAAGAAACATGTCTGATGGAGGCTGTGAAGTAATAATCCATCCTGATTAGGTTCCATGAGGGAAGCATGCCAGATGTCACAAAGCTCCAAATACTAATGAAGTGGCTGCTTTGGCAATGCATACACAGCAATACGATATTGTGATATCTGCACATGACAGCACACTTTCTTGAATTGCCGATACGCACAGATTTTATAATGCTCTTCAGTACCTAATAATTTTTTTTGGAAAGGTCAGGAAAGATACAATTTTCACATACATCAAGTTGATATCCAGTCACTAGACATTCAATATTAAATAAAAAAGGTCTGTAATGCCTAATGATTTACCATTTTAGTTTATATATTTTTGCTGATAATAAGTCACAAAATATTAAGATATAAAATATACTACAATAAACATTTTTGACAGTTTTATTAGTTATTTTTAGAATGTGACAATGTTTGATTAACATAATGCAAATTTTTGACCAATTCAAAAATTTTGCATAGTCATTTTAATTCGCAATTTTAAATTATTCAAATATTTTCAGTTTTTTTTTTTTTTTGTTGTTGTTGTTGTTGTTGATATTAATTGAAAATTCAGATATAACTATTGAACAAATTAATTTATTTGGAGGTACTGGCTATGTACACATATTTTTTCAAGATTCCTTATCTTTTATGGAGAGGGAGAAATTCCTGTTTTCATTCAGTTCCTATTAAGATCTCATTACTAAATCTATGCATCCATCAGAAAAAAATTTAAAAATTTTTTTTTTTGTATTTTTTAAACTATTTATTAGGTTATTATGCCCAGTGCATCGGGAAGGTAACAGATGGTATACAAAAGTATCAGTCTATTAGACTTTTGTTTAATGTGCAAAAATTTTTATTTCTTATATAAAATTCTTTTTTTTGTAAACCAATATTTATGAACATGGTATCTGCAAGCTACAAAGACATTCACACAGTTTACAGAATTCCTAATGAAGAGGAAACTGTTTGTGAGAATGCAGATAATAAGAAAGCACTTATTTTTTCAAATATTATTGCAGCATAGTATTACACATAAATTTTTGTTCATATTTACATATTGTTTTTAAGGCTGTTTTTAAAAATGTTAAAAAAAATAGGGCTCAAACTGGTGACACATTTTTAGGTAGAAGAATGCGTGTTCCAATACTAATATACATTACAACAGATATAAAATATATAATTGTTAATAAAATAGCAAACATACTTAGAATTTTGAAGTAAAAGTAGCCTTATTACAAAATGGATTAATTAATTTTCTATGCCAGGAATAAAAAAATAAGACATTTTTACTGAAAACAATTCATTTTTTCAAGTAGAATTGAGTAGCTTAGGAATATAAGCTTCTCCTTTCAGGATAGAACAACCAGAATAAGACTGAGTGATTATTAATCATTATTTTAAAATTTCAAATTTTACTGTCGACTATTTAGGAGTAACTATTATAGATGGCACAGATACCCCCCCCCCCTAAAAACTTATTTTCAACTATAAAATTCTTATTTTTGGTAATAATTTTCGATTTTTTTATTACATTGAGAAGCAACACGATGGACTATTGACAACAGACCTCACAATTCTGAACCTCGGTCATGTGACATGGATGACACCCGAACTAGCGCCTCATTCTCTGAACTTCCGCACCTTGCTGACGAGAGGACTTGGGACCTCAACCAGATTTAATGTGCATCAGCTCCACCACATGGTGGGTCTTCAATGGCATCAGAGCTCAAACCCACGGCTCAACAAAAACAATGCTGGCCATGCGGTAATACCATGACAACTAAACTACTGTGTCCACTTGATCACTAACAGCTCCTTTTTGTAATGAAACTAAAGTAACTCGTAAATTGTGACAAACGGTAGAAAATGGAAAAAGAATTATGATGTAAAGAGATTTACTACCCAATGACTAATAAACTCAGCAATTTAGGAATGTTTACTTTCTAGGTCAATCTATGTTAATAAAAAGATGTTTGTAAAAATAAGTTTAATTTTCTGAATTAAACTAAATATAGAAATTCTTTAAAATTGAGTAACTTGCATTATTTTTTTAAAAATTTATTACTAAAAAAACTAACAATGCAAATTAATAATTCTCAAAATTTAAAATAAGAACATTTAATTGAATCATTGCATTGAATCTTTTTTTTTTTTTTTTATTCTTAAAGAAGTTAAAATTTAATATTAATTCTATTTATTTATTTATTTTGCAAAGTGAGTTACACATCTCATAAAATTTGAGTTTAGAACTACTGAAATAATTATTAACAAAATATTATTTCCTAAACTGAATTCCAAATGTTTGATTGAAACACTTTTATGCCTTGAAAATTGGAAATCAAAAAAATTTCTGGCTCAATAATATTCTTTCTCTCTCTCTATATATATATATATATGTATGTATGTATGTATGTAATGATTTAACTTAATTCCTATTAATTTCTCACCATAATATAATTTAATTTCCTAAATTTTCCTATTCTCTCCTTTAACCCGTTTCCGCCCAGCGTCATATTTATAGGACAGTTCATTTTCACCATTATAAATAAAGTTATTCAACGTTTTGCCAATTCTTTTTCTACCCCTTGAAGGGTAATGGTTTCACCCTACTTACTTAAACCGATTTGAACCGGATGGAATCATTTTTCAGCCAGCTGCAGACACGTAAAACTCGCCATTTTCATGATTTTTTCTTGCTGAATTTCATTGTAATCGTACGAAAAGGTTTTAAAGATAAATTTAAATATTTTTTCAGAAATTATATTTCAGATATTCTATTAACAGATATCTTATAACGTTTTACAATTATTTTTAGTTTTAATTACAAATTTAAACTACTGTCCTAAAAATAGGACGCTGGGCGGATTCGTTAAATTTTCTGAAATTTAGTTTATTTCATAGGTGTTCAAGATGTCGCGAAAAAAAGTTTTTAAAACTGCCGATCTGTTTCAAGGCGTGAAAAGGGAAAAGCTGAAAAAAAAATAATAAAATCTAACAGCCATGTCTCGTAAACAATTATAACAAAAATATGAGTGGTATAGAATCTCATGATTGGCTTTTAGAGAAACATAGCATAAGAATCAGTGGAAAAAAATGGTATTGGTCAATTATTACCCGAATGGTAGACATGGCTGTTGTAAGTACCTGCGTTATTTACAACATGGTAAATGCAGAGAAAAAGAGTATCAAAGAAATAAGGAGACATATTGCAATAGCCTATATAAAAAAAGGCAACACAATACAAATACAAATAGGTATACCAAGTAATACAATTTCATCTCGAGTGAAGGAAATAGGCACTGTTAGACGAAATGGAGTTGGCCATATAATTAGTAAAAGAGAAAAACAAAGACAATGTCAAATGCAAAATTGTTCGGGAAAGCCTCTTACATTTTGCATGAAATGTAATGTAACTATATGTACAAATGTTTTCCAAATTACCATACATAGTGTGAATACGTTTAAACGTAATAAAAAATGTCAAATTTATTTGTGTTTCATTTTATTTTGCATTAAATATTAAAGTTCAATTGTTTGGGAACAGAAACGTAATCAAGTAATTGAAAACAAAGGAGAAGTACTAAGTGTTCAAAAACTTCCATATCCGCCCAGCGTCCTATTTATAGGACAGTAATTATCTCGGATCCTAAATTAATGGTGTGGAGTTTAATTGCATATTATATTTAATTTAAGTGTTTAGAACATAATTTTAAAAGTTTTTTAAAAAATTTCAATTTTAAATTAAGTTGGGCGTTAACGGGTTAAAAGATAGTGTTCATTCTTATATCCTGATACGATTCATTTTTTTTTTTTTTTTAATTTATGCAATCCCACGTTCTTAAAAATTAATTCCGGAATGTGTTAATTCCGCAAAAGAATCATTGAAACCATTAATGTAAAAATATATGAAAATAATTTAAATGGTAGGGAAGAAAATTTAAAGAGAAATTTTATACTATTAGATGTTTTGATGAAGAAACCGATTCAGATGTATAAATAGAGAAACCGGAAATTTCTAATCAAAGCAATTCGGATCCAACCATTCCCTCCAAGTCAGAAATTAATAGGTTTCGGAAAGCAAGGTACTAATTACTATACTATAATATATATCAAGAACTGATATATATTATTGTATAGTATAGTACGAGCATGCGTTTAAGATCTAGGAATGATGCTAAAACTTACTGTGAGGCAAATGGAATACTTTATGAACCTGAAATTTTTAATATTAGTGGTAAAATTTCATTTACGGGTATTGTGAAACAAGAAATAGAATCCAAGCCTTTTGAATAATTGACAGTTAAAATATAAAGACATAAAAATTCCAGATTCATTCCATGAAGCATCTAATTCCCCTGAAACATTGAATTGGAAGCGTGCAATGGAGGAAAAAATGAAAATAATCTAAGATCGGGAAGTCTGGACTTAAGTTGAAAAAACAGTGAATACAAAGATATTGGGAAGCAGATGGGTATTTTCTTTAAAAACCGATTCACAGGGTGAAATAGTACGTTTTAAAGCACGTCGTGTAGTCAAGGCTTCGGTCAAGAAAGGCATTTAATGTGAACAGGTTTTTAACTTTTCACGTTGCAAACTTTTCTACAATACGATTATTTTTTTCTATTTAAGTAGGTGGAATGAACTGGCATCACGTACAATTGGATATCAGATGAGCTTACCTATACGCTTCGCTATCAGACATCTTCTATATGAGTCAGTCAACTCCGAAAAATCAAATTTCGTCTGTTTGTTGAAGAAAGCTCTCTACAGACTGCATCAAAGTGGACAAGAATAGTTTAGAGAGCTTCACAAAGTATAACAACTTTTAAATTTCAGGAAGCTGGAGTGAACGAACTGTGTATATTGTTTTGACAGGCAAATTATCTTATTACTGTAGGTAGATGACATTATATTATTAGGAAAGGAAAAGGATAAAATTTACCAATTAATAGATGTTTTAAAACAGAAATTTGATATAAAAGTACTAGGAAAAACTGTTTAATTATTAGGGATAAATTTTGAACAAGATATGAATGAACTTTACATGAATCAAACTGATTACATTGAAAAAGGTTTTTGATCAGTTTAAGAAATATAAGCCTCCGATTGTTTCACTGCCAATTTCAAAAAGTATAATACTATCAAAATTGGACTGCCCACAAACTAATGAAGAAATTAGAGAAATGGAAAAATTGCAATATAGAAATTTAATTGGATGCTTATCGTTTACAGCAAGCAGAACGCGTCTAGATATTAGTTATGTGGTAAATATCCTTTCACGATTTCAAAATAACCCGGGCAAAGCTCATTGGGAGGCATTATTAAAAGTAATGGGTTATGTCTATTCTACAAGGGAAGAGAAATTGAATCTGTCCGGTAATATTAATATATCAATAAATTGTTTTGGTGATGCAGAATATGCATCTAATAGATATGACCGTGTTTTAGTTGGGGGATTTATAATTTTTTGTGATCAGGCAGTTATTTCTTGGCGGACATCCAAACAACATAGTGTCACCTCATCGACAATGGAGGCAGAATACGTTTCTTTAAAAGATGCTACTAAAGAATTACTTTGGATTTTAAGGATAGTTGAGGAATGTAAAGAATTAGGAATTTTTCAAATGAGAGTTTTGAATTCAATTTATTTTGTGATAATAAAACAGCAATAGATTTTTCAAATTCTGCTATTGAAAACTCTCAAACAAAACACATTCATATCGAGTATTATTTTTAAGAAATTTAGTATCTGAAAACTTATTTAATTTGAAATACATAGCTAGCAAACAAAATGTAGCTAATCTATTTACGAAATCCCCAACTAAATCAACTTTACCAGAATTTAAGCAGAAAATATTTTTAAGAGATAAAAATTAATAGTTAGAAAGTTTGAAGTATTAACTAGTCCATTGATATTAGAGTTAGTTTATATAGTAATAAATGGATAATCAGATAAAATTGTTATAAAACATGAACTTGGAACTTTTTCATAATTATGTGAAACCATATAATCAATACTTCAATATATGATATGAATCTTTATGTATTTTTTATAGATCTGATATAAAAACACTAGTAGGTGTTTCGATTTTTGTGACATTGTCCAGATGTGAGAGAGGCAGGCTAATTGTTATCATATCGCGAGCAGAAATGAAGATATCTCAACAGGTAATGTTTTTAGATTACGTGTCGCCGATATGACATCATCCCATACATCTGGCAATGAGGAATCAGGAATTCGCACTCGACATTATCTTCTGTTACGTCATACCAAGTTTATTTTACGTTTTTCTGAATTTCACTTGGTTTGTGTGTGTGAGAGTGTGTATCATCAAATTTTCGATCGTTAATTTAACCAACTTCCCATCAAGCTAGAGCTCTGAAACTTTGGGAATCGTTCGGAAAATAGAAATTAAAAAAGGTATAAAATTTGGCAATTAATTTTAAAGACTTGATCACAAAACACTATTTTTAGACATTTTATATAATCTTGAACTACATCTGAATTCAAAAAGGAAATTAAATCAATCTGAAATTATAAATATATTTTAAAATTAGTCCAATAAGAGATTTTGTCTGGCCAGATTTCCCCGTTGACATGGCAGGGAAGTTAGGAGGGGGGGTGCAAAATCAGGTGTCATCCTCATCACCTGACTGAGATTCAAAATTGCGAGGTCCATCGCCAATAGCCCCAAGTTGCTTCTAGTGAGACATTAATAAAACCAACCAAACCTTGTCTGGCTAAATGCATTTTATTTGAAATAAAGAAAATTCTTATCAAACCTGTGAAAATTAAATCAGATTGTTATTACTTGAATTTTAAAATACTATATATACATATATATACTAATGTTAAGTTATGAAATCTATTTGTCCAATGTATATGAATTTTAAAAAAATAATTTAATACATTCTTTGCATAAATCAAAATGAAGTACTTGTAAAAAAAGTATAAGTTTCATTGCATTTAACTGTAATAATTGTCAAGTAATCAGTTAATTCTGTAAAAAAAAATTAATACAACAAACAATTTTACATCTATGAGCACTTTCTCCTGAATTATGAAAGGGAAATAACACATTTTCGACAGAAACTTTTATCATGTTTATAAAAATTAAATTTTTCATATGAATATATATATAGATATATATTGCTATAATTTTTCTTATCATCATAACTTGTGCATTCATTTTCGAGAGGCCAAAAATCAATACAATACATTAATTCCCCATTCTGCACGATTGTTATAGCTCCCTAAATTATTTTCTGTCCTTATTTTTTATCTGAATACAGAGAGGGAAAAAATAATAATTAGAAGTCCAACTCTAAAAATAAAAATTTCTAAGAATAAAGATATTATAATACATTGAATAATTATTGATATAACACTTTGAAGAAACACAAGAGCTATTATTTTTTTTAATTGAAACACACCTTAGAAAACACTTTCTTAGGAAATTATATGATTATAAAAAAAAAAGTTTTAAAAGCAATCTTCACAACATACTACCAATTCCCCCTACCCCCATGAAATCCACCCTCCTTTTGCTCCATCAAATGGGTTTTAAATTAATAATTATCAATGAAGCACAAGAGGAATTGAATATATTCTTATGCACTGTTGTCAAGCTTTATTCTTTTTTACCCTTTGTATCGTAGTTAACTTAGCTGACTATTCAAATTACCTGCTGCAAAATTAATAATTTTTTTAAATAGCCATTTGAAAGAGTTTTAAAAAAAGAAAGTTTCCATGGGGTTATTTTTTCACTAGTTATTGAAAGTATTTTTAAGATCAATTTGTTGCTCTGGATGCAAGTTTTCAAATGTTTCATAAAGAATCAGAACTAAGTAACTCCCCAGAAACCTTTCTTTTTATGCTCTTACAAATACACTTTATTCTATGCATTAAAAAGAAATAATCTAAATTTGAAAACAGTAGAAGAACACTCCATATGATAAAGATATTGCTTGTTCAAAAATTCATGATGGGCTGAGATTGGGAAAAGGCTATTTCCTACAGAAATGCAAATAATTTTTGTTGACACAAAATCAATCATAGTTTTATAGCTTAAAGAAGAAACATACCTAGAGGTTAACCAAAAATGTTAAAAAATTTTGCCCATAGAAACTTTTACTGATGATCATTGAAGTTTAACCCTCCACATATGGACTTTTCACCGAACTGCACTTCCCGGTGTAGTAGGACTTTAAATGGTCTCGAATATTTATAATGATAGGCCTCAGCAATAATACAAATATCTTTTATTCTAATGATTGTGAAAACAATTGAAGCTTAACTAATTATGAACTTTATATAAGTTAATGAGTGTGAGTGAGTGAGTGAGTGAGTGAATGTAAAGTTTATTGGCGCAAGAGCCAGACATGGCTATGCTGTGCCAAACAAGATTAAACTGTGGTCTAGACGTGAAGTTGAAAAAAGATAAGTGGTTGCCAAGAAGGAGGGTCGAAAATAGAGAAGGATCGCTAGGGTATCCCGGGAGTGCGTCACCCGTGTATACCAAAGACAGTAAACCCCATGGGAAAGAAAGATCACTAGGGTACCTCGGGTTCGTGAAGTCCATACTTACCTGAAGAAGGCAAGTCCCTGAGGTCCCCAGATATAATCCCCAGGGGCAGGGTGCCCGGCTATACCCCAAGACGCTGGGTACCCATTTTAGTCGCCTTTTACGACATGCATGAGCTACAGTGGGACTATTCTGTCATCCCCGGTCACCACACGGGTCTTATATAAGTTAAGGATACTGTATTATTTCCATGCAATGTTTAGAATTTAAGAGCCCAATAGTCTGGGGCTGCTTTTTCTTGGTAGAAATGAGAAACATATTACTCATTTAACAGAGTTCCAATAACTAATAGAAAAAATTTTCCTTCTCTCTTTGTTTTCTAAACAGTATAAGATAACAAATTTATGAAACCAATAATATAACTGCTTTAAACAAATTTTTTAATGACAATTTGTGGTCATGGTTGAGGATATACAGGTAGCAATTTTTGTCGAGCAATGGATTTGAGTCTTGATGCCACCAAACACATATTGTGTAGCCAGGGCTGGTGCATGTTAAATCTGTCAAGGTTCAGTGTCCTCCAACTGGCACAGTGGGAAAGTTAGGAGAGCAAGGTGCCAGCTCAGGTGTCGTTCTTGTCACTTGATCAAGGTTCAAAATTACAAGGTCCATCACCAATAGCCCTCATGTTGCTTCTAGTTTGATATTAATAAAAACTAATCATCTCAATGAGTATTGAAGAGTAAATTAGTGGGAGTTCTTACAATATTTACATCCAAAGGATCCAACTTAAAATCCATAATTGTAAGGATCCAACTTAAAATCCCTTTCCAAGTAAATTAAAATGCATCTCATTAATTAGAGTACATATAACTAATATTCATCTTTTAAAAGTTAACAATTGTGCTATGTTGATATAACTGAAATTATATAACTGAATGAAATTTAACAAATAAATAATTTTATGCGGTAAATAATTAATTAAACACATGTCATGAGTAACATATCTAGTATGTTAACAAAGAGTTTTTACCAATGTTAACAACCGTGATATAACTAAAAAAATGGTAAAGTTCTATTATAGCAAACATCTTGGCATGTTTTTTAAAATGGTGCCAAATGAGAAATTCTCAAAGTCGAAGCCTGAATCAAGATGTTGTTTTGTCATAAGATATGCATAATTTTAAGATGAAGTATACAGTTTAATCATATTATAGCATACTATATTTATCGTCGAAATTTTTGGGTGGGCGATATTAAAGTCTAGCCCTTCAGAAGATTTTGATTTCAAAAAAATTTTTAAGTGAATATATGTTTAATTTTTTCCTATCACCAAATTATACAGTTTATTCCAAAAATTTCAGAATGATGTACATAAAAAAACCTGTTCACATCTATACAAGTATATAATAGACCAATAGTGCTTCCCTTATGTCAAATGAGCATTCAAATATTTATTAAGGTTTTTTCCAAGCTTTAAATAGGTATCCATGAAAGTTGAAAATAGATCAAAATGTATCACAAAATAACACAATTTTACTCAATCATAAATAATAGTTTGAAAATTAGCTATAACTATTTCTCTAGTTCATACAACATTGAAATATCGTTGACATTTATTTTTATCTTTAAGTTTAATGATTGGTTAAAAAATTCCACGAAAAATTTATAATATGCTGGACATAGAATAGTCTGCTAATAATATCATAAATAATTTCTAGTAGATTTCATCGAGTCAAAATCCAAATATTGATAAAATTAAACTTCTGGATAACTTTAAGATATACTAGACATAGGGTATTTAAACTAAAAAAAAAATGATTTTAGTTAAGATTCGAAACAAAACCCACAAACATATTTACTAATAGATATGGTGATTGCTTTAGTAGAGAAACTGAGTCAAGAGTATTACTTCAAGGATTAAGAATATTCAATAAAAAATATATAAGCTGAAATAAATGAAAAACTTACTTCTTGATTGACTTTACATTTGTCCATGATTTAAATGAAAGGTTTATTTTATTGGCATACAGAGAGAAACAACAGTTAATAAACTATTCTCGTATAAATAACAAACATCCATGAAAGCATGCAGTTAGCTTTAATGCCAACTATTTCAATTAATAATAAGAAATTCAACTTATATTGGCTTAACCTGTAAACTATCAGGAGAGGCAGACTTTGAATCTATCATTAACTATGAATTTTTCATTCTCCGTTCCAAACAATTTTAAAATTTATTCTTACAATTTAGAACAATGATTATTTTAAACAAAAACTATTAAAGTATTGAATATTGAACAGAAAATACAGATTGCATATAGTTGTTTAGCACTTCATTGATAAAGATTATATATTATCAACAGTAGTAGTCTTGCAATCAGGTCTCTTATTGTTTCCTAGATTTTGTCATAGAGATGAACAATTTTCATCCAGTATAGTCCCTAAGACTTAGGTCTGAGCTCGATAAACGTCGGCTTCAATGCTATCGCTGATATTTTCATCACTCCGGACTCTGCACAAATGTGTGGAATGTAGAGGTAATCATCCAAATCATAGCTTCACCAAAACTCCTGAAAGCCAACCCCCCAAAAAGTGCTGTTACTACGTTGGAAATCACACAGAAAATTACCCTTGAGGCCCTAAAATCCTATGAAATTCAAATCGGGGAGTCTTTACTTAAAGGGGTTGAAGGGGTTTTTTTTCCCCGAAACGTGCCAAGATTGCCAAACAACCAATGACAGCCAACCTCCAAGTTTTCCCTTCGTTAATGAAATTAAAAAAAAAAAATTAAAAAAATCTTCAAGTTTGATAAAATAATGGAAACTTACTAGCAATTTAAATCAATAGGACAAATATTCTCTCCTAATAAACTTGATTTATGTTCGAAAATCGAAAAATCATTCCAAGTCATTTGCAGTATGATGTCCATCTGGTTCTAAAATTTAATTTGCTAAATAAACTACCCCCCCTCCCTCGTGATTGCGAGTTGAAATGCAAATGGCATTAAATCAAAAATAGGAGAACCCCAAAAGTTTCATAGATGATTATAACCCTAACATCCGAGGAGTCCAGAAAACTCACCTCAAACCCTCTGAAAAATTTAACATTCCAAATTACAATATATACTGTTCTGACAGATTAACCCATCGTAACGGAGGCATTACAATATTAATTTTAAAAAATAGATTCATCATTATATGGTCATTAAAAATTCCTCCACCTTTGAAAATACCACCATCCATATGAATACCAATGAAAAACAATACTTCACTCTTTCTACTATTTACCTCCCCCCCCGTAATCTCATCAACCATAACGATCTAATTAATATCCTCTCTACAACCCAACTGGAATTTTAATAGGCGACTTTAATGTAAAACGTCCGACCTAGAATAGAAGCAGAACAAACAGATCAGGCAAAATTATTCATGTTATGTGAAACATTAATAACTTCCAAATAGCTACTCCAGACTCACCTCACTTTCCTTACAATAGTAATACTTACACTATAATAGATTTTTCTATCCTCAAAAACATTCCATTCTACAATATCGAAGGTATCAATGAACTACCTTTGCGACCATAACCCTATATTAATTGACATCTCTTTCAATAAAATTCCCCCAATCCCCCTTCTCCCTCTAACAACTACTATAATCGGTCGAAAAAGTAGTTGAACACTATGATCCCCTTAAAAAATGATTGGAAACGGAAAACGTTCTGAAATGAAGCAAGGCGTACTCCCAACAAGTGCACCAAACAGGACGCCAATCTTCACATCTTCCTCCCTTTCTGCCCAAACTTATCATTTTATCCCCTTTCATTTTTTGTTCAAAATACGTTCCTTTTGGAGCTACTTTTCTCCTTTCAAGCTCCTATTTATAACATTTTCCGTACTTATTTCATGTTTGAAACTCTGTATTTCATGTTTCAAACCGTCCAGCAAAACAGTTAAAAGTGTTTCCGATAGTAACACTTTAGTTTATTGAAGTGCTATTATGTTGCAGTCTTCTGCTCAAATTTTTTTTCACACCTCAGAGAGAGTCAACCGGCATTCCACCCGAGATGGGTGGTTTGAGTAACCATCATGACACAGGTAAAAAAAAAAAAAAAAAAGTATTAATGCATACAACCTTGTACAATCTAATGGGTTTCCCCAATTTTTTAAAAAATCACATTTCAATCTTAGCACAATGAGTGTTTTGAAAAAAAGGGGACCGAGTCGACACAATGAGTCGACTTGGTCCTTCTTTTTTCGGTAAAAACGTTCATTTTTCAGACCAGTTTAGTCCATTTCACATAGTTTCTGTTGCAATCCCTTATTCAACCACGATATGCTGCAAATACCGAGCGAATCGGTAGGCCTTCACCAAGCGGCACTCGGAGGTGTTTCCTTTCACATGCACGTCGTGGTGATGATGGGTGGGTATGATGGTATCATACAAGTCTCTGTACCTGGCAGATGATCCACCGACACGACTGGTATTCCATATGAGGCAAAGAAGTGCTGTTGTTCGGTGCCCTTGACCAGCACCACACTTCCCTCCCCTTGTGAGAAAAGGTGAGAAAACAGTCCCCAAACGCTAAACGACAATCACTCGAACAGGAACGTCTTAAGATTTCTTGAGGCACTGGGCCTTTATGAAAAAATAGGCCCATCTGCAACCCTTTAAACTAATTTAGTGTATAGAGATGTACAGTTCAATAAAAGCAGTCTATGGTAAAATGAGATTTATGTGAATATTCATTTTCTTCAAATTAAATTCATAAATTCATTAATTAGGTCTTCAACATCAATTGTTAACAATATTTTATTTTCAATACTCTTCAAGCTTAAATTATTCAAACGGGATCAAGTCATACGATTTCTCAATTCTTTTTTGACCAGTTTGAGTTTTGAAAATGAACTCCCACCACCCGCGTTAGTTATCATCATTAATAAGAAAATTCTCATAATTATTTCAATATAGGGAAACACTGTGAACAGTCTTTCATTATACTTGCATGAATAGAGTATGTTCATCTCATTCCAATCCCCTCATACAATAACCACTCTTCATCTTCATCTGCATTTGTAGAATTATATTTTTTATTAATCTTTCTTTTTTCCACTTCTCTTTGCTTTTTCTTAGCTTTTCGCCATCAATGATCATATTTGACTTGAAATGTTGACATTCCAAGTTCAATTCCTCTCCAATAATGTCTTTATCGTAAAATTTTGATATTATTTTTATAACTTTCTCTATAAAAAAAAAGCAAATACAATTGCAAATTATAATACTTTTTTAATGCGATATAAATATTCGTTTATCATCTTAAATCTCAAAGAAATACAATTCAAAAATAAAAACATAATTACTTCTTGTTGTTTGGAAGAAATTTAATTTAAAGAAAGGAATTGCCGATTTAGAACTGTAGGCAACTCGTTTCTTCGAAAAAGTGTGATTTCCTTCAGGGTCGTTTCCAACCCTCTTTTTTTATTTTACTTCTGATGCCTGTCATAAAACAGGGAATGTGTTTTAGTCACTTCTGATGGGGGCTTAGGAGTATCTCTTGTCCATTCATGAGCGATTTTAACTCATATGTGTAAATAAATAAAAGATCGCTGGGCAGTGTCTGTGATTGTCCTTCCCACAGCAGTATTTTTATCAATACATTGGACATATCTCGCTTTAGAAATAAAATTAATATTTTCCCTGATTCTGAGCAGACGTTGTAAATAGAAATATGTAATATAGAAGTAACTGTCTTCAACCAGTCATGTCCGGGAATAAGATTTGACGATAAAAATTATTCTGATCATGATCTTAATGAGGCTGAGTGTTGTACAAGACGAGGCCCTGGGCCAGGGCCCAGTTAGCCCATGCCTTAAGACGTCCCTGCACTCGAAGGGCACACTTCTCGGGATGTCAAGTAGCAGGTGAAGGTGCTGATGCATCCACCGGTGGGTATACCGGTCCTTGGAACTCTTCGGCAGGTGGGAATGGTCCACGGTTCAAAAAAGAAGACAAAAATTGAGGGGAAAAGAAGAATATTCTGAAAAATTGGTTGAAGAAAAGCAAAGCATTGTCATTATTAGTGGAGATATGAATTCATAAGTGGATGAACTCCTTCCTACTGATGATGAATCTCAGGCTGAATTAACCAAACTTGATGTGAATCAGCTCGTACAAGCTCAAAGGAAGATGCAGAATTAATGCCCTTGATGAAAGATGTTGAAAAGGAGGGAGATTCAAGAGTACGAGTTATACAAAGGAAAATTACTGGTAAAACGGAAAGTAGATAAAGGTGGGTTGGAAAGAAAAATAATATTCATACCCACTAAATTCCGCAAAGGATATTTTAGAAATGTCCCATGAATGTACCTCTGCTCATTTTTGAGCAACCAAAAAGAAGGATCGCTTGGTGAAGCATTTTTTCAGGAAAAAATTGTTACAAGGATTGCGAAGACTATGTCAAATCTTGTGATCCGTGTCAAAGGGTGGAAAAATCTCCCGACACAAGAAAGCCCCCTATGACTTTGGTTCCTGTTATTACGGAAGTGTTTTCTAAACTTAACACATTGATACCATTGAACTCTTACCAGTAACAACTTCTAAGAAGTGCCTACTAACGATAATGTGTATATCATCAAAATACCCGGATGTTGTAGCTTTGTCCGACATAACCTCCGTGGTGGTTATTGATGTTCTTCTGCAGATATTCAGTAGAATTGGTTTCCCGAAGGAGATTCAACATGATCAAGGAATTTCATTTATAAGGGAATTAACATCTAATTTTTTTGAACGGTTTGGAGTTAAAGTTGTTAATAGTGCGGTCTACCACCGACACACTAATCCGGTGGAAAGGTTTCACCGCACCATAAATCTAATACTTCGAGTTCTGTGCTTCGAAGAAGGACCAGATTGGGAGAAACATGTTCATGCTGCTTTATTTGCGTTGAGAACAGTGACACATGAATCTATCGGATTCATCCCATTAGAGCTTGTTCAGGGAAAGAATCTAAAAATTCCATTCACTCTACTATATGAGCATTGGTTACATTCAGAAGAAAATGAAAATTCTGTAGTAGGATATGTTCTTACCTTGATGAATTGGTTGAGGAAATGTCAAGAATTTTCCGTTAAAATATAGAAGAGAATAATCAAAAAAGAAAGAAATGGTATGAACAGCATTAAAATAGATTTTAAACCTGGAGACAAAGTACTTGTTCTTTCTACCTCACCGAAGAATAAATTATCCGTCAATTGGTATGGATCTGGTACAGTAAAGAACAAATTATATTGTATATCTGCCTTAATAAGAAAAATCTATCCCAAATTTATCACGTAAATTTACTTAAACCGTCTTATCAAAGACCCGAGTTCATAAATCTAGTAACTGCCCACAATAAAGAAACTTCAGAGTTAGATGAAGAATTTCCTGCAGTTGGAAACGATCTAAATATTTTTAATCTTGAAGAGATTCTGAAGATTAGTGAAGTTGAATCGAGATTAAATGAAGAACAAGTAAATTACTTAAGTAGCCTATATTGCAAATATTCTCGTTGTTTCTCAAACGTTCCTCGACTTACCAACAGGGCCGAATTTGATATTTAACTTACAAAGAAGAAACTGATTTGTGCGAACCTATACAGAATGTCTCCTAGACGCAGATATTTTAAAGGCAGAAATCCCCAAAATGCTACAAATGAAAATAATTAAGGTTGGAGAAAGTGATTTTACAATATCACTAATGATTCTGCTCAAAGCAGCTGGAAAGGAACCCAGGCCATGCATTGACTTTAAAAAGCTGAATGAAATTACATTGATTGTTAAGAAACAAAAAATTTAAGTTTCTCGTTTTAATTCAGAATTGATATGTAATTATTCGTTAAGAATATCAAAATTGATATACCTTTTCTGTTGTACCGGAGAGCTGATGCTTTTTAAATTTCTTCTTTTTGTTGCAACAAAATTCCATTAGAAAAGTTGTCCACTCAAATAAAGTGAACTCTCTTCTAAATAAAAAAAATATTTATTGACATTAATTACAAAACTATAACAGTTACACGTAGAGCTATAAGACAAAACACAGGTTACATATGAAAGTAAAAGTGTTCTATAGTTCTATTTAAAGTTCTTTCTGTTTTGACGCTGCTCACTCCAATCAACAGCGTTCTTTGGTGGGAGTCACGTGGTTTCTGCTGGAAAAATATACAGCTCTGAATAGACACAATATTTCCCTATACCTAACATCGAGGAACGTATTGAAACATTTGCTGCAGTGAAGTATATTAGTGTACTAGATCTGTCAAAAGGTTATTGGCAGATACCCCTAACCAAAGAAGCTCAAAGATATATAGCTTTCGTTACCAGTTTTGGATCCTTTCGACCACTTAGAATGCCATTTGGACCGAAGAATGCTCCCTTCTACTTCAGTAAAATGATGGCTAAACTAATGAGAGGGTGTGACGAATTTGCTGTGCATTACCTTGACGATGTAGCAATCTACTCCTTCGATTGGACTGAGCTTTTGAAACATCTTGATCAAGTGTTGGAAAGGATTGACAAGGATAAGTTGCGCCTTAAAATAAACAAATGTATCTTTGTTCAATCACAAGTTAAATATCTTGGACATTACGTTGGACAAGGTAAGAGATATAATAAGGAGAAAAAGATCCAAACTATCAAGGAGTTTACAGTTCCCTCCTCAAAGAGTGACATTTGAACATTTTTGGGATCAGCAGGTTACTATCGGAAATATGTACCACATTTTTCAATTTAGTTGCACCATTAACTGAATTATCAAAGGGATGACATAAAAGGTCCAAAATTCTGTGGAACGATCAGTGTCATCTGACGTTTGAAGAACTCAAAAAGCACCTCACCGATAACCTTGTGTAATATGCTCCGAAATTCGATGTTCCTTTCATCTTACAATGCAATGCATCTTATTCGGGTTTAGGAATAGTCTTGTCACAAAAAGATGAAAAGGGGGAAGAACATCCTGTGCTATATTTGAGCAAGAAATTTACATCCACTGAACGAAAATACAGCAGTATCGAAAAAGAATGTGCCGCTATCATTTAAGCTGTCAAGAAACTGCAATACTATTTGGATGGACAGTTTATATTTTACATCCAGACTGACCATAATCCCTTATTATAGCTTAAGAAAAACTTTGGTGTTAATCCTAGACTGATGAGATGGTCTTTAGCTATACAACCTTGGAAATATGAAATCATTCATAAAAAATGGAAGCAGCACCAGATGGCTGATTATTAAGACTATTTTAAAGGGAAATTTATATATGGAAATGATGTGTATTAAAAGTAATAATTTCGTGGAAAGAAACTTTTTTTGTATATGTGAACACATTTTATTTGTATATGTTTGCTTTACTTTATCTTATTAGTACGCATATAATGTAATTTCTTAAATGCGTGCACCTTTTTGGAAATGCTTTTTACTATCGTAAAAAGATCTTAACGGAGGAAGAGTTGTGACGTCAGGGCTCATATATTTTTTTTTCGTTACTTTATTCTTGAAATGTTATACTCTGTACTTCATTGATGTCACTGCTTTTGCTGAAGCCGAAATTGATACGCTGCCCACTCAGACGTCACTTGACCGTGGTTCAAAATTACGAGGTCCGTCGCCAATAGCCCTCGTGTTGCTTCTAGTGCAACGTTATTAAGAAACTAAACAAACTAAGCCCACCCAGACAGTCTCGCAGACGACACGTTGTCCCTGGTTACTTCAGAGGTCTGCAAGATGCTTTCTGATGTAATTGTATGAGTGTGATATGAATTTGATAATAAACGATTTTCAATATGAAATGGATGCCTCAAAATATTTGCCACTACGTCACAAGTGTGAAAATCAGATGGTAGAAGTGCATGTGTTTTGCTGCGCTTCATTAAGTGTTTGCGGAGTAGTGGATTATTTTTAATTCTGTGGCATTGGTGATAATTATAGATAATTTTTTGTAATGGTGAAGAGCGGAGAAGTGCAGTTAAAGAAGTTGATCCTACTGCGGTTGGAGTTGGGGGTTAAGGTGAAAGGTGTTAGAGTTGGGAACGATCTGAAGAATATTTTCAAGGATAAAATGAGAAAATTAATATTTTGGAGCAATTTCTATATTGCATAACATAAGATGAAGGGGAATGAGAATTTGTCTAAACAGTTGGTCAAAGAGTCGTAAGTAGAGTAGAAATACAAAGGTAGCAGAGGAAGAATCCTGTTAAAAGTTTGGTAACTCAGTCGAAGTTAGATGAGCAGTTTTGTAATAGTTTTCAGTTAGGAGTAAGTTGCAAAGAGTTGTAGCATGTTGTTTGAGGTTTATTATCACATTTAGAGCCGACGATATTTTGACTCCCTTCTTAGATACAATTAAATTTAAAGAGTCGCTTGAGACTAAATTAAAGGTAGAAAACTTTAAAATCGCAATATTTGCATGCATACAATCTTTTACTGGAAGAAATTGATCATGTTCGTAAATATATCATTACAAGTTTGTGGTCAAGCTGATGGGTCTTAAAGGTAGATTTCTGCAGCATTTGCAGATATCTACACCATCCAGAATGACTGTTTCTTTTAGGACGTGGATCCATGAGAAATAACAGAATTGAGGAAGTATTACGGAACCAGAGTGATCCCAAATATACTCACAAGAGTGAGGACTTACAAGCTAGTGTCTGCTTATGTATCTTCAGTTCATGCCTGCATAAGAATATCCATTGCTTTTTCGAAACTACGAAAGTTTAGTTTTTATTAAAGTCGCGCTAGAAGCAACACGAGGACTATTGGCGAAGGACCTTGTAATTTTGAACCTCGGTCAAGTGACGAGTACGACACCTGAGTTGGCACCCTCCTCTCCTAACTTCCTTTCCTCGACCACGGGAGGACTTTGGGCCCCAACAGATTTAACATGCATCAGTCCCGGCTATACGGCGGGTCTTTGGCAGTCAAGGATAGAACCCGCGACTAAACGAAAATCGCTGGCCACGAATCCGAAACCACGACCACTAGGCTACCACAGCCACTCGAAACTAAGGAAACTGAACAACTTCTTAGTACCTAAATTGATGGAATGTGCCCATACCGCTAGCATGCCAGCAAAAGTTATGTTTGGTGAAACGAAGAGACCAATCCAGAAATTGGTTAGACTTTCTGTGATCGTTTGATTTGTTTTTTATTCCATTTATTTTTCGTTTTTGTTATGGGGAGTCTTTACTTTACGGGGTTAAAGATTTCCCCCTGCCAAATTTTAATTTCTAGTAAAAGGCTGATAGCCGAGGAATTGTCCTTGAGAGCAACAGCTTGTATCAACTATGCGCAAGGCGATCCTCGGGGTAAACTCTCTGCGTAGTAATACACTGTTTTTTCTTGACATTCACCAGTTTTCTGGTGATCTTGTTTTCTGAAAAGTGTTGTGAGCTAAATTGCGCTCCAGCTATCTTCTTTCTGTTTACATGAGTGTTTCGTTAGAGATTTTAAGGAGCCGCTTAAAAATAAAAATATTTTTAAGATAATGCTTACTAATTTGAAGTAGTAAAGGGAAATAAGTTGAAGTATTTTAAATCGAATAAAAAATAAATTAATATTTAAGGTATGTGCCTTCCCAAAAATCAGTTTCCGTGAAAATGTTCGAGTTTCTTTATCACTTTTTATTGAAGCCCACAAATTTAAGATTTCAAAAATTGTTTACATTTGTTTCTATTGTAGTTAGTTAATGTATTCATGTAAGTATATAATTTTTTAAGAAACGTTAAAATCTTTAAATGCAATTTTCTAGAAAACGGTGTATATTAGCCATATTGTTGAAATAAAAGGGAAATATGTTAATTAGAATTTATTATCTGAATTTTAGTGTAAATGTTAATTTTTACTAAATTTTAAGCAAATATGACCAAAATTCGAAAAATAAAAAAAAATTCATTAAAATGACTTTTGAATTCATAATTTCATAAACGATTGTAACTAAAAACTGGACTAGAATAAATAATAGAATATAATTTTTCCCCCTTAACAATCAAATTGAGTTTATTTCTTCATTATTATTGAATTACTGAAGATCTTGCTCGTTTTCTTTAGAATGATCAAATTCTTTACTCGATTTGTTTAATTGTACTGAATTTATTCGCATTTGATTTAGTGTGTAACATCAAATCTTTTATACAATTTAAAAAAAAAAACAAAAAAAAAAACATTAAAATTAGTAGCTAAAGATGTAATTTTGAAGTAAATATAACTCTACGGTACAGTGTCTTAGCATACTATAATTTCCTATTCCTTATTACTGTTTATAGCTTTTGAAAAAAATGTAATTTAAAATAAGGGGGGGGGGATGTTTGCCAAAAGAATCTCATTAGTAAGCAGCATTGGAATTATTGTTCCGGATAATGAAGTGAAGATGTTAAAAATAACTCTCCAGAAATTAACGATCTGAAAAGAGCTGGACGCCTTGAAGATAGGATTTTCGAAAGGGGTGAAAGTGAAGTATTTTTTTTTATCTGAACCATTTCACAAAGCCAGAAATGGAAATGTGATCAATCAATGGTTTATTACGCTGAGAAGCATTTGTCATTCGAATGAATGTATATTAATGTGTTCTAAATTTTTTCGGGTTAACGAATCAAATTTTAACATTGACAAATTATTAAACTTTAAGTTTTTTTTCTAAATGTTGAGATTTATATTTTCAATAATGGCTTTATAGATAACCTCAATATTTAAAAAGCTTTATATGTTTTCTTTCTCTTTTACTGTATCAAACTAAAAATTGTTGGAAAAATACTCATTTCTGTTACGTATTTCAAAGGAATAAATTACATGAAATTTTTTTTTCTGAAAAAATATCATATGTCTGAAAGCTATATGATGTCAGAATTATTTTCAATCAAAAAGAGTTTACCTTATATTCAGCGCAATTTATATTTCGATGAATAAAACTGTTACTAAAATTAAAAGCTAAAGAATTTAATATAAGGCACAGCTTTCTCTTGAAAGGAAGGAATACTCTCTATTATAGTAAATTAAAAGAAATTTGAAGTTCCATAATTAATTTGAGAAATTAAGTTTTAAAAAATTAAAATCAAATTCCCGTGTTCTCATTATTGATGCAAAAATTAAAGCAAAAGATCAATTCTAACAGTAGACAGACCATATTTATATATTTCTAAATCCATACAATTTGGTAAAAAAAAAGTTAGCATTAAATTTTTCTTTATTTATAAAGTTTAAAAAATTCAATATTGTATTAGAACTAAAGGCAAAACATTCAAACAGGGTAATCGTAGAACTTAGAATTTTAAATTATTCAAAAAAAGAATTTTTGAGAAATTAATCTTTTCCCCTGGTAAAATTAATGCTCCAATCAACGTCGGAATTTATTTCGTTAGGTCACAAGCAAAATTTACTATTACAAAACTATTAAATGAATTTGATTAAATTCAGGATTTAAAAAAAGTAGAAATACTAATTTACTCCTTTTTTTAGAAATGTATATAAATAAAAATTTATTGTAGTGCAATATATATAATAATATCACAAACAATCAATGATTTTAAATGTAATATCAAGGAACTCACATATTGTTAAATTTTAATGATAGTTTATTTGAATTTTGAGCACAAATAAAATAGGAAAAGAGTTAAGATTCTTACACCAGGAAATATATATATATATATATATATATATATATATATATATTCTGATAAGTTGGTATTGAGTTATCAATAAAAATTTTTATTTGTCATGTAAACAATTTGTATATATCTATAAATTTTACAATAAAAAATGCAACAATTATTGCGTTTATCTGCAAAAATTTACAAAACTTAGTTTCTGTTTTTAAAAATTATTAATTGATACATAAGAGTTACAACACTTTCAATTTCATTACCAAAGCAAATGGAAATATGTATACCAATTTAGTTCTTTAATATCCTTATCCTCTTGCACTCCTGTTATTTAAATTATTTTTAAGGGTTTGAAGATAATCAAGTCTTATAAATGTTGATCTCAGATAAAATACAAGATAAAAGAACAATTTATTTGATTCAATATTTTACAAGCAGAACTTGGCAAATTAATAAACTTATTAAAAAAAAGATTTATCTGATTACTAAGACATTTTTGTTTGAAAAATTAATCATTAATAAAATCAATTAAATACTTCAAAATTAAATGTTTGGTTTTACTAATTTCTTAAATAGTAAATTAGACATACTAGCAATAGAATATGTTGTGATATTAAAAATACATAAATTTATTTATGCAAATAAAATAGAGTAACTATAATTATTGAATAAGGAAACATTATAAACACAGAAGACGAAAAGATTGAACGCTTACTTCCTGACCTGTGAAATGAATATCGTTAGTACACTTTCCACAAAATGAAAATTATAAAATATTACTTAAGCTAAATGATGAAATGTAACTAACAGCACAGTGAAGAATATTTATACAATTGCAAACAATTAATAAAAAAAGAAAAAATTTTGAAAATTAATTTTGTTTTTGTGTCCCTTTACGTAAGGACTTTTGACAACGAACTATATAAACCTAAGAAAAGGTTAGATAAAGATTTGAACCCTAACTGTAATTCAACTGGCACACCACTTTCAGACCACATCTGGTTTAAGGAGCAGCAATCATCAGTATTCTTACTCATTACTCAACTTTAAGGACGCAATCCTTGAAAGAGACAAAATCTATAAAAGATATATTATTTTACAAGACGAAACCAAAAGGTGAAAATCAAGTAAATAGAATTGCTCCCTGTAAAAAATGCGGATTTTTATACTTAAAAATCTATATTGTACAAACTTATCGTTAAATGAAATCAATATTTAAATAGTATTTTAAAAAAAAACTGAAATACGTAGGTATATACAGGGACGTTTTAAGACTTCTTGAGACCCTGAGTCTCTATGAAAAAATAAGCCCTACCTGCGACCCTTGAATCTAATTTGGTGTTTATACATGTACAGTTCAATAAAAAAAATCCATAATAAAATGAAGTCTTATGTGAATATTTGTTTTCTATATTTCAAACTCTAAAAATCATTAATTAAGTCTTCAACATCAATTGTTAATAATATTTCATTTTCAATAGTCATCAAGCTTAAATTATTCAAACGTATCGAGTCATACGATTTCTCAATTCATTTTTGACCAGTTTGAGATTTGAAAATGAACACTCACCATTCGTGTTAGTAATCATCAGTGAAAAGAAAATTCTCATTTGTAACTGATGGTTTTAAAGAACTGAGCCAAAAAACCAACAGATGGCGCTGTCCGCCATAAGATTCTTTTTTTTTTTTTTCTCCCCAATCTCTAGTACTGAGTAGTTAGACTTTTGTGGTATGCGTGTGTATGTATGTTGCGTGTTGTAAGCGTGTTTTTATATATCCCTTATAAATATTATTATGTTATATATCCGCCTGCTGTAAACCGAACCTAATAAAAGAAGTCCTTTCTTCAAACCTACTAATCTTCATTAAAGATTCCACGCACTCATGCCACGCGCTACACATTATTATTTCAATATTGGGAAACATCGTGAATAGTCTTTCATTATACATGTATGTATAGTGTGTTGATCCCAATTCTAGTCCCCTCATCCAACAACCGTTCTTCATCTGCATTTGTAGAATTATATTTTTTATTAATCTTCCTTTTTTTCTATTTCTTCTTTTTGTTTTTTCTTCGGCTTTTCGCTATCAGTGATCATATACGACTTGAAATGTTGACATTCCAAGTTCAGTTTCTCTCCATTAATGTCTTTATCGTAAAATTTTGATATTTTCTCACATGCTATTTTAATTTCTGTCTCATTCAAATTAGAATATTTTCAAAAAGCTCCTCATATTTTTTACAACGTGTTTCTGTATTGCAATTTAGAGAGTCAAATATTAGTAAAAAAAATTCTATTTTAAATTTCTGACTGTGGCTGTTTTCAGACATTGTGTCGGTATCTCTATTTCCTTCAGGAAAAGTTACACAAACACTATGTTGTTTTACACATTTGTGAACACTTTGATACTCTTTTATAAAGGATGCTTCCTTGGCTTTTGACTTATAATAGTCAAAAGAGTCTATCTTGGTTTTTACATATATCATTAACGATTTTAATTATTTCTCACCTTTCAACAAATCCATATTTTTACTCTGGAGAAATAGATTTACTTTGTGAATATGTGTCAAAATGTCATTCCAAAGGATAGTTAAAAAAAGTAGCTTCTAATTCTTTCATTTTAACTTTTTAGCAGAAAGCTGAGTATCCGCTGCCTGTTATTCATCATTAATTAAACAATCCAGGCTCATGACAATTTCTGAATATCCGGAGCTTAAAATTTTAGTTACATCTGCGCATGCTCACCAACGTGTTTCTGATAAGTTTTTAAGTATATATTTTATTTTTTTTATTTCTATCACAGCTCAAATTTAATGTAAGTATATTCCAACGATGAGTAGACGATGAGGAAAACTTATAAATATTTTGGACAAAATCAAAGTAAATTGTTACATTACATTTACATTATACTGCTTGAATGCCAATTAAATTCAAAGAATGTCCTGCACATGGTACGTATATAGCGTATATATTTTTTTCTTGAAATTGGACTTGCATTCCTGAATATTATCATTATAATGGAGATATAACTACATATGTACTATATAATAATATAAATCAATATTAGTTTTATGACATACAATTAATTATTAGATTTCCTTACATATTTTTTTTTTAAATTGCAAATGTAAAATCATATCTAAGAAAATATTGAGTAAACTATTTTAATGGAAATGACAGAAAAAAAATCTGTAAAAGGTTTTTAGGTTTCTATATTGTATTGTCTTACATAATATTTGCGATCTCTTAAAAGTTCTCAGAAAAATATATGTTTGTAACTATACGTTATATATATATATATATATATATATATCCTTGTTATTATGCTTATCAAAAGAAATAACAAATTATGATAAAAAGGAAGTCATAAATTTTAAAATTTAAAGAACATTATTGCATAATTATTAATTACGAAAATTATATAAATGTAAGGAATTTTCATTAAAAGCCTTTTATACTAAGATGTGATAAAGTATTAGTAAGTGATAAAATACAAATACATTATAAGTTTTAAAGTATAAGAACTAAAATTAAAGTATATATAATAAATTTCAATTTCTTGCAGAAAAATCTGATTAAACATAAAGCAAATATAAAATTTCTAGTAAGTGGTCTTATGCACTAAAAATCTCTTATTTTGTACAGTGTTGGACGAGAATTTCTCCATTTCTTATGTTTACTCTTAACACATTAAATTATTATACTAGTATTTATTTTTCTAATTATCAAATCGTGCTCTATGATTCCTATTATATGATTATTTTTCTACATTTATATTACACTACTATAATTTGTAGCAATGTAATATATTCATTTTATAAACGCTATTTTTTATTTGGGTTTCAATAATAATAAAAAAGGACAGTTATTTCAAGTTTTAAGGCTCCCGTCTACCCGCCGTCGTGTACGTAATGTTAATCCTATGGGATTTCAACTTTAATTCTCACATCTTTACTATTTGATCTATTTGAATGCAATAAAGTGCATCTGAAAGAGCAAAAAATAATGAATGCTTCTGTGGAATTACTTTTTTCCTAAGATTTTTAAAAATATTTTTATTCTTATTTTAATTATTCGTTTTTGAGTTTTCCGGTCTTTAAAGAATATTTTCAAATATTTTTAAGAATCGGAGAAAAAAAGTAATTCCACAGAAGCATTCATTATTTTTTGCTCTTTCAGATGCACTTCATTGCATTCAAATAGATCAAATAGTAAAGATGTGAGAATTAAAGTCGAATTCCCATAGGATTAACATTAAGCTAACGAAATCAAAATGGCGAGTAGACGGGAGCCTTAAACAACTAAAATAATGCTTTCCATGTTAGAAGCAAATAAAAATATTTCTCTGAATTACAATATACATCGGAAATTCTTTTGGAAGATCGTAGTGCATTCAAAATGAAGGATTATATATTATGAAGGATTATACATATTATTCAATATAAAAATATTCTAAAGAGTCAATTCAAATATTTATATGCAATTTTATAAGCAATTATGAGATTATATCATGCTGTTCAGTAGAAAAGAGAGAAAATTTACAAAAAAAAAAAAAAAAAAAAAAAAAAAAAAAAAAAAAAAAAAAAAAAATTAAAACTGGATATTATTTTTATAACTCTCTCTAGAAATAAAGCAAATACAATTATATGTTATTTTACCTTTTTTTTTAATTGCGATATAACTATTTGTATATTATCTTAAATCTCAAAGAAATACAATTCAAAAATAAACCATAATAACCTTTCCCTATTTCAAAGAAATTAAATTGAAAGGAAGGAATTGCCGATTTGGGACTGTAGGGCACTTATTTCTTCGAAAAAGTGTGATTTCCTTCAGGGTCATTTCAACCCTCTTTTTATGAGCCCTGTCGCCTGTCATAAAATAAGGAATGTGTTTGTGTGACTTCTGTTGGGGGCTTAAGTGTACCTCTTGTCCATTCATGAGTGATCCTTAACTCATGTGTGCAAATAAACAAAAGGTCGCAGGAAGGATTGTCTGTTATGTCTGCGACTATCCTTCCCACAGCAGCATTTTTATCAATAAATTGGGCATATCTCGCTTAAATAATAAAACTAATATTTTCCCTAATCTTCATCAAACGTTGTAAATAGAAATATTTGATATAGAAGTAACTGTCTTCAACCAATCATATCCGGAAATAACGTTTGACGATTGAAATTATTCTGATCATGATCTTATTCAGGCCGAGAAGAGAACGAGACGTGACCCACCTCAAAGGCGAAGCCCTGGGCCCGGGCCCAGTTGGGCCATGCCTTAAGAAGTCCCTGGGAACATATCAATTGGCAAAATAACTGTTATAAATATTTTATGACTAAAATGTTTCATAAACGAACCGTTAAAGCAGCAGAAATTGAACTGGATATTAATTTGACAATGCTTTGAAAGATGAAATATTGTTTAAATACGTATCTTGTACGACAATCACTAAACAAGTGAGACAAATTGCAATTCAAAGTTATTTTTAATAGCAATAATGAGAGTCAGATTCGATGAAACGTGCCTCTAGAATATTTCAATATTTGAAACTAAGGGAACTTTCTTCTGTAAATCGGAACAGTTAAAATATTAAAAATTATATACATATATATAAGCACTTATTTAAAAAAATAAAATTTACTGCCATAAAAATAATTATTAAAATTTTTAAGCAAATTCTTCATTACATTTCTTATTACAAATTAATCTTCAATAGAAATTAGTTTATGAAATTGTATTTATATAAAAAAATAGCCTTAATTTTGCTTCTAAATTAAACAAAAAAATATCAATCATATATATATATATATATATATATATATAAGGTGAAGATTTCCAGGAGACATTGTTATTAACTAATGGCTAAGGATTGAATATTTTTAAGAAATAACGCACAATTTCAACTAAAGGAAATGATCAAATTTATACTTATTTAAGATCGCAAAAAATATTTGGCACAGAAGTTGGTAATTCGCAAAAAAAAATTCCGCACTCTATCTCTCTCTTAACTCCTTTGCACACGCATTTATGGAAAGATTCGTCTGCATTCTTATAAACATTTATTATTAAGTTATCATAAAACTAAAGTAAATCAGACTTACTCTCATTCACTTACTCTTAAATAACAGTAAAATAGAACGCACTCTAAATATCTATTGGCTAATCTGTATAGATACATTTCATTAAGAATATACATTGAATATTTTTAAGATATTTACCTAGCAATACAAAAATATACTCAACAACTTGAAATTCTCTTTTTTCAATTTCAGTTACACTATTAACCTTTAAAATTCGAATGATTCTAAGTAAAAATATCCCTTCTACTCGGCGCTTTTAGGATTGAGGGAAGAAAATTCTTTCCCCCTCTGGGAACACTGGGAAATTCAAGAACGCCACATGTGTTATTGTAAAATTTTTCTTTTTACAAAGGGGAGATAGTAAGGGTTGCCGATTTTTAGACAGTAATCATTCGCAAGAAAGAAACATCCCAATATTTGGCACCATATCATATCACAATAATTTTTTCTGAATTCTGGTTCCCATTTTTAATAGAATGACTTACAAACTTTCAAATGCATATTTTGATTTTATGAGTACTATGAATATTTTTAATACGCGCACACATGTCTTTTTTACGTGAATTTTAAAGTTAAAAAAATATGTTTTCTACGGTTTGATGTACAGCATTTCAGAAGAACTAAGAAAGTAAAATTTATATGATTGGCATGTTGACTAGATATCATGTATTAGTAGAAATTATTAGATACATAACATTTATTTGCTCCATTCGTAATTTTTTAGTCTACGCAAATTGCTAAAAATAACTCAATCTGAAACAAGAATTTATTGTATCCATTGCTTAAGTATGAGATAGATTGATGAAGGATGTGGAGCAATATAGGCTAATACCCCTAAAGTATGAGAAAAATATTATGAAAATATTAATAAGGCATTATATAATAAATATTTGTCAATTAAAATAATTTTAGAATTTTTAAAAATTTATTCTTATTTGTGTGAAATGTTTTCATGTTCCTTTAGAAATAATAAATAATCTTTTAGTTTCAAATATTAAAAAAATTATCATAACTTAGAATCGTGTATTGCGTAAAATAACATTTTCAAACAAAACAAATAACAAAATAAAGTGACAGCTATACCATATTACTAAAATATTTTCAAGAAGAAAGTACGTTAAAACAATATTAAATTAATAGTTTCTATAATCTCATGACTACACTCTCTGAGAGTACGATAGTTGAATCATAAACTCGTAATAATTATAGTCGTAGTCGTATAGTAGTTGGTGTGTAGTCGCATGGTTTAATGTGCAGAATTCATTTGGGGTCTTATTATTACAACTTACACATTTAACTGCAACATTAAAACCGTGTAATAAAAAATAATACCTCAGGTTTCCTAAATTGTTTGACAAAATATGTAAGAGAAGGAAAAACTTTAAAAACAATAGGTAGACCATTTTTACTAAACAATTTTCTTTTCAAATTTTCGCCCGTTTAATGTACAGGGAAAAAAAATCAAAGTACTCCAAATAGCAACCAGTTTTGAATTGAACAGGATTCGAACTCACGACTCAACGCCGGCCACGAGTCAATACTTGGCTACCGTGGCCCTTTTGTGATTAAATATTTTCAAGTGATATTTAAAAAATAATTTTTAGCTTAATTGAACACGTTTCAAAGCTATTAAATCTTAAGTACAACAAATTAAGGCAAAACTTTCAATAAATTCGTGTATTCCAATGAAAATAATATGTAACACTTTTTTATATCAAATCTTTCTATGAATCTTTAATCTTAAAGGAAAAAAAAAATATATATTTTTAATATTTCAATATTTTGTGGTTGTTGTTGTTTCTAAAAAAAACTTTTTCTTAAATTGAAAGAGTTCTTGTAAGCGATGCTTTTGACATGTCTGTTTTAAAAATGTAAAAAAGGGAGTTCTACTTTTAAAAAATTTTAACTCTTAAAAGAACCTTTTTTCTGTTTATTTTCCCTTTCTTTTTATTAAAAATGTATCATTTTGATTTTTTTTTATTCTGTTCTTTTGTTTTTTATTAGTTCATGTGTTAAGAGATTCTTAAATAAATTGTATGATATTCATCGAAACAATTCTGGTCAATACAAAGAGCCACATTGCATGCCTTACAGATTATAGTTTTTTTTTTTTTTTTTTTTTTTTTTTTTTTTGTATATTCTTAATTACACCTTTTTTTTGTTTTCATCAATTGACCAATGAGAAAATTTACTATCATTTTTCTTCATTTTTTATTACTGGAGACTGCATTTTTATGATTTATTTTTCCTATCAGAGATGTTATTAAATTCACTCCAATTTCTTTTAAACTGAACTTTAACGAAGTTTGACATTACTTAAACAACAGAAACACTTCGTAACAGCAATATCGATGACCCTAAAGAATAATTTTTTTTGTCCATTTTTTAGTTCGTCTAGCAAAACTGTAAGTGGATGTCATGCGGTCACCTAAATCAACATATCCTATGTGCTTGTTGTAATCAGCCACAACTTTTGGCTTGGTAGTAGTTAATTTTTCTTTTTCACATTCAGCAACGTCACCGTCAAGTTTTTTTTATATATCTTTTTCGTTCTTCAATAATAAATTCATTTTGGGGGCTGTGTATATTGGTCAACATATACACTTGTGACGTTGGGCTATTCGAGGTTTTCTCTTCACTAACCTTGAGGTCTTCAAGTTAAGATTGATTGCTTTATCTAAACAACATTTGCCCAACCAAAAATGAAACGTGAATATTCAAATCATAAGCAGGTAGAAATGAAGCGAAGCAAGGGAGATAGGAAATATATAAGTTCAGCTTGAGAGTCACGATAGAGGTCAAGTGGTTCTAGCGTTTGGCAATTGTTCCGAAGTTGGAGTCAAGAATTATTACAAGTTATCGGCTGTTTCGTGAAAGTTAGAAGTCAAGACAGCCTCATTTTGGCATAAATGGTAAGAGCCAGTTTATTACTGGTAGATCGAGTTAATAAATTTAGGGCATTATATGGGGAGAGCCTGTTATATTTGTCGTTATATTAGCAATTAGTCAATAAATACAGTGTGTACCTGTCTAACGTCTCTTTGATTGACTTATTGACTTTTAATGTTAATACATTGAGTTTAGCTATGGCACAAGAGGTGACTAGGAATAGTCTGATGTTACACACTTGCCTCTTATCTTTCCAACACAAGGCTTTCATTCCATTGTAAAATTTCATAGCAAGATCGCCTTGCTTCATTTTAGAAGGAGCCACATCTTTTGGAAAATGTTTTTCGTTTGATCATATTGTTCTACAGAATTTGTTTTTTTTTTTTTTTTTTTTTTTTCACTTTTAAAAGATCACGAAAAAGTTCTGGCGAGGAAAAAAAATTATCCAATATTGAAAGGCTTTCATTTTTTATCTTTACCTAGACATGCTCACATATCACAAGTATAACCAGTGACATCTGCATTTTTTTACATTTTCAATCCCCGCTGTTTGCGGGTTTTTTTTTTTTTTTTTTTTTGAATGTATTGTTTAAATAATACTCTTCCTTTAAATTTAATGATATCTTCATCGAAAAATAAATTTTCTAAGGTATAATAACACTTCTTTGAATGTTCTGTTAAGCCAATCAAAATTTTTTCTTATTTTCCCCAATCTGTCGTAAGTTAGAGAATCTCTGCTTTCTTTTAAACTATTATCGGAAAAGTGTAAAAGCTTTAAAATCATTTGGAAACGATTACGGGGCATAAATTCTCTGAAAAATCGCGTTTCTATCTTTAAGTATATTAAATGCATACCTATTAGTTTCTTCAACCAGAACTGACTAAATTTCATCCTTGAACATCAGTTTAAGAAAAGTCCTTTTCATTTTTGTAATTGCTGGCATCAACTTTTAATCCGACTTCACCTAAAAATGGCAATACATTTATCGCTTTCGAGCCTTCTACCTATTTTTCATGGAAATAAGCGCTTTCTACTTTCTCATCTCAATTAGCTGATACATCTAAATCAACCTCATTATTATCTTCGAAAATGCTATTTTCTTATTCATCTCCAAACTCTGAATCACTATCATCAAAATTTTCATCTTTCATCAAATTCCCAAACTCTATTAGTGAGAAATTTTTGAGACAATTTTAAAAAATCAAAGAAAAAACAACAGAAAAGAAAAATCTGTGTTCAAAGACAATTTCCCATTTAATAGTAAACTAAGTTTAGGTATAATGTATTATTTTTCAGGAATATATTTTTTTAAACAGCTATGATTTTCCTGGCTGTTATCTATTTATTTATAAGCTGCTTGAAGGTGTTTGTCATAGCTATCATAATTTTTTTTTTTAAAAAAAATTAATATCCCTTAACTGTACCATTTTCATTTTAACAGTTTCGATGTCTGGGGGGTAAAAGAATATTACAAGAAGACTATTATTTTTTTAAAAAAAAAAGAAAATGTATCACTATGTGAACCATATTTTTGAAATCATTCCAATTTCAAAATGTATCTTATTTTTGTAAATAATCAAATGCAGAAAGCAAAGTTAATATAATGCCTCGTAAAGTAAAGACTCCTTATTTTTTTATAACAATTTTTATCATGATCGCGGAAAATACTTCGAATGTAGTACCTCCCGTTTCATACCACACCATGTGAGGACTTTTAGGTTCAGTGTCCAATAGCAGAAGCCTCCATTATTCCTCGTGATGGGTCTTAAGTAAAATCAGATCTCAAACACGCCGTAGTTGTATCAATGTATCGAAAAATAGAGGGGGAGATAGAGACATTATGTATAATAATAATAAAAGAACAACAGATTGCTTTTCTAGTTTATTAAGAATGCATTTGCTTATTACATTGTAGTACAGATTACTAGCTTGTAACATCCCATTATTACTTTCTTCACTTATTATTAATCACAGAAAGACAAAGTTTCTTTTTATTGTTAACTTAGCAACAGCATTGCATTCTAACTGCTGAACAATTTTTAAATTAAATTTCGTACAAATACATTCAATTCAATAAAAAATAATTTCCCTTAATTTATTGCAGAATATACTTGACTTCTCTAATTGGAGTATTACTCGCTTTCCGCGATTTGGGAAGTAGTTTTTAACGTAAGAATTTGATTCGGTGGCAATAAATATATATATAACGAGGTCCACCAGAATAAAACACTTTTCCAAAGTGACCCGCAAACTCTTTTGAGTTGAACCGGCCTGGTTTAGATATTATATTAAAAACTAATTTTTCATTTTGGATCAAAATGAAAAATAAATATCCGTTTCTATACGAGAAAACTATAATATATTAGTCCCCTTCGCGAGAACATATTTATGGGAAATGGGATTTTCATCTATGATAATAATATAAAAAAAAAAGAAAAAGAAATCGACTTTTGATTGTTTCACCACTCCGACCTGCTTGACTAATTTAGAACCCACAATTCAAAAGTTAATTGTGAATCTTTGAATTAATATTATATACCAAATAAACCAAAATTATAGATCTTTACTTTTGTATTAATCAAACAACTGTTGTTTTTTTAAAATTAATTTCTGTGATTTTTCTCAAGTGTTTCTTTACTTATATATAACCGCAATAATTATTTATTTTAAAATTTGAATACATGTAATAAATGATAATGAAAGTAAATGATAACAAAAATGTTACGATTAATTTAGGGGAGTCTTTACGGGGTTGAAGGTTTTCCCCCGCCAAATCTTTATTTCTATCAAAAGGCTGATCGCCAAGGCGTATTTTGGCACGTTTCGAAAACGAAATGAACTAATTCTGTTTTGTGTGAATATTTTGTTAAAATAATCGATATCTCGAAATGAATATATGAATGAGTTTAAGTAATTAAAAAAAAAAAAAAAAAAAAAGGAAATGATATATGAAGCATTTTTAAAGGTTTGAAAAGTAATATTTTAAGGTGTTTCGATAATTTTAGCATTTGATATGTGAGAGAAATAATGTTTTAAGCTGTGTGATAACTAAAATTTTTGAAGCGTTTTATTCGAATTTTTCCTTTGGTGGAGAAAGATTTACTTTTTATGTGCACAGTGGAATTAAAGATAATTCGTAGTGAAATATACGCATGGATAGTTATGTAAAAGGATTTGAGTATGATTATTGATATTTAATATTTTTATTTGCATACAGTAATTGATATTTTAAGCATTTGAAGAATTTAACTATTGATATTTTTGTGAGTGATAGTTAATAGTTTTAAAGAGCACCAGTTATTGATGATTTTAAAGTGTAAATATTTATTTGATTTGAAGTGCTTTCAATAAGATTTTTTTGAGAAATTTAGCAATGTCATTCTATAACGTTATCGGTCAAACTATATGATATTTGATGTTTATGATTTATGAAGTATTTTGTTGAGTGTAATGATTTTGTGAAAATTGTAAACTTGTATAATTGGGATAATTATTAGTCAGAATATGCCGAATGTTATCTCCCATGCTTAAAGTCCGCCTGTAGAGGGCGTATTTTGTAAAGGGGGGGGGAGTATGGGATGTCATACAATCCCCTCAGGGCAGAACAGATCAAACTAATCTCCGGACGGAGCGGACGTAAGCGAGTTGATACTTGAGAAAGTTGTGAATCGTGGGGTGATTTAGTGCAAACTGTAAATTTCACTAATCATCAAGGTAACGCGAAAGGAACTGCTATTAAATGTATTGAGGGTGATTGAGTGTTAGGTGTAATCTGCACTGATCACCAAGATAAAGCAACAGGAACTGTATTGAATGTTAGGCCCTAGACGAAACATTGGGGGGGGGGATATTATTCTACCCCGTGCTCCGTGAAGGGGGAGAAAGTAGTTCACCTTGATGCGGCAGCGTTGTTTCGAACCCTGGTCCAGTGGATCCGAAGGAAAGTTGACCGGTCGCTATTTAGTTGCGCCCTTTAACTGGGCTGAAAAAACGTCTCATCTGGCCAGTTAAGTAAGGCGTTTTGACTTCGGGCATCGTTGTAGAAGAGAGTCACTGTATACTCCCCCTCCAGTATCTTCGTGGTAATATGAAGATAAACATTAGTTTGTACAGAAGGTTGCTTTGATTTCTTTTCAGCCATTACTGCAATTGATACACATCCCCTCCCTACTGAATTGAGTTTTGCTTGGGACAGTTTTCATTTGAGGTCATCGGCGGTCACTTGTTGAGTATTGGGTTTCGTCGACACATGCGCCAGAGCCCGAATATCACTAGTCGAGATTTATGTGAGGTTGTCTTTAGTTAAACATACAGAGGCAAGTGTTTTGCATCGGGAGCATATGCAACCAGAAATCATAGGCTATGCTGCCATCCAGTGTTCCAATCCTGGATCACCACCTCGGCGCTGGACGAAATATCAGGGGATGTTATTCTACCCCTTGGAAAAGAGAGCAGTTGACCTTGATGAGGTAGTGTTGTTTCGAACCAAGGTCCAAAGGAAAGTTGACCGGTCGTGTTTTTTTTTTTTTTTTTTTTTTTGTTGTTGCGCTCTTTCCTATCACACTGAAAAAACGTTCAGCTGGCTAGTTAAGAAAGGCATTTTAACTTCTGGCGTAGTTGTTGAAGACTCGCTGAAAATGAATAAACGAAGTTGTTATTGTTATTAAAAAGTGTGTCTGATCTCGTATAAAGTTAAGTGAAAATAATTAGCTAAGTAAGCTACAGTAAAAAAATGAGTTTGTAAGAAACAAAATATGATTTATGAGTTCTAAAGTAATAATAAGAAGTTATATTAAGAAGAGTGAAAAGTAGTTCAGCGAAAAGGTGAAAAATAAGGAGAACCCTAAGTAAATGTTAAAGAAATAGAGAAAGAGAAAAACTTAAAGTAGTTAGTTTAGTTTTTGTGCTTGTGTGAATTAAATTTTAATAGATGATATAACTGAATCTAAAAAAAAAATCTCGTAATTTTGTTTGATAGCTATTGTGTGCTATCTGCTCAAAAAAAAAACTGCAAAATTAAATCCTCAAAAGTGATTTACAGTAAGATTTTCATACAGTCTCATTTTCATAATCAGATGATTCTTTGGATTCTGAGATTTTCGAATGAAAGGACGGACTATCTCGCAAAATCAGCAACGGGGCACTATGTATACATCCATTGGATTACCCCAGAAAACATGCGGATGCGGTAGCCTAGTGGTCATGATAGCGGACTTGCGGCCGATGATTTTCGTGGATTCATGGGTTCGAGCCTCGAATGCCAGTAAAGATCCGCCGTGAAGCCGGAACTGATGCACGTTAAATTTTTCGATGTTCGAAGTCCACACGTTGGCGTGATCTGTAGGTTAGGTGAGGGAGGTGCCAGGCCAGATGTCATCCTAGTCATTTTACCAAGGTTCAAAATTGCGACGTACATTGCCAATAGCCCTCGTGTTGCTTCTAGTGCGACATTAATAAAACTAATCAACCGCATCCAGATGGGGTCCGAGGTACGTAACTTGATTTTATTATTACGAGTAAATAACATTTTGTTAAGTAAGCATGCCTGAAAATTTTGCCTTTTATTTCGGCGAGTAAAAAAGTTGTGGATTCGATTTAGGTACACGAGATCATCTTTGTTTATTCTCAACTAATATGGTGATATCGATGTTTCCATTCCCAGCTCGCATTATTTCCTTGTCATCTCTAGGGTTTTTAAAAATTAGAAATATCCGGCGTTAGGCAAGTTTTCATCCATTATTGGTTCATTATCATTAATATCCTTTATCCGGAACGTTTAATATGACTCAGCTTGAATCTCCGTCAAATAAAATGAAGAGAAAAAAATTTGGTGAACTTGCCAAATTCCAATCGATAATGGGGGGGGGGGGGCAACAACACCGGTTTACTTGGAGATTAAAACAAATAATTTTTTAAAAAATTCTTAATTCAACAAAGTGAAGAAGGGCGAATATGCAAACCCGTACACAACTTTCACCCTCACTCCAATTCCTAGAATCAGAAATCTACATTCGACTCAATCAAAACAACAGTTAAAAATAAGTAGCTAATTATAAAAATCAACAAATATGGTGTAACAGAAAAACGTATCAAATGCAAATCCCTGTTGCCTCATTACCAGATGTGTTGGATAGGTCATATCATCAATGATTGCCAAAATACATTAAAAATAGGATAATCATTTTGACTCAACTCACGATATCAGTGTTATGTGGAATGCCAGATCCATGGATTTGGTGCTGCTTGCACCATACATGGACTATCATCAAGTCATGGTGAAAAATCTCAATTCATCTGACCACTACCTTCATCAAATGTTTAATTTTGTCATTCTATAACCCATAAAAAACCTTTTTATTTTGCAGCAAAATCTAAGGGACTCTTGTTGATTGACAGCTTTTAAGACCAATACATTTTTAAAGAGAGATTGTTTTGTAGAGCAAATAGATATGCTTTGTGATGACTCAAGAGCTATATTGCTCTGAAATTTGTAGCACTGTAGCTGAACATGATGTGCAACAGTTGTGGCACCTTTATCGTCCACAAGTATTTTAGCTAAGTTATAATTCTTTAGACTCGGATACTATTGTACAATAAAAACCAAGAAGGTTAATAGCTTTGGAGATAGATGAAATAAATTATTTGGATATCGACAGGAGGCATCTTGTCTTGTCTAAGTAAGAGCGCACAAGTTTAAGGGTATATATTTCAGAATACATTTTGATCTTGACCATGTAAGGCAGGTTATTCTTAGATTTTCTTCACCGCAAAGGCGGGTTGAGTCAAAGTATGGGCTGTTTGGAAGCCTTGTATATTTCGTAAATTGTGTAAAAACTTGTTTATGTATTATAATTGGTGTGTAAAGTAAAATAAATACAATAAAAAATAATTGCTATCCCTCTTCCTTGTTGGATTATTATTCTTCAACAGGGATATTAGAACTCCCTTCTCCAACATCCACAATCATACAGCTTTCATTTTCCAAAGAATACGCAGAATTGTATCATTAACCAGCACTTCTAACATGGAGAAAGCTTTTGCAAGCATGGTTTGTTACATTAGCCACATGCTGAAGAGAAGTCAAAATTTGAGTTGGGTATACATAATTTTTTGACCACAGAGTGTATAATCTTATAAGTGTAAACTAAAAATTTGCTTATTAAATTTTTTAAAAAATCTTTTTTTAGTCTTACACTGGCAAATACACATATCTAAATTCTCTTAACAGCTAAATTTATATATATATATATATATTTAGCTTTCAGATCTAATTTCTTTCAACAATTGATTTATGAATTTTATAATATATGAGAATCGATGTCACCTAACATTGAATTAAAAATTTTAAAATAACAATTGGAAATAAAATAGCTCATTATACAAAATGACAATTATTTGAAATAATCATGCAAAACAATATTGATATTAATTATCTTTGAGAAAAATATAATCATTTTAAATATTACGCAAAATAAGATTTAATTTATATTTGAAAAAGTAATCGACTTTAATTTGATTTGTTCAACAAAGATGATCAATTAACTGAAAATATGAATAAAGAAATAAAAAATATCATTTATGAATAAAAAAGAAAACTGTATAAAATTTTCTTTGTATATATATATATATATATATAATGAGATAAATGAATCATTTGTTTTATCACAATATAATTTAGCCATGGAAAAAAATTAAGATGTTCATTTATTTACAAATAATTATTTTTAAACTTTCATAAATTATAACACAATTTTTTAAAAAACAAATATCTTCACAATTTTTACCCAGAGAACTTTTAATATTCAAATAATTTACAAATACATTTTAGTTAACAAAATCAAAACAATTTTATAAACAACAAAAATGCCTTCATACGTTACAATATTTCTTTAATATCCTAAGAAACGTAACAGCTCCTTAACAATGTAAAATACACAAATTAATTTATAAAAAATTTCAAATTTATGAGATTACCCATAATTTAACAAAATATTTTAAAACTCTTCCTACTACATCAAAAAATATAATAAAATTTACCTCAAAAGTTATGAAAATTTACTTCAGCAATGTACATAATTCAGAATCAGTTAATTCTTATTGGCATAGCTCTACAGAGCATTCTGGATAATAAACATTATCTAAAAAGAATTCTTTTAACTGTAGCAGTAATAATATCTAAGCCAAATTAATATTATAACACTGAATTGGAAAAAGTTAATACAAAATATTTAGTTTCTTTTTAACATTTTAAAACTACTTCACCAAAATATTGTTAACACAATGAGGAACAGTAAAAACAAATACAAAACAAATTATACAATAATAAATATATATAAAATGTACAATCACATTTTCGACAAAATGTTAATATATTACTATGAATAAAAAAATGACACATTAATAAAGTTTAAAATTTAATTTTAAATAAAAAATTACAAAATTATTTAATTAGGAATCAAAATAAGAATACAAAAAAAAAAAAAAAATCATTTTTTGTTACACTATTTTTTAACCTTTAAATTGGCAAAATGAAGTACATATATTAAAAAATCTATACAATAAGCATTATTTTACTTTTAATGTTAAATTAATAATTATGTAGAATAACTTTTAATGCACCAACCTACACAATCATACTTTATACATTTTGGTTAATTGATGCAGTATTTACTTTCATTTGATAATAATAAATACAATATTAACATTATGGTGTGTTAAATAAAAAAAAAGTGCACTAGTGAAGAATAAATGAAAATATGACTACCATTTTGTATTCATTCACCTTATCAAGTGTAAGAAAAAAAAGTTAATACCATAAATTAACCTTACTAAAATGGCAAAAATATTTATCTTCTATAATAGAGGCACAATAAAACATTTTAATCTGCCATCTTCTGCATAAGTATCTTTTTTAGATTTCATTATTTTTTTTTTCATGAATTAACTCAACTAAAAAATAATAGTTTTAAAGAAAAATACACATTTATAATATAATAATTTCATTGTTACATACATCAATTACATTTAAAAGTTATAAACAATATCTGTACCCAAAGTAAAAAATCATAACCAAACCAATTGAAAGTATCAAAACCTATGTCCCTTACACATTTATACTATATACATATTATTCAAATATTTTAGTACTTGAATCTCATTATTTCTTAGAAATATTTGTATACAACTTAAAATTTGAGAGCACATTTTAATCCGTACAAAAAAAAAAAAGAAAGACTTAAACAAGAAAAATTCAGCAAAGAGAACATTCAAGAAGCAATGATAAATATACAAAATGTCCCGACAGGTTGTTTTTGTGAGAGTGTGGTAAAAAACTATTTTTTTCAATGCAAGTTAAAATTAAATATTAAAAGTTTTACAAGCAGTGGGAATATTGATTGTTGTACTTACTTAATTGGTTCAATGTAGAATGTAACGAAGGCACTTTTTACCTACAGCATTTTATATTTTTCTGCTAAGCCATTTTTATGCTACAAATATCCTTTAACAATTCATTAAAAATTTCACAACTTAAATATTTTCGTATGTCTCCAGTAAAAACAACTGGTGAAAGATCAGTTCACAATATAAATTTAATGTTTATTTTATGATTTAAAGACAAGAAATTTTTCAATTACTTGCATTAATACATGAAAATAACAAACAGATTTTAAATTTTAATTTGTAAATGAAAAATTAAGTAACAAGAGCATTTTCAATAGGCTGAGAAAAATCAAAACAGGGAATAAAAGCATACTGATAATTGATTTTAAAACAAACCATAAAATTTATGTTTTTTAACACCCTATTAAACACCAAATGTAACATATGTATTCACTAAGAATAATACACAATTTCTACATGTCTATAAAAACAAATTGATTTATTAAAAAAGATTTCAATTTTAGTAACTATTTCAATACAAATAAAAAGAATATTTTCTTTTTTTTTTTCTTTCTAGCAAAAGACTACCAAAATTCCTACACTTGAAAATTCCTTGACTCAATGAATACACCCCTCCCCATCCAAATTTAGAGTATGATATAAATAGAAAAAGGTTTGTTGATTACAAATTTAATTCACTAAAATAGGCAGGGTTCATATCCTCTTGTGGGTGAAGGATAGGTTGTTTAACTAAAATAAATGCACATCAAATCTACAAGGACAGAGAATATTTATGCTGTCAAGCTGATGCAATCCTGACTGGAAAGTGAAGAACCTTTATTGATCAAGTGCTTTGACTGCCTAGAAAACAAATATCAGAAAACTATGACACACATTAATATCACAAATAAAAAATTGTAAAAAATAATAATTTTGTCAATCAATATCTGATCTACACTCTATAACAAAAAAAATTATGCACCAAGGATTTGCTCCATTGTAATGAAATTTCGTATACAAAGACATTTGGACCGAACATGCAAATGATTAAAATTTGGTGTCCAATGAATGAATTGCGAGAGCTACAGTGCGCACTCAGCAGGTGCATATAAGAAGCGATTCTCAATCTGATGGTCAAATTTTCTGTTGCATTGCAATTTAGGATACCTTTCAACAAGTGAAAAATGCCTCGCTTAAGCTCATTACGAGCAACTGTCAGAGCTTGAAAGAGGTTGTATTATTGGATTGAATATCGACGACATTCTGAGATTTGTTTTGCTATCGTTCCTTTTGCAGTACTCTGGCCTTATTTTTCAGCAAGATAACACCAGACTACATATGACATGCACTGCTATGAACTGTCTTACAGCTTGTCAAATGCTTCCTTGGCCAGCCAGATCCCCAGATCTCTCTCCAATCGAGCATGTCTGAAATATGATAGGAAGGCGACTGCATCTACTAAGGAATGTTGATGACCTAGCCTGACAATTGGAGCAAATTTGGCAAGAAACACCGCAGGAGACCATAAAGGGAGCTTTATCACTATGTCACGTTGTGTGGCAGCTTGCATCTAGGCTAGAGGTGGGTCAATATCTTACTGAACTCGTTACTTTGTAACTATGTAATTCAGAAATAAATCATTAAATTTTTCTGAAATTTTAATCATTTTTTTTTTTATTCTGTACATAATTTTCCTATCCAACAATTTTTGTCTCCATTGCACAACTCCAATTTGGTGTGTCAGGTTTTTCTTTTTTTGTTATAGAGTGCATTTTAACAAGACAAATAAAATAAATTGAAAATCACAATTAAACTGAAATAAAAATAAAATCCAAACATACACAGGGGAATGCTTTTCATATTCTTCTTTCTCAGATTTAGGGGAATTCTCTTTTACATATGCTCTGCAAGATGCTAATTTAGATTCCAAAGCCTATAAAAAAATACATTTACTTATAAAATTATGCAACTATTTTTTTTAAAATGTTTCACTCCATTTCAAATCAATTATAATTATTACAATCTTTTGATGAAAGTAAAAATAAATATTTAATGTTGTTTTTATACTGTTACTCATTGAAAAAAAGCAATGAAAAAAATTATTAAATTTACAATGAAAATAATTTGAAACCTATTCAAATTAAAATAATTAGAAAAAATAAAAAAAGTTTTAAAATAAATGGGTTCATTAGAAAATTTGTAACATAAAAAAATATTAAATTCAGAGAAGAAACTCATTTGAAAGAATGGGTGTTATAATACTTACTCCAACTTTTCTTAATAGATCTCCAACAATATTTAGTGCAGATATCCTTGACGACGGAGTAAATGGCGAGGATGTACTCAACTGGTGACAACTCAGACCTAAAAGATATATAAAATTTAATTCTGATATTTTTCAAATCTCATATTAAAAATTTAATTTTAAGTTTTAAATTACTTTTTATTCAGAAAACTAACTTTCCAAAACAACATGAGAAGCATAAAATTTCATATAATTAATATGTATTTAAAGGGATGAAAGCTATATTAATCTACATTCAATAAAATACAGAAATTAAAAACTTTCATGAATGAATAAAAATAATTAAGAATAATTTCAAATAATTAAGAATAATCCAAATAGTATAAGTAAATTTGAATTCTTTTATATTTAAATGTTGATAATTTTAATTTACAGCAACTGAAACTTAATACAAATTATTGCATTCACATACTTTAAATTTGAAATTTATATATAATGATGAAACTATATAATGATGAAATTATTGAATGAATAATATTGTTTGAATGTTTAGATTAAGCAATATCAATTAGATTCAAATTATATTTCTTTTTGTTACTTCACAAGGAAAAATTGCTTTTATTCCCCCACATTTTGACACATACGTTTTGTTGGAACTTCTGGTAGATTCTCCAATTCTGATTTTATTTTATTTGAATCAATAACAGTTTTAACATGATCTGGTTTGTCTTCACTAAAAGATCTTTCATATACTGGCCTTTGGTGAGCAACCATTTCTTGCCTCAGATCTAAAATTTAAAAAATAAATAAATAAAATAACAAATAATAATTGTAATAAAAAATATGTCATAGATAGCAAATGCAACTTAAAATAAATTAAATAAAATGCAACTTAAAATAAATTAAATACTTCATGAGATTTCACAAAAATTAAAATGCATTTAAAATATGATGTAGACTTAATAAAAAGAAAAGCACTAGCTCCTCTACTTATACAAATTTTTTTATTCCTACTACCTGGTAAATTTATTTTAAATATGGGAAATAAAAAAGAATAATTGCTTATACTGCATGAAAAAATAAAGTACTTAGAAAATAAAGAATAATTACGATGTCATTAAAAAACGATAATTGAAATGTTAAAAATAAAAACTAATAATTTTATTTTTATTTCCATCAAAAACATGATCTATTTAAAACATCATGGTGTCATGGACCTGGTCTAGGGTTTTTGGGCCAGGAGGACATGAAGTAACGACAGCATATAACACATAATTGTTTGTTTGATGCATAATCGTTTTTATCGAAAAAAATGTACTTCTATTCCCTTACCTCTTGACTCATCCTTAAGTCTTTGAACAGTCACTTTCAAAACCTCTTTTTCATCAAGCTCACTTTCTAAAAAGGCATTCCGTTCTATTGCCTAAAAAATACAGTTTTATGTAAACCATCAAAAAAGAGAGAAGGATAATTCAATATTTAAATTATTAAAAAAATTTGAAACCAAATTTACCCTCAATAATAAACTTTGTTTCATGTTTTCAAACCCAATGAAAATTATTTATAAGATATGTCATTATGACCTATTTGTCTCAAAAGAGTTGTCCATTATATTAAAGAAGGGGGGGGGGTTATGATAGAATATTACAAAAGAATTATAAATAAATAAAAATAATAATTAACAATATATTTTAAAATGAACAGAAAACTTGATTTTAACAGTGTTTTTTGTAAAGCAATAATTTTCAATGTAATAAAAGCTTTGTTCATAAACAGATTCCCCATTAAAAAAAAAACTTTAAAAAATAAGCTATATTTTTTTTTAATACTTGTTACATTAATAAATATCTTTTCTGATAAAATAAACAAATACAAACAACACATTTTAAACATATTTTCCTCAAAGTATTTCATAAAATGAAAGAAAAATATTTCTCATTTCCTTTTTAGTACTAGTAAAATTTTTAAAGAACTAAATTAATACATTTAATTTTCTAACATTAAAGAACTTTATCATGTTTTATACATGGGATCACACACTCATACTAATATATTTAGAATTCAAATACAATTTTAGTATATCCCTAGAAAAATATATAAAAAACACCTTAAAATATTTAAAAAAATTCTTATTAAAGCAAAGCTTTCTTTAAACATAATTACAAAAATAATTCTGATTGAATTTATAACCATTGTTATTTTCTAATTAGGCATATTTAAAGAAAAATCTACAGCCCACCTTTGATTCACATTATGAAATAATAACTAAAAAAGAATAGGGAAGATTGCATTCATGATTTATGTTTGGTTAATAGCTAAATGAACTAATGTTTCACAGTTACACAAATGATTCTAGACTTAAAACTTATATAGTATAGCTTGCATTAAAACACTAAAGATTTAGATTTCCAAATAGCCTCTAGCATAAATTTAAACTAGCATGATTATTTAATAAATATGTCAACTTATTTCAATCTCTTTGACAAATCAAAATTTTAGAAGGTTTGAAGCAATTATTTGTAAACTTTTTATAAATTATACTCTCCTTCAAAATATTGTCAATACTTCTAAACTCCAAAGTTGATTTATATATATATATATATTTATATATATATATATATATATATATATATATATATATATATATATATCAGCTGTGATGAAAAGTAAAAACCATAGTTCATTAGCATATTAATAAAACAATTCTAATAAAAGACATTTTTGTTTTTTAAAGTTCATTGTGACAAGTTATGATTAACTATATACATAAATATCAATTCAAAATGAAATTTTTAATGATCAAATATTTTATACAAGAGCAAAAACATAAAAATATTTTCCATTAAAATACAAAGATGTAATTTAAATTATGAGATATATTTATTAGGAAATAAATTTTTTGTTAGCATAGAATTAGAAAATTAAACCTTTTTTTTTTATCACTACAATGAAAAAATGAGTTAGTATGTACATACCTGATTTAGTCTAGATTCAAAATCTTCCAATGAAGAAACTGCAGCTCTAAAATAAATAATTAAACAATATGTATGTTATTAAAAATCCAGATACTATTAATCCAGGTGAATATTCAATACTTTTAAGATAGTACGAAAAATGTTTGGTTTATTTACAATAAATTCAAAGAGGGGTAAAAAATTATTAAATTTTTATATCTAAAAAATTGTGAATTCATAGTTCTTTTTTCTATTAATAAACTAGGGATGAAAATACAAATTTAGGGAAATATATAATTGTCACAAAAAGTAACCTTTTAGCTCTCTCTAAATCATCATTTAACTGTTCAAGTTCTCTGATATATTTCTGCAAATCATCACGTGTTGCTCTTACACGAGATAATTCATCTTCCAAATCTGCAATTTGTGATTGACTATCATGCTGTGTTTTCTGTAGTTTGTCCTGAAATAAAAATAATTAATAGTTCATTGCTAGAAATTAATTAAGGAAAATAAATGAGTTTTCAGATTTTAAAAGAAAAAAAAATTCAAATATCAGCATTTTATTTTCAACTTTAATTTTATACTAAAACACATAGAAGACAAAAATAATCCTACAACTCACTAATACTGCATTTTTAGAGAGTATTTTATTGCCTTGGAATAATTAAAAATTGAACATTTTAAGCTTAAGAATTAACAAGAAGAAGTTTAGTTTTTATTAAAATCATTCAAGAAGCAATACGAGGGCTATTGGCAACGGACCGCGTAATTTTGAACCTCGGTCAAGTGCTGAGGACGATACCCGAGCTGGCACCTCCCGCTCTTAACTTCCACATCATACCAACGGGAGAACTTTGGGCCTCGACAGATTTAATGTCATTAGCTCTGGCAATGCGGTGGGTCTTCAGCAGCCAAGGATCGAAACCATGATTGAATGAAAACCGTGGCCACGAATTTGAAACAATGACCACTAGACTACCGCGGCAACATTAACAAGGAAGAATATAAAGCAAATTTCCTCTCTATTCTAAATATTTGTATACCTGAGCAAAAATTAAAAACTTTATTAACACCTCTTTCAATTTGTTAAACATGCCAGCTTGTAATATCTGAACCATAATTACCGAAAAAGAAAAAATTTACAAAAATATTTGGTAAAAGTGAAGTATTGGATGTCCTTTGATAATTTGGTGAAAAACACAGCAAATTCGAAAATGTCAAAATTATAGTAATTATATGGAAAAAATAACAGTGCTTAATCATAAATTATAATTATATTTAATTACATATTAGAAATATTAGTATTATATATATTATGATAAAATATTATAATAAAAATTATAACTTTAATTATATATTATTAAAAATAATTTTTATTCTTTATAGTTCAGTTATATTTTGTTTAAGTATTAATTAATTACTTATTTACATTATAACAAAACACACAGAATAAAACAAATAATTGAAGTTTATAGTAAAAATATGCATTAAAGTTATAAAGCATGAAGTAACATTATGTATAATGATTTATACAACTTCTTTTTTTTTTTTTAGAATAATTCCAAGAATCAGGATTAATTAATTCTTTCTTTGCAAACCAAACATTCAACTTTTTCTTAAAATTAAATTTTTATCCATGTATCAATATAAAGTATGCAGTTTACCCTTTCACTCCAAATCTTTTTAAAAAAATGTAAATCATACTTTTCTGGCACACTCAATAGAAAAATTAAAGGAACATTTCAAAACATTAGGCTAAGGCAAAGAAAAATAAATGATTGAAAAAAATAGTCAAAAAGCAAAACGAACTATATAATGATTTTTTTTTTTTTAAATATCAGCTGTTTTTCGAAAATTGTCAGTTGCTTTTAAAAAATAGAAATTTAGAAATAAAATGTGACTTTTGCAGGAGTTTCTCAAAAGAAAAGTTATTAGAGTTAACAAAAATTAATTTGCCAAAATGAATTGTTTTCACATTAAAAACCTGCCAGTCAAAGGGCATATCCAAATGCTTCACTTTCACAAAATATTTTTCACAATAAGGCTATTTTCATCAGAGAAAATATATACATGAAGAAACATAGTTTGTCTGACTGGAAAGAAATTAGAGATTTAAATTTAATTGATCCCCCTTCATTTAAATACTAATTTATTGAACTTAAATATATTGTAGTTAATATTGTCAAGCCCCTTTTCTATAATCTTTGAAATAAAGAAAATTTTCTATCAGAGAGAGTACTTATCAATGATTTAAAAATAAAAAATTACAATTTCACATCCCTCTCTACAAAATGAAACATGCAAATTTATTGTTTTATGTTACATTTAGAAAAAACAAAAGAGCTTTTTATGATAGACCTCGTCAGATTGAGCCTTAATAGGAATAGGTGATAAGGACAACACTAAATCTGGCACTCCATTCTCCTAGCTCCTATACCATCCCAACATAAGGATTTGGAGCCTCAGCAGATTTAACATACATCAGCCTCACAATATGTAGGGACTTATGGAACATGGAATAGAAAGTTCCATCATTATGTTTACACAGACAATATTATGATTTAATCAATCATCATATTTAAAAAAAAAAAAAAAAAAAGTAAAGAGATAAGTAGTATTTCGATATAGGTAATCTTTAATTTGAGAATTTCTTGTTTATAATATATAAATACATTTAATTAAACAGTTAAATTAATCCATATGTACAAGTAAACACTATGGCTCTTTATTATACTATAACACAGAAGTTTTCTTCAATAACAATGACAGAAGTTAAAAATTCCTTAATAACTAACCCAATGGAGAATTCTTTTTTTTACCTAGTTATCAAGGTCACTGCAAAACAAGATAGATGAGTTTCTTTAGGACTGATAGATTGGTTCAAATCACCCATCACTCTAGGTCACCTGATCTCTCCTCTGCTACATGGTAGAAAAACCATCGCCACAGTGGTGGTGAAAAAATATTTTGCCACTGTAGTGGTGACCCCATACTTGGAACATTAGATGGCAGCACAGCCTAAAACTACTGGTTGCATGTACCCCCAAAACAAAACAAAAAACATACTTTTGTGTGTCCAACTGAGACACATGCTCCTAAATCACAACTAGTGATGCAACTACAGGCACATGTCTGATAAACTCACCATCACAACTAGACATAGCCGATTATGTTAAAGGAAATTATCCAAACAACACTCAGCATAACAGGGAAGGATGCATACCAATTGCAGTAATGATTAAAAAAGCAATATTTTTAAAAATATATTGCTCAGAAGGTTTCTCTTTGTATCATCATGGTGATACAGGAAGGGGAGTATGCATTGTCTCTCTTCAACATTGACAACAGGAGATAAAATGCTTTATAACTAACCTGACAGGGAATCCCTTTCGGCAAAACAAGATCAAACAAGTTTTCTTCAGATCAATAGATTAAGGATTCAAATTGTCCCTATCAACTGATTCTCCCTGCCATGAGGTAGAAAAACCACCTTCCAAAAGTGGCAGGGAAAACACAGAATACCAAAATAGCATTTCTATAAATAAAATCATAACAGTTTTCTGTTAATTTCAAGAATTTTAAAATGAAATTCTACTTTACAAAGAATTTTAAACATACACACACAAAAAAAAAATCACTAAATCTTAGAAAACTTTAAATAGTCTAATACACTAAACAGATTTGAAATTGCATTAATTTGTTTATAAATATATTCAATTAATTTTAAATTCAAAAATGCTCAATGCACACACAAATAGTCCATTTTTATTTATACCCTGATAAGATGTAGGGCATACTGAAATAATAAGCAAGATAAAACCAAAATTATGTATAAAAAAGGTATAATTTGTATTTAAAAAAAATGACACAAAAAATAATTACATACAAGGCCTTTAACACGAGGTAGCTTCTGTAAACAAGATATAGTATTTTAACTGTAGTAACACGATATAGTAATCTTTACTTAAGAGTAATATATCTCACTTGAAGTCATTAACAGATATATACCATATAAACACACATTTAAATCCACCTCACAAGTATTTGGATATAAATTCATTTTTAAGATGGATAAAAAATATATGTTCTAATCAATATCAAATTTTTGATAAAAGAATGTAGAATTAGTTTTCCTATTACAGCAAAATGTTTTTTTTAATGAACTTTGTATTAATAAAGTACAGAAACAGTGTTTCTACACATACTAAAATTAAACTTTTACAGATATTGTATCTATATAATTGCAATTTTCCACAAAAAGGGGATGGGTTACTTAATGAATAAAAAAATCTATCATGTACATACTCTATCCATATATTTTCATGTTTTTATTTAACTATATATTAATACTTCATGATAGAATACATCTAACATGTGTGGCAAAAAATGTCATAACCATATTTCTTGGATGGTCAATAATCTTAATTGAGTCTTATTTTCTGGTTAAATCTTAATTTTAGAAAAATGTTTATACATTTAAATTTTAAGTTTAAATCTGTATTAGGTACTAAATATTAATCCCATTTTTTTTATTGTTTTTATGTAAAATATTACTCCTTAATTACATGCATAAATATTTAAGTCTATCAAGAATTTTTTTTAAAAATAAATCAGTAATTGATTTATATTATACCTTCAAAGAATCACACTCCAATTGTAATCGACTAGATAGACTTTTTAATTCTCTATTTCGAACTTCGGTTTGCTCTAATTGTGTTTCTAATTCTGCTTCAAGCTCACGACTACTGTCCTGAAATTCTTCAAGCTCTAATTTTGTTTCTTGATACCTATGAAGAATTCAATATAATAATAAATATCATGAGAAATAAAAGTAAATGTAGATTAAAGAAAAGGGGAAAAAACATTTATATATTTATTGATAATAAAATGTATATTGATAATATTTTTAAATAAAATAATTTTCAAATGTTCAAATTAATTATAGCTAAAGAAAATTATTATAATGCACAATATTTACTAAGAATTTTTTTTATTTATTTATTTAAAATTGAACATTGAGTAAGTACACAAATGTTTTTATAAATATTTCTTATTTAAATGATAGTGGTAGCCCAGTTTTATGCTACCAGTTTTGGATCTTTTCTTATCTCCTGCATCATTATTCATTAGTTTCAGAAAAGGTCTCTCATGATATTGTTTATAAAACAAACACTTAAATACAGAATTTTCTCAAAGTTGCACATTGTATGAAGATAACAAATTGACATTTTAGTTTCTTGCAAATAAAATTGTTATTTATTTATATTCTTTCCGAGTCCTAGTTTACTTTTATGTCTGATTGATTGATAGTTTATTAACCTTACACATGGATACAACATGATGACTATTGGCAAAAAAAAACTTGAAATTGTGAGTCTATGATTAAGTTATATGGCCTACACCCAAACTAGCACCCCACTCACTCAATTTCCACACCAGAACTCCAACAAATTTAAGCATATATAAGTTATTAACCTGCTATACAACAAATTGGTAGTAGAATCAGGACTCAAATTACAACTAAATAGAAACATGAACAATGAAGCTTGATGCCATAATATATTTTTTTTTTGTCTGAGTTATTGAAACAAAATTCAAAGACTTATTTTTACATGAAAAGGAAATTTAGTTTTTACTGGCTCTTGTATACTTGTATCTATTATCCCAAGTAATAAAGATCTTGAAAATAAAATGTTTCTACATTTCAAATGGTATAAATAATAATCAGTTCCTTTCACATCTAATGTTTCGTACCTCTCAACATTGGGATTCCATTCTATATTATGATTTTAACATAAAAATTATCTACTGTCTTAAAACATGTGCACTAAAAAAGATATTCAAGAACAATTTCTTAAATAACAGTAATACAAAATACAATATGGTTAAACATGTCTAAATCCTAAAAAATAAATTATGTGGAATTCATGTTACCTATTTCAAATAGTTGCTCATTTATATTTATAAGTTGTTATGCTTAAAAAAGTTAAGGAACATAACATTTATGATCAAATAACAATCTATTTCACGTGATTGATAGTAAGAAAAAAAATTATAGCATATTTTCTTTCCATTAAACATTTACTCTCCAGCTATTGTAATTCTAACATAAGGAATTTGTAATATATTAAAGCTTTAAATAATAAAGGTTTTAAAATTATTTTATTAAGATGTGATCATTTCATATACTGCAATTTCTTCTAAAATGTAAATCCAGTTTTGATTAAAACATTACTGGTAGATTATATAACATTTGAAAAAGAATACAATAAAAAGTTTACATGTATAGCAATCACACAATAACATCCAAATTAACTTAACAACATGAAGTAAAACATTTTTATCTTGTATCTTGCAAGCATTTTATGTTATTTAATCACTCAAATCAAAGAAGCTTGCATGATCCGAACATGTGTGAGGAGAAGCAAACTGTGATAATCATGTTCCACTCATTCAGATGCTTAGTCACTATGGAGCTTTCAACCAATGAATAACAAAGTTTTGCTGTTGCAGCACATTTTGAAATTAACTGAAGTTATGTACATGCATGATGCAAATTCTCCCAACATTTTCATCTACAGCTTTGTGTTTCTGTTCCCAAGTTACAAATCCATTTCTGTTTGGACTAACAACTTAATAACAATGAGTCAAACAACAAGAATAGAGGTGATAGAATTAGAACTATATTAAAGAGTCCAAAAATAGGGAGGCAATATGTGTCTTCAAGGAACTTTAAAATGAGTTCTCAAAAACCATATGAACAGATTATTCTCTGGGATTCAATGTATGGGCTATTTACATTTTATACAATTGGTTTAGTTATGCAAAATTCTCCTTACTGTATCTGAATTGAAAGACTGAGAGTAATGCTGTGGTTCCTGACAAATCTTCAAGGGTTTTGCAATTGGCACTTGTACAGCCTCCACATTCTCAGATTCCTAACAGTTCTCGCATTACCATCTCTTTTACTTATTGCTTGACCTATTGTTTTTCAGTTAACGGCCCCAAAACAGAAATGTATTTTCTACCTTAGACACAAATACAAGATTGAAGATGAAAATGTTAGAAGAATTGGCACAATTCAATTATGTAACTTCTATCATTTTCTAAGTATGCTGCAACAGCGAAACTTAATAGTTGACTAGTTCAACACTGTACAGTTACTAAACTTCCAAAAGATAATCACTGCCTACTTTCTCATCCATACAAGCTAAGAAATGTGCAGTTTGACTGCCCTACCTAATATAAATATTCAAAAATATCAAAAGAAACAAAAAAGATAAAAAAAAAAAAAAAAAAAAACACATTTCAAAAAACGTACGAAACTGTTAATGCAAACAGTTTTGTACATTTTGAGACATATTTCATGACTTAAAAATATATAAAAAAAATTTCTCTTGTAATAAATTATCTATTATGTATAAACACAGGCAACTCATTTAAAAATAAGTTAATTTATAGTAAATTTTTTAAAAATCTCATAAAAGAATTTGAAAATAAAAATTTAAACATTTTTTACATTTCTATTTAGATTTTCATTATTTTATGAATATCAATTATGTAAGTGGTACAGCTAATGAACTACATACTTCAAAATGTGAAGAAAAAAATTCTCTAATAAATTAACATTAACAGTTTTAAAAAAAAATAAAGCCAGTTTTTCACCAACAATTGAAATTCCTACACTTTTCTCAAATCATTTCATGTTAATGTTAGCATTATATATATATAATCCATCCAAATAGTACTCGGTATCTTTCTTTCTCTGGAAAATAAATTCTTACGAAGGAAATGGCTACATCATTAGACAAAAATCTCTGTCCTCCCAGTGCCATTTTTAGATTAGAGAACAAAAAGAAGTCACTAGAGGATATATCTGGTGAGTATGGAAGGTGGTCAAGCAGTTCAAACTGTAATTTGTAGATTTTCCCCTTGGCAACCTCTGAGGTCTAAGAGAGCACATTGTTTTGGTGAAATAGGATTTTTTTTTCAGTAATTGTGGTTGTTTTCCCACAATTTCTTCCTTCAGCTTGTCAAGTAATGATGCATAGTATGCTCCTGTAATGGTTTTTCCTGTCTGAAGATAATCAATTAAGATAACTCCATGACTATCCCAAAAATAGTTGCCATCACTTTCCCAGCTGAAAAAACAGTTTTTGTCGATTCCACCTTTGCAGGCAACTGTTTTGACTGTATTTTGTTTCAGGCGTATAATGGTTTATTCAAGTTTCATCTACAAGAATTAATCAATGCAAAAACACTTATTTATTGTGCCTAAACTAAAGCAGAATGCCGGAAATGTTCATTCGAACTTGTACTTGGTCTAACATGAGCAAACGAGTCATCCCACACATGCAGACAGCTTTCTCATGCCTAAATCTTGGTTCAAGATATGACAAACATATTCTTTGGACATATTCATAGCCTCTGCTATCTTTCTCACTTTCATTCAATGGTCATCTAGCACCATTTGGTTATGTTAGCAATGGTTAGCGTCAGTGGTCACAGTTTTTTGATGTCCTGAATGTTCCAAGTCTCTGAAGCTGGTACAGCCACGTTTAAGTTTAACTGCCCAAAATTTCATGATGGTGTAGAATCCCTGTGCATAGCATCCAATTCATCTTTGATTTGCACAGGTGCCTTTCAAAAACAAATATTTATTGACAGTTTGATACTCGATTTTTTCCATTTTCACAAAAACACTCACATCAACTACCTCAAATGATTGTCAAACAACATCTACATGTCCAAAATGACTGAAATTTTGATGAGTATCTGTCAAAAGATGCGTAATCACATTCCTTAGCTTTTATTGACGAGTGCTGCCATCTTCACATCAAAGCCAGAAATTTTTCATACCACCCTCGTATATATATCTATACACATACATATATACCATTATTATATATGAATCACAGAACAAGTCCTTACAATAACATATCTGTTAAGTTCAAAGTGTCTTCTTTTGAACAGTTAACATCACTTTTAACAAGAAAGAAAATGCTAAATCTGGTGATTAAGGAAAATTTTAAAAAATCAAGAGTTTTATTAAGAACTCATGTTTTTAGCAAAATGTTAAAAAGTAATAAAATATACACATTGCATGAAAGAATTTTTAATACTGAGCCTGTATAAAAATAATATAAAAATACAGCAAAGGAGCTAATATTTTTTTATACTCATGATAAACCCTTCTGGCTTCAATATACTTGTTACAGCAATTAAGAATGATTGAAATACCTGTTTCATTTCACTTTGTGTAAATGCCTTCAAGGCATACATCAAAGCTGTTAGTATGGTCAAGATATCATCACATAACAATCTTTTAACTTAATTTTAGGTTTTGGGAATAAAGAGAAGTTGAAGGATGCTAAATCAAGTGAATACAGTAGATGATTCTATATACAAACAATACCTTATGTCAAATATCTAAAATGAAAGAAGAAAAGTTGTGATTTCCATGGAACACACTTTCATCCAAATATTCAGGATAAATACAATGAATTTTGGCCATCAAATACTTCAAAAATTATTTTAAATAATACTCACCAATAATTATTTGTGCAGTTGAAACAATTCCTTGTGACACCACTTCTATTGAAGAATATAATGTGCATTCCTTTCATTTTGATTGGAATTTCTTAACATTTTTTTTTTTTCCATTTGTGTTGAGTTTCCTCACTTTCTGAGTAACGCATCACTCTGATAACACCATGTTTCAACACTTCCAACTATTGATTTTAAGAAGATTGAATCATTTTCAGAAGCTAAAATGATGTATCTGTAATGTGCATTTCTCATTAACTTTCATTCATTGGTTAAAATATACATGTTTGCCACAAAATCATGCACTTTTTCAGTAATCTCAGTATCGTAGATAAAACTTGGTCTTCCAGTATATTTATCTTCTAGTTTTATCTCTTCCATCCAAAAAATGTTTGTATCACAGGAAAACATTTGATCTACTTAAACACAAATCACCTTAAGCTTATTTCCTCAATTTGTAAATTTCTAAGGCACTTCTATCAAGTTCTGAGTAAAATTTAGTAATAGCTCTTTGTTCCATCTCAATAATTAAACATGAAAATCTAATACTTCTTGAATGAATGGTAGTATTTTTTCTGAGAATGAATAGCAGTATCACTTTATCTATGTCCATCGTTAACAAAAGTACAGAAATTTGGGGAGTACTCCAGCAGACAATCAATGTTAATCATGCATGTGAGATAACACAGCATTGAAGGTTGAGATCTTACACCAATCTCATAAAAATTCTTTGATGCATTGTGTATTCCTCTTTAAGCATAAGGAATTAACAATTTAAAGTATTTATTTTTATTATTACATATAATGATCAATTTCCCAAATTAAATACTTTAAATAGCAAAGAGGAAAATAAGAATTTAAGGGGTTTTTTACATTTCGCTAGAACAAGTGATAAAAGTCGCCAAAAACGAAGCCTAACTGAATATGTGAATATTGTGTGCTATCTCCAATAAAGCCTGCTTCGCGAGATTTGCGCCGACAAAACGGAAAAGTACCGAATTTAATTAGAGCAGACAAATAAATAATAATCATCATTTGCTAAAAAGAAAACAGAACAAATTAATTTACAAATTTATTTAAAAAGAGAAAGGAAAGGAAAGAAAGCTTCATAAAAGAAAATTTCATTTCAAATTATTTTTCAAAATACTTTAACACATACTTTGCTTCATATTCAACAGCCAATGCTTTATAATAATCTCTTTCTTCCTCAATGGTAGAGAACGAAATATTCTGTTCAAGCATACTGCCACTAAAAAGAAAAGAATTTTGGAGAGATTACGCTCAAAATACTAAAATATATAAATGAAATAATCCAATGCTGAATAATATAAACATACATTTTATACAGAAAAAATCGTTATAATTTCTTAAAAATAGCACTGAAAAATTAAATATTTTTTACTAATGTTTCTTGATTCTAAATTGACTTATTTCTAAATTATTACTTTGTAATACAAATCAAATTAAAACATAAAATAGAACATTGAATGAAAATTAAACAAAATATACACAGTTTCACATAAAGGCAGGATTCTATTCTAAAAAAAAAATGCCTTCACACAGTATAGGAAAAAAAAAGACAGGATTAATATATAGGAGAATAAAACTTTTCAGAAAGAACTTTTAATACCTAAAATGTAAAAATATTTAACTATACATTGCTGAATAATTAAAGCAGACTTATAAAACAAAAAGCAAATAGGATGCTATCACAAACTTTCAAAGAAAAAATTAAACTTCCTCAAAAAATTTACTAATGATGAACACAATTGCAATAATGAAAGGCATTTAAAAAATATATCAAACCAGGGTTTAATTTTAAAGCTTTTTTCAAAAAATCATTAATTAATAATGACTAATATATAAACTAAAACATATTAATACATTTAAAAGCAGTCTTAAAAAAAGAAAAGAAAGGCTTGTACTTTATGCAAATTTTATCTTGAAAATAGATATTTAACCAGAAGTTAAAATGTAAAAATTTTAAAACATATAGTTGCGGCAAAGATTTAATGCATTCATCGATGCATTAAATACTGCACAAAATTGAAATTTGATGTCATGGATGTATACTAAATTTGAAAAATAAACAGATTTGTCTAACTTGCAATTACATTTAAATTGAAGGCAATTTGTTAATGTTTGTTTCAGAATATTTTTCTTTCAAAATAAAACACAAAGCATGGACAAAGCCTCCAAATTTAGTAATAGAAAGTGAAATGGTAAAAATTGAGTTTTATGATACAAGAGACAAATCTAGCTATGCTATGTCACATATGTATTTGTGATCCAGATATTAACAGAAATGGGAAAAAATAGGTTGACAAGAAGAAAATTCAAAAATAGAGAAGGATCCTTAGGGTGACCTGGGAACATATCATGTTTGTTTAACTATTTTTCCTGTTAACTCCCAAAAGAAAGAAAATATCAATTCCTTACCTCTGAATCAAGATTCCTGTTCTTAGCTTTGGTACACATCGATAACATATTAACTTGTAGTTAAGTCTATTTTAATTTTTGTCATAATTTTTTAGTTAATATTATATTCAAGCCTCAAAATAATGAACATTTAAATATATATTAACACACAGATATACTGAACACATTCTGTCAAATAATTATTAGTATAATTCAAAAATAGTTTATTTCTGTAATTGAATACTTACCTTCAGATACAATTAATTTACTATAGTAAAAATACTAAGTTCTTTACTTAAATAATTTTGTAATGGTACTGGAATTAAATAAATCCACATACTTTTCAAGATTATATTCCTTGTGTAAAACATTAGAAGTATAAGGATATACTATATTCTAGTCTACAATTTGAATATTAAAATAATAATAATGCGGAAATCATAATTAACAAGTGTTCTATTAATTGTTATATGAGGTGCTATCTAGTGAAGCATACGACATTTATATTTTAATAGCTTCTAAGTACTGTTTTATAACGTAAAAAGTCATCGGAAATAATTTGTAAAGATCACATCAAAAATTTGATAATCTAATTATACCTAAATAATATACTTATTAGTAATTTCTGTTGCCCTTTCTCAAAATGGTTCCACTTCAGAAAATTTGTAATAAATAATTGTTAATCACATAAAGAAAACGCAAACATCATTGACACGATATATGATAGGATCATCAATACTCTGAATAATAAAAGGAATAAGAATTGCAATGATAAATCAATGTTTATATTAAAAAAAATAACAAAATGAAAGTTAAAAGATAATTACCGAACTCTTTTGATAATGAAAACTAAGAACTTTTTTCCATTCTGATAACTATTTAGGCATAAAATTGAGATGTTATTTATAGAATTTTGAAGCTTCTATCAAAATATTTCAAAAATATATTGTTTATTTTGAAAGTTAATCCATTTAACCAGCCATTAAATTGTCATTTAAAACATACTTTTGCTCTGTTGCCATAAAAGACAAATACGAAGATAAAAAGGTTAAAAAAATCATTAACAATCAAATGATTCGCGAGCGACATTTCTTACCACTCTTTGCTCAATCTGATTTTTGCTCATAATCATAAACTATCTAATCATATTACCAATGTATATTAATAACACATATGAATTGACATGGAATAGGAAAAAGAAAAAAGTAGAGTGAAGAGAGAGGTTGTATAAGATATGTACCCAAACAACAACCTTTGGACTCCAGGACATTCGAAAACTTTTTTGGAATGATCAGGAGGACTAAAGCGGAAAAATCCACTCGAGTCCAAAATTTATATAAACTGCATTGCTACGAATGATACCCATAACAACATTTATAGAAGCAGAATGAAAAAACACACCGAAAATTTTTATTCAAGTAAATATTTCGGAGATCTGGGAAACATTTCGCCTATTGATAAAATATACAGGTGGACAAAAAGAAGAAGAGAGCAAACTCTCATCACTCCAATCATCTGTAAAATGATAATAATTCCTGGGCTTTTACACAAATTCCATCTACAAGATAATGCAATTTGTAGCACATGTAACCATATCAACGATTTGGAACATATCCTTTTAAATTGTAGCAAATAATCCTCTAATAATAAATTATCTCTGGAATATACACAAAATAAACCTGCAACATAATATTACCTTCAAAAAACCTTTGGAAACAATAGTAGACAGTAAACAAGTGTTCAGAATATTTTTGCAGAAACTAAAGTACTTTGACATCTACTGAATGAAATGCGTCTTTTAAACGGAATTATATAATATGTTGCTCCATATGCTACAAAAATTAGTTAATCAATACACAACAATAATTGACTCCCCTTATGGCCACGGTAGCCTAGTGGATATGGCCGCGGACTGATGGCCGGTGGTTTTCGTCGAGTCGTAGGTTCAAGTCTTGGTACCACTAAGGACCTGCAATGTAACCGGGACTGATACTCGTTAATCTGTCGGGATCCCAAGTCCTCCCATTGGCGTGGTGTGGAAGTTGGGAGAGGGGGTGCCAGCTGAGGTGTAATCTTCGTCACTTGACCTAGGTTCAAAATTGAGAGGTCCCTCACCAACAGCCCGTTTTACTCCTAGTACAATATTAATACAACCAAACAAACAAATCAACTTCCCCCTTCGAATTTTTACCGCAACAAAATGGGTTCACTATCAAAATATCTTCTATCATAATATTAAATGCATCTCCTATCAATAACATTAATGATCTAGATACCACCCTATCCTCCTTTACTACTGCTATCTAAAAAGCTATTAATTCTGCCAGTACCATTGAAACCATAAAAACTCAAAATCTTACACTCTCCCACTTATCCAAGATCTAATTAAGGAAAAAAATAGACAACGAAAACAATGGAAAAATACTGGAAATTCCCCGTCATCAAGTCTCAAAAATCAAATCATAAAGGAAATTCATAACTATATAAACAAAAAATGGGAAAACTTACAAAGACCACTACGAAGAAAGTTTACTTTTTAACATCAATCGCAAATTACAAAAAAATATTTTAACATCCCTTCACTAATTAGTAATAATGGCCTTGTTTTTCTGCCCAAGAAAGAGCTGATCTGCTTGTCCATAACCTTGAATCATATTTCCAGGAGAATACATTTCCATATGAAGGCGAACATATTGAATCCACAGAAGAAATAGTTCAAAACTACTTAGACATTCATAACAATATTAATTTCAATCGCACACTCACTTCCCTTCTTGAAATAGCTAATATCTTCAAAAAATTAAACAAAAGAGAAAACTCCAAAGGGGACGGTACTCACATCCAAGTATTCGAATTCTTTCCCCCTAATGCTCTCACCTATTTAACTAAAATTTTATACAAAATGCCTCACATACGTTTATTTCCCACAAAAATGAAAACATGCAACTACTGTCCTCTTCTCCAAACCTGACCAAAACCATTCCACCATCTCTAATTACTACCCTATCAGCCTTCTTAATTCAATTTTTTAAATTTTTGAACGAATCATCCTAAATAGACCACTCAATCGCACCATATCTAACATCTTACTCGATTCTCAATTTGGCTTTGAAGCACATCACAGAACAGTCCATCAGCTTCTTCGTGTTGTGAATACTATAACTGAAGGTTTAAACTGTTAACAAAATATTTGGGGTTATATTCACATTCAAAAAGCATTCGACCGCCTCTGGAAAGATGGGTAAATTTACAAACTCATTAAACTTAACCTTCTCCCCCCCCCACTGAATTATCACAGTCAATAAATACTTCAAAAACAGAACCTTTTAAATTAGACTTGACAACGAACTATTTATAATTTAACATGTTACATGGTTCAAGCCAGAAAAACCCAAGGATCAGTCATTTTTTCCACCTAATTTATTCCTTGTACATAAATGACTTCCCTCAGAGTCCCTAGAATAGCCTCTGCGAATGATGCAGCAATCCTCACACAAGATAAAACAATCATTAAAGTCATCAAAAAATTACAATTGAATCTAAAATAAAAACTAAAATGGATAACCCTTAGGCGGATGGCTGCAAACACTAATAAAACCAAAGTTATTATTTTTAGAAAAGACCATATCCAACCCCTGACATATAATAAAAATTCTATAACTCCAATATTTCAAGAAACTCTGAAGTTAAATACCTTGGGTTATTCTGGACTCCATATTAACTTTCAGGCAACACATACAATTCATAATTGATAAAAGTTGCTTAAAAACCCATAACTGCGTCCTACTAATAGGTAAGCACTCTGTACTCACCTTCCCCAATAAAATTCTGAAGTACCAACAAGTAAGCAGACTTATACTATTATACGCTTCTCCCGTGTGGGGACAAGCAGCTCCCTACACACATTAAAATATTCAAACTCTGCAGTACTAAGAGTAATAAATAACTCTCCTTGGTATGTCAGGAATTCTTTCATGCACAAAGATCTTAAAATCCCTTAAATTAATAGCCACATCAACCATCTAATCAGACACTTTTTTTTCCAAAATTTTAAGTCATTCTAATCCACTAATAAGAGCCCAGTTTTTATTGGCATATAAAAATTGCACATAATAACCAATCCATTACCATATCAAATTTGCAATAATTATTCCACCCCTCATTCCTCCATAACCATAAGCATTCCAACTTAAACACTTCCAATTTATATTAATCCAACTGTAATCACCCACCACCACCATTGCTCTCCCAACCTATTCAAATACTTATTTCCCAAGAGCAGTTTCTCACCCCATTAATCAAACTGAGTTTATGTTAAAGCGCATGTAACTAAATATTCTACATATGTAGGATTTTCCACTTAATTAACAAAGTATTAACTGTATTTGCAAAGATATTGTGAAGCCAGTTCCTCAGTTACTTGATAGATGGCACCACGAATCAGCATCATGTGATAGCTCTCGCCGCGCCCCCTATTCCTGAACAAAACCGAGAAGCGTTTAGTTCTCGATCTCTTTTCCGCCTTCTCTCTTCTCTCAATGTAGCTAAACTCCGAAAGCTAGCCCACGTTCCAACACCCATCGCTGATTTGCGACAAAATTGGGTAGCCATCTATCTTTCTCGAGGGAATTAGTTAATCCAAAATCACCTATACATTGTATTATTGTAAATATTCTTACTTCCTCTAATCAAGAATAAAATAATGATTCAACTTCGAGCCTCTTCAATGAACTGGTAAATGCCAACACCGAATTTCCCTCCCCCTAGACTCCGAAGCACCAGCAGGTGTCTTGTCCAGACGGATACCTCCTACATATATAAATATTGCTATCCATCTTTCTACTTTCTTTAAACTCCTTATCTTCATAATAAAAAAATTTAAAATGATGAAACTTAATTTAATTATAAAGTTGAATTTTTTAAAAAATCAAATAAAAAAAATGCTAGGATTGTAAACTATTTATAATGAAGAAAAAATTATATAAGAAATATACTGATTACTAAGTTTTGCATGTTTCATTATAACTAATTGTAAAAAGTTCTATGCAAAATTTTGCAAAGAACAAATTTAGCCACTAGAGGTGCGTTTATATATATATATATATATATATATATATATATATACATAATTATTTTTAAAATACTTAATTAAATAAAGAATAAAGTAAATGATGAAATATCGAGAAATGGACAATAGTAAACTTTTCTGATATTAAAATTAAAGCAAACGATAAATTATTAAGGGAACTTAGTACCTTACGAAATCAAAAGTAGAACATTTTGACAAATTTTTTTCGATTCTTCATAAATCAACAATTTTTGCTCATTTTAATATGAAACTTTGCCAGTTTGTGTAATAAAGTATATAGTTTAAAATATTGGGTCAAGTGTTGCTATTAAATTAATATATTTTATTATACAACATGAAATATGCGTACAAAAATTTGAAAAATAAATTAGCTTACCTTACGTTACCCACAAGATAACTTTTGAAAGATGTACAGTAGAACCATAATTCTTATACCAAATTAAAGCTAAATAATGACCTTATTCTGGAAACCTCAAATTTTAAATTTACCTTACATTAAAAAAATTGAAAAATTAAATAATTTATCAAGTTTGTATTTAGTAACTTTTTTTTCATGTATCATGTTATAAAATAAAATCTAATCATCCTATTAACAAAATTGAGGTTCACAGAATAAAGATTTACAAGTACAACACTCATGTAAAATTTTAAAGCTCTGCATGCAAAAGATTTTTTTTTAATCCTGTGGGAAAGTGTGAATATAACAAACTGAGAAAAAGAGGTTTATTTACATTATATTACATAGAACAAGCCACTTTAGACATTTACATTTTTTGTTGCACAGGACGTAATAATTGTCGGATTTTGACGCGGTTTGTTTTAAAATGCTCCTAACATTCAGTACTATTTTTTAAAATAAAATTTGAAAAATCGAACTTTTGAAGGTGCGAAGGTACTAAGTTCCCTTAAATTGAATATACTTAAGCTGAATGTAACTAATATTGAAATAACTGATAAAAATTTTTAAACTGATCTGGTTCCTCCAAAAGTGATCAAACTGAAACAATAGTCCCTTGGGTGGCTAAAAATTTATTCTTACTAACCTTTAGAACCCCAGGTTTACCCAAACAGTGCTTCTCAGCGCAAATGTGTGAAGATAGAATCGTTTACGGAGGGGAAAGTTAGGTAAAAAAAAAATCTCATCCTGTATATATCGCATACATCCTGTCTCTTCACTCTTCTTTCTTTCTATTTCATGCTAAATCATATGAGTTTAATACGTATTTTAACATGCTTGTTAACTTTTTAATAAATATTATGTATACAATAATTTCAGATAAAGTGTCTTAATGACTGGCGCTCGCTAACCATTTGATTGTTGTTGTTGAGAATGTCGCCATTTTGGACTTTCGTGAAATGCAGTATATGATGGTTTGGTTAGATGTTTGATTATTGTATATGTTTGTAAAGTGTGTTGCATTAAAGTTTAGCGGCTGAAAAAAGTGCAAACAGACTTGTTATTTGTTGTATATCCATTCTCACCGCCTTCCGACCACCGTTCATAGATTGGAATTTCTTACTAAGAAGAAATTAAAATATTTCACGATCGGGAAACTTAGACTTTTTACCAAAGTGCAAGCAAAAGCCAGTGAATTGGAAAATTTTAGGAAGCAGATGAGTATTTTCTTTAAACAGTAATTCGAAGGTTAAAATAGTTCGTTTTAAAGACCGTCTCGTAAATCTTGACTTCCATCTATAAAGAAGCCAAATAGCTTTCGTTTTGCTTGTAGTATAACGTTAATAAAAACAACCAACCAATCAATCAATAGAAAGAAAGCGTTTAATATGATCAGTTTTTCAGTCCTATTCTGAATTGTGCTTGTTCGTTTCATTTGGGATGATATTGAAGAAAGATTGTTGTAGGTGGTACAAAGAATGCTTGTCATTCCCCCCCCCCCCCAAAAAAAAAAAAAAGTTTATCAACACGTCGAGTCTCCCGCAGGTCAATTTCTATTATCAGATGACACATTTGCTCATATTCACTCGAATATTGTAGGTCCACTCCCACTTTCTCGGGGATATCATTATTCTCTCACGATGGCTCGATAATATATCTTTGTGGATCAGTCGGATAGTTCAAATGCTGAAACATTTGTCTCGCTGATTAGATTAGGAGTACCTAAAATTATAACTTCAAATCTGGGGCGGAATTTTAAATATGTATAGATTCCTTCAAAGTTTCCATTCTAAAATTTATTTTCGAAACGTCTCATTATTATCATCCATAAAAGGAGATAAAAGATTTTGTATTTAAAATTCGATTACTTAGTTCAGATATTTTTATATTCTTTGGAAAAACACAAACATTGAACTATTTTTTAAGTTTCATTTATATATCTAGATTATTCATCTGATATGTACGCAGACATAATTATGAATTATTTTATACCATTGTAAATTTGTATAAAAATTGGTCCCAATTAATAGCTTTCGCAATTCTCGTTGCATCTGGTCAAAATTAGCATCGATATTCATGGCTGAAAAGGAGCTACATGATGTTAATGGATCAATTAATAAACGAAATTAACATAATTAATTAACTTTTAAAAGAATTTTCCTTGATGGAGTTCGAATTTTTTCGTGTACCTTTTATCTCTAAATTAGTTTGAATTTAAAATTTATGGAAGTTTTGAACTATGGGGACTTAAATAAGTTGCCTAATGTAAAATGAGCATCTCAAGCATCTTACGATTTTTTGGCGTCTCTTTACATCAAACAATAGATAAAAAAAATTTCTCGATTCTAAGAACATAAAAATGTTGAAATTATTATTACTATGAAATATGTG
>BMAW01066692.1:568594-689066 GCA_019974015.1 Nephila pilipes
AAAAATTTCCTCGCATTAACTCAGGAAATAAATTGATTTCGAAATTACGATCGAATATTACAGAGCTTCAAGAGACCATATATAAATCTTAATTAATGGTCCAATTATTACACGAAAAATTATGAATTACGTTCAAGTGGAAGTAATCTAGTATATGGTCCCTAATATCACAAGAACTAATACGTGGATTCGAATAAAATTTGTAAAAAATAGATTATTTATATAGAATCTAGTATATGGTCCCTAATATCACAAGAAATAATACGTGGATTCGAGTAAAATTTGTAAAAAATAAATTATTTAGACCACTCTCTTTTAAATTCCAAAAAAAAAAAAAAAAATAAGAAGACGCACGGGGGGGGGGTAAAACTCGGATCTCGAAAATAATTTTTTTTTGTTTCGTTAGTAAATTAAATCCTTTTACAACACAATTTAGTTCTTTTTGAGTCACTGAGGAGTGAAACATTGTTTAGATTATCACTAGATTATAATGCAGAGGTCTCCAAACTACAGCCCGTTAGCCAAATCTAAACCCCCGTCTGTTTTTGATCCAGCCTCCAAGTTATTGTTTTTCACTACTTAAAAAGATACATTTTTGAACTATTAACGGCCATTAAGTTATTTTAACCGTTTAGTTTATATTAAGCTGATTTTGCGTTTTAAATTATTTCGTTTATAAATATTGGATACTTCCCTTCTATAGAGGCGCCCGTTAAATTCCAATTACGCCAAGGTCGTCACCAAACTCTTGAAGCCTATCTTGCAATACAACATATCTTGACGATTCATCGTTGAGCGCCGCTATAACAGGGATGTACCAAATATCGTTATGTATCAGCAGATCATCGGTTGATTCTAGCAAGTTAAAAATAAAGGTCCGTATATTTGTACTACTATAGTAATTATTCTAAGCCATCTGAAAAATAAATAGAGATTGTTAATGGGTAATTAAGTTCTGATTTTTCGTACTTTTCATGTAATACAGATACTTTATTTATTAGGCTCATTCTACTTAAAAAATAAAGCAACATTGGATTTAAATTTGGAATAAATTATTTTCTATTTTAATCAAGCTGTAACAGATATACGATTTAAACAGGTGTAATTTTGTACCTTGAATTACAGTTTTAAAATTTGGGTCCTAGTGTACCAGGGCCACTTGGCGAAAAGTTTGAAATCGCGCCAAAAGCGGGTTTTTCAAACCTGATGCTTTCAGAAGCGGAAAAAATGTGGCGTTTTCACTGAATGAAAGGATATGCAAGCATCAAGTTTATCTTAAATAATTATCTTAAGTATTTTATTCAAAAACAAATACACATCATAAAATGACATTCTGCACAACGTGTGTGCTTCTCAATACAGCAAATTTAAACAAATGCTATAAATAAGTACTAAGTCTACAAACTTTTCTCAACTTAAATTTAGTTTTTTATTAACGTCGCATTAGAAGCAACACGAGGGCTATTGGCGACGGACTTCGTAATTTTGAACCACGGTCAAATGAAGAGGACGAAACCTAAGCTGGCACCCCCTCTCCTAACATCCACACAACACCAACGGGAGAACTTTGGGCCCCGGCAGATTTAACGTGCATCGGCCCCGGTTACACAGTGGGTCTCTGATGGCCAAGGATCTTACCCGTGACTGAACGAAAACCGCCGGTCACGAATCCGAAACCTTGACCACAAGGCTACCGTGGCCACTCAAACGTTCCTCAAATAATATTAATAAATTGAATTTTAAAGGGCAATAAAAATATTTTTTTTAAAATACTAGAAAATCACAGTTAAATTAGAATATTTTCATAATTATGCCTGTATGTAAACCAAATTAATTTGTAGCCATTATTACAGGTTGATTCAATACCTTTAAACTACAGCAACCCAAAATTTCGATTTTTTTGCATTTATTTTGGGTGAAATATATTACAGGTCAATTGAAAAGTCCCCGGCCTGACACATAGATGGCGCTACTAGAATTAAATCCATATGTTTTTTAGTTAGCCCTAACCCTCAAAAGATGCGTGTATAAATTTGACAGCTGTCGGATCATTAGTTTGTGAATTATAGCATTTTGAGTGAAGCAACTTTTGTTATTATGAAAAAAAATGGATAAAAAGGAATTTCGCGTGTTGATAAAATATTGCTTTTTGAAGGGAAAAAATACAGTTGAAGCAAAAACTTGGCTTGATGCCGAGTTTCCGGACACTGCCCCAGGAAAATCAACCATCAAGGATTAGTATGCTAAGTTTAGACGTGGTGAAATGAGCACCGAAGACGGTGAACGCCCAAAAGAGGTTGTTACCGACGAAAACATTAAAAAAATCCACAAAATGATTTTGAATGACCGTAAATTGAAATTGAATGAAATAGCAGACACTCTAAAGATGTCAACAGAATGAGATTTCATATCATTCACGAATATTTGGGTATGAGAAAGCTCTGCACAAAGTGGGTGAGCTCTCTTTTGACCAAAAACAACGACGAGTTGATGATTCGGAGTAGTGCTTGAAGATGATCAAGTGTAATAAACCCGAGTTTTTGCGTCGATATGTGACAATGGATGAAACATGGCTCTATCATTTCACTCCGAAGTCCAATCGACAGTCATCCGAGTGGACTGCACACGATGAACCCGCTCCAAAGCGTGGGAAAACGCAACAGTCGGCTGGCAAGGTTATGGCGTCTGTATTTTGGGATGCGCATGGAATAATTTTCATTGACTCCCTTGAAAAAGGAAGGACCATCAACAGCGACTATTACATAGTGTTATTGGACCGTTTGAAGGACGAAATCGCCGAAAAACGGCCGCATTTGAAGAAAAAGAAAGTGCTGCTTCACCAAGACAATGAATGCACCGTGTCACAAGTCAGTGAAAACGATGGCAAAAATCCATGAATTGGGCTTCGAATTGCTTCCTCATCCACCGTATTCTCCAGATCTGGCCCCCAGCGACTATTTCCTGTTCTCAGATTTCAAAAGAATGCTCGTTGGGAAGAAATTTTCGTCGAATGAAGAGGTGATCGCCGAAACCGAGGCCTATTTTGAAGCAAAGGACAAATCGTACTACAAAAATGGTATCGAAAAGTTGAAGGGTCGCTATAATTAGTGTATCACCCTTGATGGGAATTATGTTGAATAAAAAAAACTAATTTTGCCAAAAAAAAAGTGTTTTACTATGGTAGGCCGGGAACTTTTCAATTGACCGGTTATATATATATATATAACAGTTTTGCGACAATTTTTCATGCAATTAAATCTGGTCGAGTCAGAAGTCCTCCTGTTGGTGTGGGAGTTATAAGAGAGAGGTGTCCTCATCACTGGACCAAAATTCAAAATTACGAGATGCGTCGCCAATAGCCCTCGAGTTATTTCTCAGAGCGACGTCAATAAAACAAAGCCATTTGTCATCACAATACTCACATGTACAAGCAGTAGTTTACTTCGGAAATTCGATGCTCAAGCATGTCACTAGAGGAAAGGCATCTTTATTCCCTGTAGTTAGTTGCATAGCTAACAAGTATATCAATATAAGATGTAGTTTTGGCATTATAGCGATAATTACTCCCTATAACTTTTTGTTAATGAATCGCAAGATTATTCATTTTAAATAAAATATGATTTTAGAGATGGGTGTTCGTTTCAATCTACTTAAAGTTGTAGATTATTTTATCTTTGCCCAGAACAGGTCCATCAATAGTAACTTCATTTAGGTGGAATCTGTCTAGGAAGCATTTTCCTTCTAATGGTCCTTTAGTTCTAATGCAAACATCTGTCAAAACCAGTTCTTCATTGCTGACAACATACACCTGTTAATGACCATCATGTTTCCCGATTATGATGGCTATTTCCAACAGAACAATACACCCTGCCACAGGGCTAGAATTATTTCAGATTGCCTTGAGGAACATGATTGTGTTTTATTTATTCTTCTAGGCATAAAATACAATGGCCCCCTTCAATCATCCAATCTCAACTAAATTGTGCATTTGTGAGACGAGGTTGAAATATGAGTTAAAAGCTCAGAAACATCACTTTCCAATCTGAAGGAGAAAGCTGATATTTCGTTATCATAGGCTAATATTTATCCTCCATAGTTTCAGCAAGTTACAGAATCCATGCCTAGAAGAATATCTGCCATCATCAAAATAAGAGGAGGTCTAACACGATATTAACACATCAATCAATAACTCCCGAGACTAACCCAGAGACGGCTCTCGTAGTAAACCAGTAACCAGGTCTTTCTAGAGTACTAACCTTTGCTTGAAACGTGTCAAAATTTTAAGTCGATCGGACCAGAAACAGCTGAGTTATCGAGGTTGGAGTAAAGTCGTTTTGTAGTTTGTTTAAAAAATGGAAAAAACCGAGTTTCGTGTTCTGATAAAACATTGTTTTTTAATGGGTAAAAACACCGTGCAAGCGAAACAATGGATTGAAAAATGTTACCCGGACTCTTGTCCATCAAAAGCAACGATTTGTCGAGTTTAAACGTGGTCGTACCGACACAAATGACGCGGAACGCTCGGGTAGATCTGTGGAAGCCGTTACACCGGAAAATGTGAGTGAAGTGACAAAAATTATAATGAAAGATCGTAAAGTGAAGCTCCGTGAGATTGCTGAGATGACACAGATATCATATGGAAGTGTATTTACTATCCTTCATGAAAAATTGAGCATGAAAAAGGTTTTTTCCAAGTGGGTGCCGCGATTGCTTTCGATGGAACAAAAACAGCAACGAGTCGATGATTCAGAAAGCTGTTTATCGCTATTTACTCGCAACAAAAAAGATTTCTTGCGAGAAAAAAAGAAAAAAAAATTTTTTTTTGGAAAGAAAAAGGAAAAAAAAAAAAAAAAAGATTTGGAAAAGCGTTGGAACGATTGCATCACCCTAAAAGGTTATTAACAAAAGGTGTTATGTTGATGATTAAAAAAAAATTTTGCAAAAAAAATGTTGTTTTCAATGTTAGTCTCGGGAGTTATTGATTGATGTGTTAAGCAAAGTAATCATAATTTTTGGTCACTGAGTGTATGTTTCACATACATATAGTCTTTCCTTTTAATAAACCTTAATAAATATTTTTGATAAAATATTACAAGCACACAATAAATAAATATAAAATGCAATTGAAAGATAATCTGTTTCCTAATTTTATTTATAGAATAGGGGAGCAGGAAATTCTCATAATGACAAGGAGACTCGTTCTTCTGCAATTGAAAAACAAGGGGGGGGATTAAAATTGTAAAAATCAAATGTTTAATTTGGGAAAAAAATTCTATGATTAAAGTCATGAAATTTATTTACACCGATTTAATCTTATTGGTATTTTGCATTTATGATTTGACCTTTCATTTGCAAATTTATTTCATTTTTACTCACTATTTCAAATCAATGTTTTACTTGCCTTTGTTTCCTCATTATTAAAGAATGTTATGAAATTTGATACAGTTTTCTTTTTTTTTCGTTTGGTATTACACTTTTCACTGTAGATCAAAGTAAATAATTTAAAATCATATTATGAGTTGAAAAGCAATTACAAAGTAAAATATATAAATGAAATCATCAAATCACTGAAGAAATTTTATGTATAAGTAGAAATAAGAGTTTAAGCAAATTTAGTAACTATCAATATTTTCAGCTATTCAGACCTGAAATGTTTCCTGCTTTCAAGTTCTTCATGTCTGAAAACAAACAACTAGCTTTTCTATAATATTTTTTGAATCCTTTCGGTGACACTTATGTCATGTTCAGGCTTTAATGATTTCTCTATACATAAGCTACTTTGGAAATAATGATATGATGAAGATCTTAACATCCTAATAATATCTTTATTAAGGATATATATTAGTTTCATAAAATAAAAGTCAAGCAATTTTATAAATGGTCATAAGTTCGGAATATTAAAGTATGATGAGAAAACACTCAATAACATTTCACATAATAAAATATTTAGATGTAATCATTAAATGAATTTAATTGCTTCAAATGACTAAATTTTGAGTTTATATTTTGCTAAGCTGTTGGAAGAGTCCGAATTCACGATGAATAAATATGTTGATTAATCTTCAAATGAAAAATACTATGGTTATACATAGTTACAAAATTTGATTGAGCCAGAATATATGACACTAATACATTAAATTGTGCATTTCAATGAGATTTTGCAGTTCTTTTTTGCAATGCCAGCTCATGATGCTTGAATAGAAAAATTGTTCTGTACAACTGAGGTACAGTATACAATGAAAAGAAAATGACAGTTGTTTCCATCACAGAAATTCCATATTTAAATTCTAATATGCTTTATTTATTTATTATATCCTTAAAGAATTTTTTTAAAAAAATCAAATCCAGAAGGAAATATCAAAGAGTCAAAAATAAAAACAATAAAAAATACCTTGAGATAATTAGCAGTTTTGTTCTGATGCCTCCATATTTGCATTTAAAAATACAGGAACACTATTATATAAATGACTGTTCATAAAAAATATTTTTTCAACCTCAAAAATGTAGCCTTATCAACAAGCACACTGATGTTCTACAAATTTCATCCCCCCCCATTCAATTACGTCAGTGATGCAAAAACACTTGAATTTCAAAATTAGTTAAAAAAAATTTCAATATGTAAAAAGGTTTTCCAACTTAACAAATACTATTTTCGGTACTTGCGTATTAACGCAACCAAGCCAAAATTCGCATAAATTGCCAAATTTGGCGACCCTACTTACGGCAACCCTACGTGTTATACGTAAAGAAATTATTTTGCTAGCTGGTTAGATTGAATGCCGTGAAATACTTTAACTATGGGTATTTGGGATCTGCCTGCGAGTGAAAAAGATGCTGTTGAATTGTTACAGGGATATGGAATTATACCGAACGAACCTACTTGTAAAAATTCTCATAAAATGAAACTGTATTTTGGAAAGCAAATCTTCTAGAAAAATAACGTCGAAAAGTGCAATCAACACGTGGGTGTGAGAACCGGAAATTGGTTTGAAGGCAGCCGAATTTCATTTGTGACAGCGGTGCGCTTCATTTATTGTTGGTGTAAAGAGTTAACCTCAATTAAATTTTGTGCAGAAGAGATGGAAATTGCTGACAAATCTGTTATAGATTGGAACAATTACCCGCAGGAGATATGTGTCTTTGAAATGGATGAAAAAGAAAGAAATCAAATGGAGACAAAGGACTTATTGTGGAAATAGACGAAAGTTTATTTGTGAAAAGAAAAAATAACACTGGGCGTGTACTACCACAGCAATGGTTTTTCGGTGGAATTTGCCGAGAAACGAAAGAGACTTTTTTGGTTACTGTACCAAACAGAAGCGCTGTTACCCTCATGGAAAAAATTTGCAAAAATATCAAGGAAGGAAGCATTATTTATTCGGATTGCTGGAAAGGATACAAGACAAGTGAGTTGGAAAATGCTGGATTTCTGCATGGAATTGTTAATCACAAATATAACTTTGTGGATCCCGACACGGGTATTCACACACAACATGTACAGCGCATGTGGGGCTCAGCCAAATGGCACAACAAAAAACAGAGAGGAACAGCCCGTCATCATCTTGACTCATACCTTATCGAATTTATATGGCGCCAAGCTCAAGCTGTTAATGGCGAAGACGGTTTTCAATCAGTGCTAAAAGCAATAAGCAAAAGATTTTTGCCGAAAAAATAATTCTGCAACTTATTCAAATTCGAAATTGGAAGGGTTTAATTGCTATTTTATATTTTAAAACAAAATAATAAAAAAAACTGTATTAAAAATTATCTGTAATTAATAAATGTACATATTCTTTCTATTCATACTTTCTTACTCAAACTTACAAATCGCCCCAACCTGGTTACGATAATACGCAAGTACCCTATTTTCTTTAAAGTAAATGCACTGTATAAATTATCAAGAATATATATTAATTACAGGTGGAAGTCTAAAAATAAATTTGAAAGAATATATTTTATAGATATGGTTTACCATTAAGTGTGCATGAAGAGAAACCAGGAAACTATGCTAAATTGGTAATACATGAACACAAATATCCCCCAAGAAAACATGTTGCAAGTATTTAAATAAAACCTATTAACACTTTAAATACATCTTAAGATTGATTACAAAACTAAAATTTCATCATGACAGATAATATAATGAATTTTAAAGGGAAAAAATTCAATTTAAAATTACTTATTCATCAGATAATTTTACGACTGTTATCTGAACATAAACATTAAAAAACACCATATAAAATAAATATACAAGTAATATAAGTAAAAATTTGAGTGTTGTAACAACAAATATTTTAACAGCAAAAATCTGGAAACATTTTTTTTTTTTTTGCTAAATTTACAAATATAAAATAAAACATTTAACTTCAACCAACCCTTTCGAAAGAATTTTAAATTTTAATAACAAAATAAAAATCATATTGATGCAGATAGATAATATAAAAATATGTAACGATCCATATTTACTATGCATACTGCATTATAATTAGTAAGATTTTTTTGAAAATAATTATAACATGATCAATTGATTAATTCTATTTAAAAAAACTGAAGATTATTAGAGAAGTAAAATATAACTTTCAGACAGATGATTTTAGAATTACATATGTTTAAATCAGTGATCAATTTATTTTGAACTTGATATATTTTTAAAACATTATATTAATGAAAATGTCAAAACAACAAAACTTGAAAATGAATGTTTAATCTTGTCAGAACACAGAATATTAGACAGAATTTTGTTTGATACATAAGGGCGCAATTTTGCTCAATAACAACAAAATTCAAGATAAAGTTTCATTTCTGCAAAATAACTATTAGACTTAAAAAAAATGTCCATTATAAAATAAGTAAAGCAGTTTAATAAATTAATATTAATGGCAAATATAAAAACAAAAAGGCACATTTGGAATGGGTTGTGATTCAAAAAGTACACTGAGACTCAAGACTTTATTAGAATGTGTTAAGATGGAAAGTTTAAATCCTTATTTAAATATTGTTTTCAAGTAATAAGAGTAGGAGCAAAATTATATTCTACTCTAGTTTCCAAATTTCTTAAATATGGATCAATTTACTTTACATGTGAAAATTTTTTACACACTTGATTTCAGAGTTTGTTACAATCATATTAATAAATTAAGATTTTACTCATCATAAAACAGTAATAAGAGACAGAGAAGTAATACCCACAGAGAAAAATTAATAACAAATTTAATTTTGAAATAATTTCTTAAAACTGAAAAATAATTACTAGTGAATTGATGCTCATTAAGGGACTGAGCAACAACAAATTAAATACATTTAAATAAATTATTGCATTCCATTAAGCAAGGTATTATAATCCATCATCTTTTCAATTGGTCCTATTGCTGCAATTGTTACAGGTTTCTTTTTTAAATAATTGGTACAAACTTCTCTTATAACATCAGCGTTTATCATTTCTATACGAGCTTCCATTTCAGATATTGGAATTCTTCTGTTATAATTTAGCATTTGTCGACCAATATCTTCAAATATTGGAGTAGACCCATCTAACAAAAGCAAAGTGTTTGTCATTAACAAATTTTTGGCTCTAGCGACTTCTTCCTCTGTTACTGAAGTACATAACCTATGCCATTCTTCTTGAACAGTAAAGAGCATATCATTTAAGGTTTTACCATCACAAACCATATAAATTCCCCATAATCCAGTATCTTTATAACAAGTATTGAAAGACAGGAAATTGTGACACAAATTTTTTGCACCAACTTTGTAGGCCAATTTGCTGTATATGTTACCACCACTTCCATGGGATCTATCCCAATTACCAATTAGGATATTAGCAATAAGTAAAGGGATACTTTCTGGATTCTGCCATCCACAACCTTCAACAGCAAGAGCTGCATGAACTAAAGGCATTGATTCATCACACAAGCGTGACTCACATCCAGTAAAACTGCAAGTATTTAGAAAATTTTTACCATCTACACCATGATTCTTCAATGACCCAAAATAATCTTCGGCTAATTTTACTAATTCTTCATGATGAACTCCACCAGCACCGGCTAAAACCATTTTAGAAGCAACATAATGGTTGGTTTTAAATTCAACAAGATCTTTGCGAGATATACTCTTGATATTTTCAATCGGACCCAAAATCGTGCGGCCTAAAGGTGTATTCTGAAAAGCAGCAGCATGCAAATGATCAAACACGAGTTCTTGCAAATTCATTTCTATTTCTTGCATTTCACGCAAAATAACTCCTCTTTCTACTTCAATTTCAGATTCTCCATATTTACTACTTTGAATAATATCTGAAAGAATATCTACAGCTCTCTTCACATCTTTCGTGAGACATTTAGCTTGAAATATAGTTTGTTCTCTTGAAGTGCAAGCATTTAGATGAGCTCCCATGTTTTCCACCTCCAATTCTAAAGCAGTTTGGGATCGATTGGATGTGCCTTTGAACGCCATGTGTTCAAGAAAATGGGCAACACCATTATTAGATTCTGTTTCATAACGGCTTCCTGCATCAATCCACAAACCTACTGTACATGTCGGTATACCAGAGTCTTCTGTAGCAATTCGTAAGCCATTTGGCAACTGACTAATTCTGGTTTCAGGGAAATTTAAAATTTTTTGAGCCACTTGAGTATTATAAGATGCTGTTCTGTGGAGATATCTGCTAATTTTATATAAGTTACGATACATTTTATTCTGCAGATGTTGCGTCAGTCAATCAATTTCTACAAAATTCGTAAACAAAGAAATTCAGTTCACTTCAGTGTATGCTGCTGATAATCTTAGTGATCTTGTCGAACTTGGCCTGGTATTCTGTGATAAAGAAACGGATGATCTAGTTGCTCATAATCTTGAATCTTCAATCCAAGAAAATCTAACTCCCTATGTTGATGATCATATTAAAAAATCAGAATCAATAATGCAAAATTATCTTGAAGATCAAACCAATTTTAATTCCTCCCTTATCACCTGCCCGGGGAGTCTTTACTTAAAGGGGATGCAGATTTTTCGAAATTTGCTAAAGTCGTCAATTTGAGCAATTAACGTTCCAATGTGGCAATCATCCAATTAAAACTGCTTCATATACGATGACGTATAAAAAAGAATTCTCGGAACTAGCGTAATAAGGCTTATTCCTCCACTACATAAAAAAAAAAAGTTCTAAATACAACTACACCTTTCATAATAACTATATTTAAAAAAATGAATACCTTGCATTAGTTTTGACCTCCTCTCTATATAAAAAAAATTCTAATACATATTTTATATTGATAGTATTTAAAAAAGTGCATTATCTCATAAAGACGTTCCAAATACAATTATACATATATTTTATAATTGATCATTTTATGAAAAAAGTTATAATAAAAATTTAATAATTAAAACATTTATTAATAAAAAACCTATACATATCTTATATGTCATCTCTCATCATTGTTCTTCCTTTTTTCTATTTCATGTCAAATATGTTTTATTAATTCCCACCAGTAATGTGATAGGTTAATTCTAAAAAATAAATTTTCTTGGTTATAAACATAATCAGATTAAGCGAAGAATCTTAAGAACTGTCGATCGCGAATCATTTGATTGTTGTTGTATAATTAATCGTATTAAAAAAATATATTCTCTCATAAAAAGGTTCCGAATAAAAATATGTACTTTTTATTGATTGCATTTTTGGAAAATCAATTCAAAAATGCAATCATCAAAAATAAACAGTTTCGAATTCTGCTACATTAAAAAGTTTTAAATACGATTATATCCTTTATAATGATTGTATTTTTTTTTTTTAAAAAAAGTCTTTACACCATTTTTGACCACGTTCACATTTTAAAAAATTTTACAATACTCTTTCCAGAATATTTTAAATTCTGTTAAAGAAATTAAGAATTTAAAGAGATTTTATGTTCCAGAGAGCAGCAATATGTCATTCACAATCAAGCCTGTAAATTCTTTCCTCCCCACGCACTTACTCTTCTCACTAAAATTTCTAATAAATGTTTCATGTTTGCCAATTTGCCACAAAAATGGAAACATGCAATAATTATTCTTTTTCTCAAACCACTCCCCTTCCTCCAACATTTCACTTATCAGCTTACTAAATTCTATTTTAAGAAACTTTGGAAGAATCCTATTAACCAGAATACTGACTCATGTTTCCACTAATAATATTCTTCCAGATACATAATTCGGCTTCCCTATTAACCACAGCATTATCCATCAACTACTACGAGCTTTGAATGCCATTACCGAAAGATTTAATTAAAAGAAGTCTCTGGAGGAATACAAAAACAATTCTCCACATACAAAACACTTTTGACCGCCTCTGGCACAATGGATTGATCGTCAAACAAATCAAAATACCCCCTCCTTTTCATAATAGTCATCTCAAAAAACTACATTAAAAATAAAACATTCCTTTAATAGTATTCTCTCTACAGTATACAATATAAAAGCCAGTCAACCTCAAGGTCTGTAATTTCCCCAATTTACTACAATTTGTTCTCATATGACTTATCTCAGAGTCCCTTCAAAAGCCTCTGTTTATTCGCATTTGACGCAGCAATCCTCATGCATGGAAAAAATCCTATCAGCGTAATAGATAAATTAATAAATCATCTAAAACAAATAGAGGAGTGAATTACACTCTAGAATACTGCTGCAAACTCTATTAAACCTAAGCTCTCATATTTTTAAACTTAAATTTTTTAATGATGACATCTCTTGGAACTCTGAGGTTAAATACTTAGGAGTTATCCTGGACTCCAAAGTCCCCTTAAAACTTCATATCCAATCAATAATTGACAAATTCTGGGCCAAAATCCATTACTGCATATCTTTAATGGGCAGAAATTCAGTACTAACTCTAACAAACAAAGTCCTTCTCTATAAACAATTAATTTTCCCTATCCCACTTTATGCTTCATCCACTTGGGGCCTCGGCGCACCTACCTACATTAAAAAAATACAAGTCTATCAAAATAAAATCCTTCGCATGATTAATAACTCACCTAGGTTAGTCAGAAATTCTGTCATATATAAGGATCTCAACATCCCTCCTATTATAAACCTTTTGAGGACGGATGGTCATTACCGCGACCAAAAGGAAGCGTCTCAAGGGACGGGCTGAGACGGGAAGTTAACCACGGTGTTCCTTCCCCTCTTAACAGATTTCGGAACGTAATTTCTTCATCACCTTTTAATGTATTCAAAGGGTAGGGAGATAGACCTACTTTGCACACGCTTATCGAAAAATCCCTTTCCCCACTTTTCGTCTCAGTATGTATCAGCAAAACGAATCATTCCTTAAATGTATATTTAGGAAGGATGTGTGCATTACATTGACAAATAGTGTAATTTTACGAAATTGCACAGCTCAAATTCGTAAAATTACGCTATTTGTCAATGTAATGCTACATTAAATCATTTTATGAAATTGAGTTGCAAAATTTAGTAAAATTATAAGAAAATAATTATCTTCACCATATATGGACACTCATAAAATATGCATTCCAGGAAAAAATACATACATTTCCCCTTTGTTTTTCTCTTCTTAAATCCTTAAGAAACAAGTTTGTATAAGTTCAATTAAGTTTTTAAACACAAGAAAAATGCAACATAGAATGTATTATACGTAGTAAGAGGAATAATTTTGTGTGCACTTCCGTTGCCAATTCAAGTTCTAAAATTCTGCCAAGTGTGTTGCATTTCTTAACTTTATCATAATTAGAGAAGTTGCTTACAAAAACAACAACAACAAAAAAAAAAAAAAAAAAAAAAAAATTTATATTTTTTTTTTTTTTTTTTTTTAAAAAAAAAAAAAAAAGAAAAATTTTCAAAACTACTACGAACTCTACTACGAAATACTATCATATTCGGTTGATTGAATACTACTGTGGATAAACTCGCCTTTTCTTTTCTTTTCGTTGCAAACACTAGAGTTAAAACTCGCACGTCAGATAAAAAATTAATAAATCTTTCATGCTCAACCATTCTAAGCCTGTCTATTTAGATCTATTCTTTCAAATCGGTCACGATTTTTGTAACTTCCGATAATGAATATAGCATAGACTTAATTTAATTAGGTTGCGTGATATAAAAAAGAAATTGAAATTACTTCTTGACTGGTTTCGGATCATTATGGAATTTTATTTGCCCGAGATAAGATACACGGCAACATGTTGAAATCTACAAGCAAAGTGGTTCGATCACCACGTTTTTATCCAAATATCACAGTTCGTTTTACAGTTAAAAGCATGATCACAATTTAACCAAAAATATTGATACACAAAAATATAGAAATCAAATTTACAACTGAAGTTTAAGAATTAATAATGATTATTTACATTACTGTTGTATGTCCATTGTATTTATTATAATACAATAACTAATTAATATAATTTCGAAATATTTTCGATCACTTTATTATCTGTCTACAACCAAGTATCGTACAAGCATGTCTCGTGCATCCATCTGGTGAAGGAAAACTCGACTAAAGCTGTCCTTACAGATCTTTAAATCTTTAAATGCGCAATGAAATGTCTAGTTTTGACATTTCATTGCGCATTTAAGATAGATTTTGACGTTTCATTGCGATTTTAGTTATTATTTGGACTAAAATGCGCAATGAAATGTCAAAATCTGAATAACTAAAATATAAGAAAAAATAATAAATAATCGGATTATTAGTTATTATTTATTATTTTTTCTTATATTTTAGTTATTAAGATTTTGACATTTCATTGCGTATTTTAGTTGACACACTATTCAAAAGCGGTAGCTTTTGAATAGTGTGTCGGTTGCTAACTCCTAAATAAAACATTAAAATAGATCAAGGAGGAAACGAGATAATTGTTTTCGGCGACACTATTCTTTCGCAAATGTCGCATTCATTCACAATTTCCTTATGGTCATTTATGTTAGACGTGTCTGCAATTTCTTACTTACAAAGTCATCGTGGGTGTCCACCTTATGGAACTTAAGTTTTTAACCCATGGAACTTAAGTTTTTAACCCATAGAACTTCAGTTTTTAAAAATGTGATTGTGACCAAAGTTTTTTTTTTTTTGACAGTGTGTGTTTCAGTCACTTCTAGCGAGAGAAACTTTTCAAAGTTGATTAAAAGCTACCTTTGATCAATAATGAATCAAGTAAAACGGTTCTGCAGTTCTATTCATTGAAAATGTTGGAACTAAAATGATTAATTTAACGAAGCTCTAAACATTTAAGAAGTTAAAGCTTTAACTATTTTTAGTGACTGAAAATATAAGACATTTTTCAATTTTTTTCAAATATGTCAGATTAATGAACTTCTTTTATTTTATATGTTTATCTGTTAGATGTAAGCCGTTTTTTCCATAGTTTTAAATATTTTTATATTTCAAATCAATTTAACTATTTAATATTATTAAATAAATATTTATCATGTATTTGTGATAGCATATTTTATGGAAATAATTCTAATAAAGGGACCTTAGGGAGGTTTCCACCCGATCATCAATAGCTTAAGATTCTCCTCTATTAAGATTATTGCTTTTCGTTATAAGAAAAATGTTATTTTAAGAAATGAGTTGATAATCATATTTTTTGTCATTAAAACTATTATTTTTATTTTCTTTTATCATTCAAAATTCTGAGTATTATCTTTAGAATTGCAGTAATAATTTTCTATCTAATTCAACAAAAAAAAAAAATGTAAAATTATTGAAATTATGTATGAAAAACAAACAATTAAGTTCATCACGAATAATTTTTTTTATGAAAAAAATATACGTTTATCAATTATTCCATTCTTATCGAGGAAGAAAATGTAAGAATATTTTTAAAAATAGTATTTATCTCTTTTTCAATTATATTTCGATAAGAAGCAATTACTAATGGATCAATAAAATAACTGTCAAAAAGCACAGCTGATTTTTTTAAAAAAATTATATTTATTGACATATAGACAATGGATGCTTATAAAGAGTTTTTAAACTGACATATATTAAATGCATATTTGCTCTTCAGTAACATGTAATGTGTGTGTTACTTCACAGATACATACATTTAGAGAATCGAACAATATTAAAACAATTCATCATTGATTTGGTGGCCACAGCAGCGTAGTGATCATGGCCTCGGACTCGCGGTTCAGTGGTTTTCACCAAGTTATGGGTTCGAGCCGTGTTGCCACTGAAGACCCGCTGTGTATCCATGGCTAATGCACGTAAAATCTGTCGAGGCTCAAATTCCTTCCATTGGCTAGGTGTGGAAGTTTGGAGAGGAAGGTGCCAGCTCAGATGTCACCCTCGTCACTTGACCGAGGTTTAAAATTACGAGGCCTGCCTCCAATAGTCCTTGTGTTGTTTCTAATGTGACGTTAATAAGACCTATTAAACAAGTATCGTTGATTTGAGAAAATAGGAATTTTATTGAAAATCTTTCACATTGAAAAATACGCAATATTTTTTCCTTGTCTTTTCAATTTATTTTCTTAATTATACAGAATAATATTTATCTAAATTTTCGAAAGTGTTATGATATTATATATTTCTCTTGAAGAACTTCAATCTCAATTTCAAAATAAACATTTCAATAATTCTGTATATGATTACTTGGATAAATTTGATGCATATAAAATAAATTTATAACGCTTGCCAGTTTTTAATGTGAATACTAAAGATAATGAAATTGAAATATATGATCATGCTATATACATTTAAACATAATTTTGAATATTTGATCTTTAACTAAACCGAAATAAACATTTATTTTGTTAATGCAGTATCTTATGATATGTTCAAAATAAAAGTGTCGATCAACGCCTTAAAATATTGCGATAGAAATATTGTTGGAATAGTTAAAAATTTCCCTCATAATTACACCTATAAGTATTCATACAATAAACATATTTCTTGCATATTATGGTTTACCACAGTTTTCATATTCATAAATTATTAAACTGAATAAAAATTAAAACAAAATAAGATTTATTTTTCTTCTGCGAATTTGTTTCTGTTATTAGTTCAAAAATCATTTATAATATATATATTTTAGCAGGAAATATTAAACATAATTTTAATGATTTTGACATTTTCATTCATCGTTCATTGTTTACTAATTTATTGAGACTTTTAGATGCTAAAAACATATTTACACTTACGAAATAATCAGTGAAGAGTTTTTGAGCGTATAAATAGAAAATTCATAATATCTATGCATTAAATTATGAAACGATATATAATATAATTCAATAATCATATCATGTAACAGTACTGTGGTCACTCCCTACTATAAATATTGCAAAGTAAAATAATTATAAAAGATTTTTCCCGATTACATTGCATATGAATAGAATAATTTATTGCACAAAAATTCTAATTATTGTATTGAGTGTCATACATAGAAATTATAGGAAAGAGCGCAAGGAATGCGGTAAAATCTCCCATCCTCACCAGGGTTTTCTTCTCGAAAGTGGCAGTTCTCAAAATGTTAAACTCATTAGCTATTTCTCTAGAAGATTCTATAATAGACTAAGAAATCACAGTAACCCACTAATAAGGGCCCAGTTAATTTTTGCTCACAATAATGGAACCCATGCCTTTCCCTACCAATCTTGTAATAATTATTTCCATCTAATTCCCCCATAACACTTTGTATTCCAATTCAGATCCTTTTAATTAATTCCTTTATCACTCCTTTAATAGCATCTTTCATAGTCAACCATCTCTCTTCAAAACCTACATCAGCATCTATTCAGCTTATCATCAGCTGTTTAACACATTGTTGCCATCCCTACCTCTCCTCTCTTGAACTAGTTTGCTGTCCACCGCTGTGCACCCAGCCAAACAAGAACCATTTTTACTTTTCCCTTCCTTCCTAAGCTTTCACATCATTAAAAAAGTTTAAATAAAATAAAATCTGTTTTGTAAATTTAGAATATTAAAAAAATTCTAAGAAATCGTATAAAATACTCTCCTCTTGACGAGGATTAAACTTAGAGTCTACTCAAGGCATGGCGGGAAAAGGATATTAAAAAATACATGAAAATGATATAATCTTATCTTACAATAAGATAAGTAATTTTTTTTTTTTTAAATCTCTTACAAAATCTCATCCTCATTGTAAATAATTCATTCACTTTCCTATCCTCTTTCAGCTCCGTTTCCTTTCATTCATGTTTTTTTAAAATTCATATGAGCATTAAATCACGTTTTTAATATGTTTGTTTTGAATTTAAAAAAATTCAAGGCTTCTATATCAAACTGAGTGAAAACTCCACCAGACTTTCACTCGATACTATTTTGATTGTTGTGTGTGCCACTTGGAGCCCTGATCACTCAGAATTCCGAATTAAAACCAGTATATTTAAAACAGGTTTAGAGAAAATTAGGATGCTTAGAAACCATTGGTAAAAATAAGAAATTCTATGTTTGGAATATAACCTTTTGTATTTCCTCCCGCTATTGTTGAATAGAACCATTCACTTTCAAAGTATTTCTTCAAACTTTGTATTTAGAGCAGGTTTAGAAGTGTTTTCTTGTCTCCGGTTCTCTGGAAATTAAGTACACAGTGAAGAATCTGATCGCGTAAATTTATAAATTAAATCATTTCATTAGAGGTAACTTTTTGGATCTCTTATCTTATTTATTAGTACTTAACTATGTAAATCTATATCTTGCCACTAGATTTTTCCGCGCATTGTTCAAATTCTTATGCCATGCTTTTAGTCCATTTTTCTTCCTTTTTTTAAATTTTTTTTTAAAAACATGATTGAAGATTTTGTACTGATACCACAGAAATAATAATAAAAGGATCTGGGAGCGTTTTTCTAAGATTCCCAACAAAGAACTCAAATGAAAGTTATTGATTGAGGTATTTAAAGTTTTTTTTTTTTGTAGCATAAAATTTATATTTAAAATTTGATTTTCTGTTAATATTTTGATGGCGTTTTAGAGTCAAAGGCTACTTGTTAGAATTACTCAATTTTCACTCTTTGTAGTGGCTATAGCTCCGGAAGTAAAGATAAAATTGCTTTAACTGATTGGCGCACATCTTCCTTGGAGATATTAATTTCTTTTGATATTTGGTTGATAGATTTAGAGTCATATGTTGCTATTACGATACTTTTCTTTAATTATGTTTGTATGTAATCAGTAATCCTATTTTTAATAATGTTCTCTGGGAGGTCCTTGTTCTTTCGTAAAAATTTCGATTTTGTAAATGCCATAGATAGGGGAGGAGAGATAAATCGAAAAGTATTTTCTTTAGAGACGCAGAGTTCATGAAGGGTATTGTATGTCTCTAAGGGAGGAGACAAATTTTTTTTTAGTAGATTTAAAGAAAAGTTCATGCACATCCCAAATGAATTTTGAATTTGGGAAATAGTTTTTCAAAGATAATTATTTTTAAGAGATATTTTCAATAATGGAAGTCATTGCTAGTTTCGATGCTGTTACTTGAAGTTTTGGTTTGTAAAATTTCAGTTGGAGTAATTTTTGGAAGTCCCAGGGCTACTTTGTACATGGGTTCTAGTTTTTCTAAATTAATTTTGCTAGAGAAGGAAAACATCTGGCGTTCGAGATCTAACGTAGATTAAATTATTGTATTTATAATGACGATGAGATGTTCAGTTCTCGTACCTAATTTGGAAGAGTGAGTACTGAGAAGCAACACAAAGGCTATTGAAGACGGAACTTGTAATTTTTGAACCTCGGTAGAGTGAGGAGGACGATTGGTGAGTTAGCATATCTCTCTTCGAACTTCTACACCACACCAACGAGAAAACTTGAAACCTCCACAAATTTAACGTGTACCAGCCCCACTATACGGCGGGTCTTGAGTGGCTTCAGGGCCCAAGGCTACGACTCGACGAAAAAAACAAGGCTGCAAGTCCACGACCTTTAACATTAGGCTACAGGGGTCACCTAATTTAGGAGGAAGTAATCGTTTTAATTGCCTTTAAAAACTTGGACCTTTTTTTTTTTTTTTTTTTTTTTGTCGGAGGTGAGTAATATGAGTGTTACTAGTGAAATTTGAGTCAAAAATTACTCTAAGGGCTTTCAGACGCGAAACTTCAAGAATTTGATAACCGTCTATCGTAAACTGCAAGGATTTGTGACTTCTTTTTCTTGAAAGGTTACTACTCTACTTTTTTTAGGGATATAGGAAACTTCCACTTTTTACACCAAAGCTGTTTTTAGAGACTCTCGTATTTCTACTAGCGTTTCATTCCAATTAGTGTAGCTATTGTAAATAAAAATATCATCTGCATAGACCAAAATATTACTGTTTTGAGGAATTTCAAAAATGTCATGAATAAATATTATGAAAAGTAAAATACTTAGAATGCAGCCTTTAGATACAATCTAGTTATTATCAATGATATTTTAAAGATGATTTCTCCAATTTACTAGGATGGCTATCTAATGAAGAAAGCGGGGCCGCGGTAGCCTAGTGGTCAAGGTCGTGGATAGCGGTTGGCGGTTTTCGTTCAGTCGCGGGTTCGATCCTTGGCCACCAAAGACCCGCCGTGTAGCCGGGGCTGATGCACGTTAAATCTGTTCGGGGCCCAAAGTTCTCCCGTTGGCGTGGTGTGGATGTTAGGAGAGGGGGGTGCCAGCTCAGGTGTCGTCCTCGTCACTTGACCGTGGTTCAAAATTACGAGGTCCGTCGCCAATAGCCCTCGTGTTGCTTCTAGTGCGACGTTAATATAAACTAAACTAAACTAAACTAAACTAATGAAGAAAGCTCTGATCCATTATAATAAATTTCCAGAGAATCCAAGAGTTTTTAGTAAAGAAATTAGTCTACTCGGTCATATCGAATCATAAGCAGATTTAATGTCCAGGCAATTAAAAAATAAAGTGTATTCGCTCTCTAGCTACTGTAATGTCATGATGAATTTCAAATCGGGATGTCGTACTGCTTCTATGGGTAAAAATCAAAGGTGGTTCGTACGAAAATTGCACGAGTATTGCGAAAACTATAGTCGGAGCATTTTGTGTAAGATCATTTTTCTAATAATTTTGTGTAAGATCATTTTTCTAATAATTTTGTGATAATAGAGTTGAGAGAGAAAAATGGCGTCGTAGGAAGAGATTTCCTTTGGATTCTTGTGAGATTCAAGAAAAGGAATGATTATAGAATAAATCTAATCCGGTGGGATTAAAGTAGAGTCCAACTGATATTTAAGGTATTGAGAAGAAATAGTTTTTCAACTGTGAGAAGTAATTTTATCATGTCTGGGGCTGCTGTATTTTTGTCCAAATTGCAATTTCAAATTCTTTCAAAGTAAAATGATTGTTTACTTCTTGAAGGAAGTCCTGAATAGGAATGCTTTGGATGTTAGACTTATTTTGATTAGCATAATATTGTGAAAAACAATTCGCTTGATGTTTTTCAATAGTTAAAGTTAATATAATTTATCACAACAATGCAAGATAGATGCTCGTTATTTGTTCTACTTTTTGATAATTTTGGCATAGAGATCTGTAGTATTGGTAATTTTTTGACTATCTTATGCCAAATTCCTTCTTTTTTTGTTTGTTTGATCAAGTCATTTAAGTTTTGCGTTAGCTGCTTTGTATTTAATCTCGTCCTCTATACTAAAGAAATTTCGATCTTTTTTTGTGAGAAGTTATCTTTTGTTTACTCTTGCTGCATTATGTTGTCCACCCAAGAGCTTTTGATCTGGATGGTTTTGGTATTAGTTGCTGGGCAGGAAGTTAGGCATTCTTCAAGAATATCAAAAGTACCTTTTGCATTTAAATCAATTTTTTTGTTCAAGATGATCTGTAAAAATATTCCAATTTATTTTATGAATGTAGTAATTTAGAGATGGGATATATCGACTTTATAGAGTGGATTACATAAATGGAAACTGATCACTCTGAAACTGTCAGTATTTGTGAATCGAGTTAAATCAGAAGCTAAATACTAGACAAAGGCGGATCATTAAGAGATCCTAACGTGTGAAGATAAGTTGGACTTTTAAAATTTTAAAACTAATAGAATAAGAAAGTTTTCAAAGATCCAGTCGAATATTTTCTTTGCAACAGCATTGGAAATGCTCGTACTCCATATCTCATGAGACGCATTCAAATCCCTCAAAACTATTGTAGAATGGGATAATTGGTTTTGGTAATGATTCTGGATAAAGTGCTTGATTGAATTTTCCTGGTAGAATGTAGATGTCAATGATAGTAAGCCATGCATTATTTATCAGGAGTTCGACAACTAATATTTCAAAATCTTTTGTAACCAAAGAAAAAGTATTGGTGGCATTAAAATCCTTACTTAGAGTAAGTATTAGTGCACCTCCTCTTTTGTCTCTTTATCAATGCGAAAAATATTTGAATGGGGACAATATACTCATTACTAGGTTGTAACCACGTTTCCTAAATTACTACAATGTAGGCTTCTTGAAATAATGGTGTAAAAATTATATGTCTCTTGTTTTTATGCTACGTGAATCCCATTGAGTTATTTGTATGATTAACACAGAAAATTTTAAAGAAAGATAAAAAAAAAATGCATTAGATAGAACATTAAACTTGAATTTAAAACTATGAATCAAAAATCTTTTTTGAACATTCCAATTGATATTTTATCATTCTTCCTCCAATGGAAACTGGTGAAAAAAAATAACTTATGTCTCCTTTCTTTTTCGAATCTGGTAATGTTTTGAATCGTTTGGAATTTTCTTTCAATTTACTCACTCACTCACCGACGTGACAGTGCAGTAATCGTGACTGTAGGTTCTTATGGCGCAAGAACCAAAGCAGACTATGCTGCGCCAAACATTTGTTAAAAACTATACAAAGTTTAATAGTTTAAAGGTGAGAGACGAAAACAAGGATATAAAATGGTGAAAAGTTAATACTTCAAATTTGGTGTAAAAGGCCAATGTTGTTTAAAAAAGCAAATATATTATTGGGGGGTTCCCGCACCAAATCAGGTAGGTTTAAAACTGATGAATGAAAGAAAATGTGACGATGATGATGAAAGACTGGACAGTCAATTAAAATGTGATGAATAGTGTAAGAGACATGGCAGGAAAGACACTCGGGAGCACCCTCCCCAAACAAAAGGTGTTTATGAGCGAATCGAGTATGTCCAATGCGAAATGTTATGTCGGGGTGAGTATGGTAGACTTTAATGGCACAAGTGCCAAATGTGGCCATGCTGTGCCAAACGAAGTGAAGCTGGGATTTAGACGAGAGAAAAAATTGAAAAGACAAACGAGTGAATGATAGTATTTTAATGGCGCTATAAGCAAATGTGGCCATGCTGCGCCAAAAAAGCTATAATCTAGATACATGAAGGAATTGAAAAAAGATAAAAAATTGGTTGACAAGAAGGAGTGTCAAAAATAGGGAAGTATAGCTAGGTTTTCGGGGGGCGCGTCATCTGCGTTTACAAAAGGCATTAAATCTCAAGGGAAAGAAAAAGATCACCAGTGTGCCTCGGAGTTATGACGCCCGTACCTACCAAAATAATGCATTCCCCTAAGGCCTTCTCATTTAATTTCCAGGGGCAGCATACTATCATGTCGAAAGTGATATTGGATGCAATTTTTTTTAAGTAACTTCAATGGATTGCATTAAGATAGCAAAACGTGTTATTTAATTATATTACTACTGTACTTAGTTCAGTAGCGAAACAATTGATCATTTTGTCCATTTTTTTTTCAAAAGTTGTACTATTGTCATTAATAATTAGTTCTAATTTATGAATTCTCTTTTCCAACTTGTCAATACGCTTTGTTTGGTCATTGTAGATCTTAGAGGAATATAGGGTTTTTTGAATAGTGATATTTTTCGATAGTCTCATTCCTTGAAATGATTTGTTCTGATTTTAATTTTAAAATTTTTTCTTGATATTTCTCGCATTGTTTGTAATTCGCTTCATGGTCGTCACCATAAGAGGTACACTTTTTTTCTTAAAATCATTTTCTACGCATTCCTTTTGAGGGTGATTAGAAGAACGATATTAATTTAACTGTGGTATAATTTTGTAAGTGTTTGAATTTCTGCAATTGGAACAACTACCTGGGTTCTAAGCATCTCAAAGGCTAGAATAATAGAACCAATTTGAGTGATTTTGATGGTTTTCGTGAGTATAATGCCAGTAGCTGGTTTGTTAAGCAAAATGTTGAATTTCTTAGGTTGACATGTTATGTTGTAATTTAATTTTCTAAGTCTTCCAAAGTGTATTCGAGGTTAACTCTCTGAATTCTGTAACTGATTATAACACCAGTTCATGATAACTTTGAAGTGTTAACATTCATTTCGTTGAAGTTTAATGCCTTCTTGGCTATATCACAATTATTGGTTTTTATCACTATTTCTTGTTTTTTTTTTTTTTGTTTGTTTGTTTTTCTCAATGACTGAATATCTGCGAGCTTGGAAAATTTCTTTACTATCGTTTCCATTGGTTTCAATGGATTTGCGCCCCCGGAACTTCTCGTTGGATTTCAAGAAGATCGTTATATAAGAATTCGTAGTTAAGTTTTGTTGTCTTTTATACCTTAATAAATGGTCTATGATCATTACTCTTTCTTGAATCCAGATAAAATTTTCACCCTCTGAAAAGATGTCAATGTTGTCAGGATCCAGGTGGGTGGAACCACCCATTTTTTCTCTTCTTCCTTCTTCAACGTCCAAAATAAAAATATAAATAAAATAAAAAAACCCACCTTTTTAAACTCAAATCTCTTGTCAAACCACTTATAAAAAGACTGATTTGAAAACTTAAAGTTAAATGTAATATATATATATATATATACATATAAATAGAGGGAGAAAAACTACATTCGTTATTTCGTTTGGTTTATTATTAACGTCGCAGTAGAAGCAACACTAGGGCTATTGGCTAAGGGCCTCGTAATTTTGAACCATGGTCAAATGACGAGGACGACACCTGAGCTGGCACACTCTCTCCTAACTTCCACACCACGCCAACGGGGAGGACTTTGGGCCCCGACAGATTTAACGTGCATCCGCCCCGGCTACACGGCGGGTCTTAGGCGGCTAAGGATCGAACCTGCGATTGAACGAAAACCGCCGGCCACGAATCCGAAACCATGACCACTAGGCTACCACGGCCACATATTCGTTATTTCACATTACTCAATCATTCCAGCTGTTCAGTTCACTTTAGTGTGTACACTAAAGTGTATTTGGAGCCCTGGTCGTTGCCTTATGTTCCGAGTGTATTCATGATTGTGTAATGTGAGTTTTCGAAACTTAAACTTACACCAAAGATCACTTAGTGCAAGGAGCTAAAACTATAATATTCGATGCAAATTAAGAGAAAATTGGGATGCTTAGAATCTATGGACAAAGATAAAAAATTCTTCAACTTTTTGAATATGTTCTTTCACCTCACATCTCTTTATTATTAAATAGGACCAATCGCTTTGTTTTAAAGCAAACATTTTCAATGTGTGTTTTTTTTTTTTAATATTAACCCCGGGGTAACATAGAAATCCTTCTCTATTTTCGACCCTCCGTCTTGTCAACCAATTGTCTTCTTTCAATTTTTCATGTCTAGATCACAATTGAATCTTGTTTGGCGCAGCATAGCCACATCTGGCACTTGCGCCAATAATTCTCTCTCTCTCTTTGTTAATTGTATTGTATTTAGGAAAGGCTAGAAGGAAGTGCTCACTTATATCCGGTACTCTACAAAAAAAAAAAATTGGGAAATCTGCTTGTTTTAATCTATAAAGTGAAGCATTTAGAAACACCGTTTGGGATCGAATCATATTGATACTTCTGTAACTATTTTTTGCCACTTGATTATTCCAATTTTCTGCGTGAGAGATGTAGTTAAAATTCTTATGTCTGATGCTCTTACCCCATTTTTCCTTATTTTCTTTTTGAATTAAGATAGCAGATCTTCTGCTGATACTCAAGAAATCATATTCAAAAGATCTGATAACACTTTAGCAAACAAGATAGTCAACTTCTTCGTTAATAGCAATTCCATTGTGAGCATGGATCCAAATGAGAGTTTTTGAATTTTTTTTTACTAATTCAGGACTTAATTTAAAATAACGAAATTAAATTTTCTTTTAATATTTTGCAGGTTTTTTGACTTGAAAGGCTAGCTATGAGAATCATGTAATTTTTTCTTTCTGCAACCCAGTTCTTTAAGGCTGTCAATATGGCTATCATTTCGGTAATAAAGATAGATTTATATTCTTTGAGATGGAAGTTGTGGCGGACATTTTTTAAAAGATTATGATACCTATTGATAGGCCATACCTACTGCAATCCTTGGTAAAAATGATGATGTGTAAGAAAACACGCGCTTTATGCTTTCCATTACAGCACCATCTAGGGGTGCACCGTATTCTCTCTGCTCGTAGGGTGAAAATTGCTTGTTCAGATGTTTTCTATAGCCTTTTAAAATTTTGCCCTTGAGTTTCGTAACATCCTGTATATACTCTTGTATTAAGCTAAGCTGTATAGAAGATTTATTAAAAAATTATTTTAAATACAAAATAAATATTGAAAAATTTAAAATAATTTGATGTTTTGATTTGGCTTAAAACTTAATATGCATATATTTTATTAGTAAGCTGCATTATTAGTATGCATATATTTTATTAGTTAATGAATTATTATTAGTAAGCTGCACTTTATAATTCGTTTATGAATCATGTTATCTCAAATATTCAAAAACAAGATTTCGTTTTACATTTGATGTTTATGAGAAATATTGCAAATATAAGTGCAACAAAAGCAAAGCTTATCTTTTTCAAACTTTACCAGAAAAGATATAAAAAAATAACTTAATGTTACGGCAAGAAATTTCTACCAGTCGTAACATCAAGCTCTCAGGAACAAAGGGAAAACATTTTTAGACAGATGCATTACAAAGCTTAGGCTTCAGTGATATGTTAATAATTTATATTTTTGCGACAAATGATAATGAAATTCTTGAATGACATTTTTCTATATAAACATGTTTATGAACATTTCAAGATAGATTTAAGATCAACAAATGACATGTTTATTGAAGTTTTATATCTAAAATACAAATATAGAAAAACAGAACGTTAAAAACAAAATAGAAATGAATGCATATTATGCAATACAACACCATATTTCCCATTCAAAAAATTATAATTAGATTTTATTATTAATTAAATTTGAATATATTCAAAGAAAAAATCCAAACAGCAGTGATTTTCTTAAATTAATTTCCAAATTATTCGACTTTTCATATGATTTTTGATTTAGTGAAGTTATATTTCTACATTTAAGATATTTATCCAAGAATTTATAAGACTTTTGAAAGTAAAGGTTTTTCATATATATTTCTTTTCAATATTCATTTCATGACGTGGAGCAAAACACTAATAGATCAATAAACACAATAAAACACACGTACAGTAAAAGAGAATTAATAGAAGTTATTATAATATTCATTAAATGAAATTTCTATCTCTACAATGTTATTATTTTAGGAGAAAATAATTAGAGCTGAGATTGATACAGGAACAAATAATGTTTAATATTCGATATGTTCCACAACACAAGACAGGATACAAAAACATACAGTAGAAATACACCTTCCTTTTTCGACATTAAAAGTGTAAAAAAGTAATACCGAATGTTTATATGAAATTATTATATATCTAGTGATAAAATGCCTTTTTTAAGAAATGTACTAGACGTCGAAACCAGTACTTGAAACTTGTTTTATAAATTAATTATGCAAAACTACAACATATCAAGTCACAAAATTGAGTATACATCTGGCATAACTTTTAAATGAAAACATAAAAAAAACCTAATTAATATTTGGTTGCTCACATTTTCGAATTGATGAGGACTTTCAGACGGTGTGGCATCAATTTAACAAGAGTTTGGGTTGATTCACTCGTGATTTTAGCTCATTCTTCTCTTAAAACAGTTTTTAAATGGTCTTTACTTGTGATATGGTGCTTTTGGACTTTTTTTTTTTTTTTTTCAATTGTGACCTTAAGTTTTCAATAACGTTGAGATCAGGTGATTCCGATAGAGTATGAAACTGCGTTCTACAGTTGTACAATAGCCACAATTGAACAATTTTAACTGTATTCTTGGGATCCGTATCGTGTTGAAAAATGAAACTCGATCCTAAGCCCAACTTTTCAGCACTTTGTTATAAATTATTTTTCGGAATGTTCAAGTATTGAATTGTGTCCATGATCCCCATTAATAAACACTAAACTTTCCATACCATTGGTTGACGTACAGTCCCATACGAGTAGAGCCACCTCCATGCTTGACAGTAGGAATGGTACTTTTAAGAAACAACTCACTGTTAGGCTTCCGCCAAACATAGCATCACCCCTCACTTCCAGAAACATTAAATTTGTTCTCATCGCTGAATATAACTTGATTCCAGAAGTCTGGAGATCTTGAAATGTAATTTTCAGCAAATGAAAGCCTTTTCTCCTGGTTTCGTTTAGAAACGAAAAGTTTTCTCATAGAAAAAAAAGACCATTAAAACTTACTTTCCCGAGTACTCCTAATTGTTTCTGCCGTAACAGGTCTTTGTATCGTAGAAGTGGTTGCAGTAGTTTTTGGAGCACTCACCTTTGGTCACTTTTCATAGGATCCTGCTCTTGGTCCTGTCATCCAGGATCTCCTTTCGTTCTCTTCCGAGAATATTTTTAACGTATCCCTACTCTTTATACTTTTTGAGGATTTTTTTAAAAACTCTCGTCACTTCGTTGAACTTCTGTTATAATTTTATAAAGATATTTACCTTCTTCAGCCCTTTTAACGACCTGCTCTCTAACTTGAACTATAGTTTCTATTTTGAAGATTAAAAATTAATATTTCTACAAGAAATATATAAATTTGGATTTAAATCCAATGTCAGTATTAAACACAAAAACTTAAGTAAAATAATGGCAGCTAATTTATGAAGCTGTGAACATTTTTTACAAAGTGTATACTTAATTTTGTGACACCAATTCGTGTCATTTAGTCAGAGAATGCAAATAATTTTATTAACCTCATGTTTATTTTTTAAATAAATATCTTATTTAAGGAGTGATTTATCACTCCTATTAAAAAAAAGGTTTTATATAAAACTCTTCACCATATGCTTGTATTTTCAAAGTAAAGAAATATAGGTGTATACTCAATTTTTTGGGAGCCACTGTATATAAAACACAGATTTTAAAATGTATTATATAATCTTACAAAGAAAGTCTCTTCCCTACTTAGTGTGCGCGCGATCTTCTTCTAGAACTCCGTTGGGAAAGAAAAGGATTTTCCCTCTCAAAGAATAAATAGCTCCATCTGGCTACCGTTTTATACGAAAGGAAAGGTAGTGTTAAATTACGGTGTTACAAATTTCAAATTTAGTTCTTCCTAACCATTGTTCTAAATAACTATGGTAAACTGAAAAGTAATTCAGCCTTCCATAGTCCTATTTTCCTATTTTTAAAGAATTTTTTTTTTTTATAATATTCATAACATTAAGGTGTGCACAACTATCATTTTTACAAAATGAGTACGAATGGAATTTCTTTGGATATGGCGATTAGAATTTTCAGTAAAAAAAAAAAAAAAAAAAAAAAAAAAAAAAAAAAAAAAAATTTTTATTTTTTTTTTTTTTTTTTTTTTTTTTTAAATCTAAATAGAATGAGTAATTCTAATATCTCAAATTTATATAAATTTTAATTCTTAAAATCATTTTTTTCTGATGTACGATTTTTCTTGGATAATTCTGATTTTTTTTTCCCGATAGAGCCCACACTTCAGAACAGGTTGGTTGTTTAATTTTGTGAGTGTGAATGAGTATGGAATAGATTAAGGGCGCAAGAGTCAGATACGGCTATGCTTCGCCGAAGAAGGTGTAATCGTGAACCCAGACGTTTGAAAAATTGGGAAAAAGGTAAAATTTGGTGAACAAGAAGAAGGATCGGAAATACAGAAGGATTGCTAGAATATCCCGGGGGTGCGACACCCATGTTTTTCAAAGACAGTGATCCTCATTGGAAAGGAAAAAGATCATTAGGGTGCCTCGGGAGAGTGATGCCCAACTTACATAAAAAGGGTAAACCCTTGAGGGCGATTTTTCATGAGTTATAGAGTATTAATTATAGAAATATTAATTTTTAATCTTCAACTGCAGTTCTAATTAGAGATCTGATCGTTAAAATGGCCAAAGAAGGTAAATCTCTTTAAAAAATTGCAAAAGTAGTTAAGAGAAGTCACGGATGTGTTCAAAAATCCTCAAAAAGTATAAAGAGCTGGAATGCGTTAAAAAATATTCTCGGAAAAGGACGAAAAGAGATCCTGGATGACAGGACCAAGAGCAGGATCCTATGAAAAGTGACCAAAGGTGAGTGCTCCAAAAACTACTGCAACCACTTCTACGATACAAAGACCTGTTACGGCAGAAACAATTAGGAGTACTCGGGAAAGTAAGTTTTAATGGTCTTTTTTTTCTATGAGAAAACTTTTCGTTTCTAAACGAAACCAGGAGAAAAGGCTTTCATTTGCTGAAAATTACATTTTAAGGTCTCCAGACTTCTGGAATCAAGTTATATTCAGCGATGAGAACAAATTTAATGTTTTTGGAAGTGAGGGGCGATGCTATGTTTGTCGGAAACCTAACAGTGAGTTGTTTCCTAAAAGTACCATTCCTATTGTCAAAGCATGGAGGTGGCTCTACTCGTATGGGACTGTACGTCAACCAATGGTATGGAAAGTTCAGTGTTTATTAATGGGGATCACGGACACAATTCAATACTTGAACATTCCGAAAAATAATTTAAAGCAAAGTGCTGAAAAGTTGGGCTTAGGATCGAGTTTCATTTTTCAACACGATACGGATCCCAAGAATACAGTTAAAATTGTTCAATTGTGGCTATTGTACAACTGTAGAACGCAGTTTCATACTCTATCGGAATCAGCTGATCTCAACGTTATTGAAAACTTAAGGTCACAATTGAAAAAAAAAAAAAAAAGTCCAAAAGCACCATATCACAAGTAAAGACCATTTAAAAACTGTTTTAAGAGAAGAATGAGCTAAAATCACGAGTGAATCAACCCAAACTCTTGTTAAATTGATGCCACACCGTCTGAAAGTCCTCCTCAATTCGAAAATGTGACTTGATATGTTGTAGTTTCTACTAAAAAATTGCGTAGTTAATTAATAAAACAAGTTTCAAGTACTGGTTTCGACGTCTAGTACATTTCTCAATAAAGGCATTTTATCACTAGATATATAATAATTTCATATAAACATTCAGTATTATTTTTTTACACTTTTAATGTCGAAAAAGGAAGGTGTATACTCAATTTTGGGATCCACTGTATTAGTTTTATATTTGCAGGGTTTCGGGAGAAATTAGAAGAACAATTGTATGCTGCTAAACTGAAGCACTCGTGAATTCTAAAATACTGAAAATACTTTAGAACAATGGTACGTTGACAGTTATTCAAATTTTTGAGGAGCAGTCTAAAACATAACTCATAATGTTGTCTGAAAATGTTGAACATATTGTGAATCTATTGCAGAAGTTTTGCTTATTGAACTTCTAAGCGTGGGTTGAGGATAGTAAAATTTTAATCCGTTAACCAATCAACAAAGTTATTACTAAATTTAGAAGAATAGTCTGATCCCTACATCGAGTGGAGGAAGTTAAAGCCCCCTCCCCCCCAAAAAAAGTCCGTATCTATTAATGAGTTTCGAAGAAAGGTTTTAATAATGAAATACTTAGTAGAGAGTAGATATTAATTATATGGAATAAAATATTTCGAAATTTCTATTTCGGCGTCAAGTATTTCTAGATCTTGCGTTTGCGCTATTTGTGTAGGAATTTATCGGGCCGAGATATTCTTTTCTTTGGTACTGCCATTAGCAGTCTTAGGTCTGTCTAATTTAAAAATAGTTTTGTCGGAAAATTTTAAGCTGTTCTGGTCAATTGGTAAAGTTTTATTTTTCAGACAATTTTAATATTTATTAAAACTAAATATTAGTTTTAATAAATTTGATATTTATTAAAACTAATATTGTTCAAAGGGACAATTACTTTTGTCACCCCATATCACTCCTAATTTCATCAATCAAAATATTAAAATAACATTCTAAGAGGGAACTATAATAATTTTTTATCGAATACATTTTTTTCTTGAGAAAATAATAAAAACATTTACCTTGAATAGAAAACTGACTCGCATAGCAGATTTTTTAGATCCAATTTGGCCATTAATGGTTTTTTTTAAAATATTGTTTACATTCATGATTTAAAAATAAATAAATAAATGTTGTTCTTATTTCAGGCAAGTTCAATGAGTTTTCCATTTTTGATAATTCACACTGTATTCGAAAAATAATAAAATCCTTAAATATTTCAACAATTTTTGATGAACCAGACTAACAGGAATTAATAATTCAAAATTTCTCATTTTCTTCTTATGTGATTCAGTGACTAAAAATTTTCAGTCACATTTTTACCGGAAATGAAAATTTATATATAAAAATAAACAAAGTTTTTTAAAAAATGGAGCATAATGGCACTCTTACACATGTTTTATCATGCAATTTAAAGAATAAAAATATTGATCAATAAAATATACAAATTTATAATAGTTACAATGTCTTTATCACTCCTTGAAAAATGGATGCCAGATTTTTCTGTGAGGAACAGTTTTTCTTCTGCATTATGTCATCTACTTGTAAAGGTTAAACTAATAAAATGATACATGCCCATTTCCAATAAGAATTTAAATTTTGTTACCAAAACAATTTTGTATTTTCATTCCTTTTTTAAAACTTCAGTATACTGTAATCAAATTCTATTTTTCTTTACCTCCAAACAAACATTATAAAATGCATTCGATACATTTATACACATTATTCAAAATATGTAAGGAAATAGTGATTTTATTTTGCATCAAACATTATTCATATCTATACTGTGACTTTTCTTTTGTATGTAGACTTACCAATAATTTATCATGTTTTGTATTAAACATTCTGTAAGATAACAGATACCACAATTCAGTGAAATCTTTTTTTAAGAAATGGAAATGTGTCATTCAGCAAAATTATCTTAAAAATGGAATAGAGATAACGGCAGAAAAATAAATCAAATAATAAAGACTATATTTCACAGAAACATGTTCAAAATTTTCTATTAATATATTTATTAAATATTTTCTTTTTCACAATAAAAAACAATTCAAACAAAAATCTGGCACATAAAAATAACAGCACAAAAACATAACTTAAGAGACATTTTAATGATCAAAATTACACATCAGACATACACAAGACAAAAATAAGATAATAAAATTGCATACCTTAACATCACTATTATCAAAAGTTGAACATGAGTACAGAGAAATTTATAGTAAATGCAACATTAAATGATTTGCATTTATATTATCTACACAAGGAAAAAAAAAAAGAAGAAAAGAAAAACGTTTGAACATTTTTTTAAAAAATTTCAAGTACATGCAATTTCTCAAAATGCATTAAATATGAGTAAAAAACATTTTAGGAATGCTTACTGTAAGTGCATGATTAACACTTAAAAATCAAAAAATAAAATGTTCTAACATTTTCCTTCCTTACAAACAGAAATCTTGCTATTTAAAGTAGCTCATGTATATATTATATACATGTTTCTAGAATATTACAAATACTATACATGTAAATTAAACATGTAGGATGGGGGAGACTCATAAGATCATACATTTTTCACATATATAGGGAATGAACATTACATTCTATAAGTAGTAAAATACTTTGTAACTTTCATAATTCTTATAAACAGAGCAGGCAAAGCAAAACTGGCCTTTTTTAAAGTATGATAAAAATTTATACATACAAGAGTTCTATAAGTTAGAAAATTTCTTTTAGTAAAAAAATGCAAGTATATTATAATTTTTATATATTATTCAGACTAAAAATCAAAGATGATTAAGTGTCAATTTACGAGTGAGATTTGAGCAAATTACATTTTCAAAAACACAAGATAATGTCTCTAAAATGTCATTTAAATCAATATATCAAAAGGGAAATATTTTAAATGAGAAATAAGCAAATAGTGCATCAATAAAATCAAGCATTTCCTTAAAATTTCAAAGCACAATTAACGAAGCTCATTTCTTGTAATATGCTTCAAAAACACCAAAGTTCAACATTTGCCATTAATTAATATATAAACATTTATAGAAGTTGTCGCTATCCAGAAATTTTAACTTTTCCAGCTTATAATAACAAGAAAAATGATTGAAAACATTTGATTACCCCTTGTATCTAATTCTTGTTTCACGAGAAATATTTCTATTTTTAAAATTTACCATTTTTATTTTATAACAAATTTTTCATGCTATATGGATTGTTAATCCCCCCCTTCAAATTGGTAAAAACATTCAATTTGGATTATTTAAACAACATTTACATGAAAACATGATTAATGCAAATATTGATAAAACACAGCTTCTAATAGAACAAGGTGGTAACAAAATTGTTGTAACTGAAACTAGTTAAGATAAAATATACTCATGTAAAACTAATTGTCTCTATTGTTTTGTGTGAAACAAACATTATAAGAAATAAAAATATTCACTTATTCATAAAATCTTTACATAATCAGAATAGTAACAATATATATCTATATATTTAAAACAATGGATTCTTTAAGTTGTATAGTTATATTTATTTAAAGACAGAGAGAGAGAGAGATTTAAGAGCATATACCAAAATTGAAAACAAGTTTATTTGATCCTAAAAATTTAACATTTATATCAAAGAAAAAAAAAAAAAAAACACGTCTACAAGAATATGAATATAAAACATTTTTTGCTAATAACAAATAATGAACTCTTTCCCCCCCTTTTTAACAGTGTATAATTTACATTTAATCATTGCAGCTAAATCACATCTAGATATAGTACCAAATAAAATTTTAAAGTATTAAGGAGATTTAAATAAATTGTAATTATATAACAATAGTTTTAATTAGAAAAACAAGAGATGTAATTTTTTTTCATTCACATTAATTTGATTACTATACACACTTATTAATAAGCACACTTTCCTGATGGGAAAATATTTTGTAATATTTTAATAAAACTTTACACCTAGAACAATGAAAATTTATTCATTTATTTTAATTTCTGGTTTAAAACAAAGGGCTTTTTATTGTACAAATTCCCACACTCTGCTAAAAGATCCAAGGATCAAATGAAGATATAGAATAACAAATATACAAATCATTATATTACATCATAAATACTACTAAAATAAACCCCACATAAGCATTCTTATCTAATCAGAAACTTCTAAGTTATTGAAAATATAAAACATGTAACAAATTTACCATCAGGATAAATGTGGTCATCAAATAAACTCCATTATTAAAAATTTTAGAAAATTATAAACTATAAAAGAATATAAATAACAATTTTATTACATATAAAACATAAGTAAATACTTTTTTTCAAAATAAATTAATAATTGTTCATAAATAAAATTATTCCACTGAATAATATAACAAATAACAAAGTTAATATATAAAATCATTCACTTCAATATAATACAAATAACTGAAACAAATTTATCAATATAAACATGTGTAAAATCAAACAAGTTACACGATAAGCAGAGTGGCTTAAAGATTTTCAATTTACAAATTGCTTTTTACATTTCCTCTAAATTTGAAATCATTTCTAAAAAATGAAATATATACTAGAAAGATCTATACAAGCATATCAATATTTTAAATAGCCATGTTTAATTTGTTTGGTTTTGTGAAGCAGAAAAAAACTGCAAGGTTGAAAAATAACTAAAATTTATTTTATTTCCACAATCCAATCCTATTAAGATATTTTAAAAATTGGTCTAATTTGAAATCAGTAATGTGATTGCAACAACAAAAATAACATATCTTATATAAAATGGCTTTAATTTTCTTTATAATGGTTATTACCAAACTATTATTAGTTTTGTTTTTAGTAATGTATAATAATGCTCAATGCTCACTATTATTGACTATGATGTACAGATAATTAAAACTAAATATTTAAAAGCTGTTCATAGAAGGAAAAGACTGATAGCAAGTTACTATCCAACTACAAAAAACAGACAGAATATAAATACAAACATTAAAATAAATATTTAAAAAATGTCCCAATACACGAAATATAATAATTGAAATATTTATGTAAATCTTCAGATAAAAAAAATTAAGGATTTAATATTTATCATACAATTACACACAAAATATTTTAAACAGATTTATATACAGAGAATGTATTTTAATATATTGATCACACTGCTTTAAAATGCTACAAGTGATTAAAATCTCATTTAGCATTTTTTTTTAAAGAACATGTTAGCAGAATTTTGACAAGATACAAAATTATCTGATATTTGTGTATCAATAAGATCTGTTTATTCTCACAATAGATAGCAAACTTTATGTACAAAGGTTGTGAGAACATTAGTGGTAACCATTATAAAGCTGCATATTTATGGTGGCTATAATATGTTCCATGAAATAACACCAGATAATTTTATACCACTCTAGAATTTAGAAAAGAAAAAAAAAAAAAAAGAGTGACAGGAAATTAGTGAAATCAAAATAAAATCACGTCTGAAAGAGATAGCAGAATAGTCTGACAGATAGATAGAATATATATAGCAGCAAGTTCTTAAAAAAAAAAAATTGTAACCACAAATTATTAAGCAATACCTTTTTTTTTTTTTTTTTTTTACAGAAACAAGAATACAGAAAACTAATTTATTTTACAAAAATAAATAAATTTTGATATGTTATCAAAAGGACTCCACAGATTGGATGATAGCCATTAACCATAAGAATAGATATATTAAATGTATAACAGATGTTTCGACATTAAAATATATTTGAAACTTCTATTATCATTGCCATCCATAAAATTTACAAATCAATTCAAGAGAAAATAAGTTCTTTTTATAATACTTAATTCTGTTTTCAGTTTCTTATCAATACACAAATATCTTGCTTTGCTTTCATAAATACATGAGGCTATGATTGTCCATATATAAAATACTCTCAAGCTAAATGCCTAAGAATAGTTTAGTTTCTTCATTATTTTAATATAATAAATAACATTTAAAATGAAATACTTTTTTTCCCCAAAAAATAGGATTTTTTTAAACTTAAAAAATTTAAGTATATTTTTATAGTTAAACAAATATGAACTATTCTTTTTTTAATTAATAATATTTTTTTCATTAAAAATATAGTTTATTAAAGAAATAATTATATAATATGGATTTTTAGTGTTTTATTTTAAGCTTTCTACATTTTTTGACATGCTAGCATTTTACAAAAATACTGATACTGTCAAACAGTTTTTTTAAATTTATTTTCTTTAGTTCAAGAATTAATTTAAAAAAAATTAATAACTTCCAAAATAAAATTTTATTTCTAAAATATTATTAACTAGAAAAGAAAAAGAGAGAGAGAGATAGGGAAGCATAATTTATTATTTAAAAAAAAAAAAAAAAAAACAAAAAAATTTTTTTTTTAAAAAAATAAAAAAAAAAAAAAAAAAAAATTTTTTTTTTAAATGGGGAAGCATAATTTATTATTTAAAAAAAAAAAAAAAAACCAGTCAATTTTATATTTTAATGCAGTACTCATCAGAAAATTCCAAGTTTATTCATTTAGATAAAAATGAGCAGAGATAAGATAAAAAACATAGAAAATAATCTTCCAAATTTAAACATATTTAATTAAGTATTTATAGAACATACCTATTTGAATTATTAGTTTGAAAAAATATCAAATATTCATAGAATGACTTTAGAGTCTAGAATGGACTTGAGATCAACAGTTGAAAAATAAGTTATTTGAAAATTTTCTATGTTTTTAAAATTATATTTGAAGAAAAATGTAAATGGTCTAAATTTATCATCAAAAATTAATAATAATAATAAAAAAAAAAAAACCATGCACAACACAATGGTTTAATTTAAAAAGTAATAATCAAAAATAATTTCATAATTATAATGTAATGACTGATGTTACATATTTTAACAAATTAATATTTTTGAAAGAAAAGATACATTATCTCTGTATGATACACTACTACTATAATTTAGAAAGTTGTGAAAAATTTATTTTTACAAGAAATTAATAATTAAATCAACCACAGCATTGTGTAACTACAGCTTCTTTAAAACATTTGATTCATTCACAGTGTAACTTAAATATCCAAATACTTAGGATTAATCAGGTAGATTTAAAAAGTATTGCAGGATCATGAGTAAATTTCTCTGTTTCAATAACACTAGATTTATTGTACTAAAGTTTTTTTAAAAACTTTTTCAGAAGAGCTTATCTTATAATGATCATTCTGATATGAATTCAAATCAAACATTCATAATTATTAGTACATTTTAAATTGGCTATTTAAAACACAAAAAAGTTGTTGAAATCAATTTTCTTTTTACTATTATATTATTAGTATATGTGAAATTTAAAAAATAAATACACAGTAAAAGTAGTAAATTTTTTTTCTTCAATAATTAAAGTTTAAAACAATTATTTACTAATGTGAAAAGAAAATAAACGATATTGAAAATACAAAAATTACACATTGAAATTGTTTAATTTGTCCTTTCCCTCAATAGTTAGGTTACAGAATTTTTATATCTTGATGGAAGAAAACTAATAATTCATAAACATGATGAAACAGATTAAACTTTTAGTTATATCACTTCTGATGTACCTGGGGGAAAAAACTCATGATCCATTTTATATCAAAATACAAATAACTTTTCTCATGTCAGCCATATACATAAATATTAATAAATACAGTAGTACCTCTAATAAGAAACACCTCCAAATAAGGGAATATTCTGTTAGTCCCTTGGAAAAAAAAGAATCTTAATGTATTTATCTCTTAATAAGGGACAAAATCTCTGGTAGGTTTCCCTTATTGGGAAGTACTACTGTATTATAAATAACATAATATAAATAAATATCATAAATAACAAATATTTCATTGTGTGTTTGATTTAATTCGATTTGACATATATACAAATTTAACAAATATCCACACAATGATATATAATATCATAAATTAAAGAATAATGAATTTTGCTTAATCTAATTTATAATTCTGTATAAAAAAACACCAAGAGCGAAATTTTAAAATAATCAAACAGATTATCTCCTGGAAATAAAAAAAAAAAATGTCTACATATTTCTTTTAAATGCCAACACACAAGTCAAAATTTCCCACGATTTGCATCAAAATTTGACATGTTGATCATTTTATAAAGATCTATAAATCCTGTTTTTGATTAATATTTTCCTTTCATACAGGCTAAGTAAAGCCACATGACTTCATAAAGTCATTCATATTTTATTACACGGGAATAATTGAAAGTCTGAATTATGTCAAATAATGTACAAGACACAGCTAGGTAAATCGAGAGAAAAAGAAATTTAAAGCTCTATTGACATCATAATCGGCTGCTAAGGATACTCGCACAAGCTCATCTCGAGGAACTGATTCACCAACAATGTCCCTGAGCTGAGCAACGCATGCTTCAAGTTGTGCTGAGTCTTGGGTTAAAGGAAGGTCTTCAAGAGAACTGGAATCTGATGCCTGTTCACCCTGCCAATAAACAAGTTTGGATTACAGAGAATAATAAAAAAATGCACATTAATTGGAGCCCATAGTTATCAAAAAGGTTAAGCAATATAATAAATGTCTTAAGCATTCAAACAACTATTTAAATGTAAACTATTTATGTGACTTACGTTTAAAAATGTCTTTAAAATATCAACTTTCAAAAATAAAATTCAAAATTTATAAATATAAATTTATACAACATTGCAAAATGAATATTAATAGAAATATTTTCTCATGCAGTAATATTTTCTGAAATAAAGTTAACACAAAAGATGATTTCTTATATAAAAATAGATAGTAATATAAATATTTATGATTGTTCTAAGAATTTCTTAAGATGTTAAATGTTATCTGTTATTGAATTATCCAAGATAGGAGGAGAGGATAATTATAATAATAATAACCTTAAATAAATTATTTTCTAATGACAATAAAATAAAGAAAATCTTTTTATTAATATATATATATATATATATATTTGTTTTAAAAGCACAACTAAACCATAATATTAAAGAAAAAAAATGTTAAAATTTGGCTCTTAGAAAACTACAATAGTTCATCTATGAAAACATTTAATACAATCAAAGTTTTTCAGCTATAAATATTATTTTAAATGAGTTTAAAGATAAGGAACATAACTTTCACATTATATCTAGACTGTATTAAAAATATCATTAGAATATTTCTTTAAATTATTTTAATAAATAAAATGTTTTTAAAAAATAAAATAAAATTTTTATTTTTTGTAAATTTGTTCAATAAAAACATTACCTCTTTCCCTGAGATATTAACAGCCGAGAACAGTTCTTCAATGTCTAATAAACTCGATGACATAGAACTGGGGCTATCATGATTAAGAAATTGAGGCCCTGAAAGCTCTTCGCTACGTTGAGAATTTCTAGAAATAGCATAAAAACAGTAAAAAATAATCACAACAAATATATACAAAAAATAAATTAAAAAAAAAAAAAAAAAACATGCATGACAAAAAAAAAAGAGACTTTTTTAAAATAATATTCCTATCTTTTATACATAAATTTGGCATTTTATTTGTACAATCCATTTTTTATAAAATCAATCAGTAAACACTTCAATATCCCCTTTCCTAACATCTAAATAATTATTATCACGTCTGGCCTTAACGTTTTTGTCACCGTAGACAAACTCAAAAAATGCCACCCTCGAACTTTAAATTCAGAATTATAAAAAAACTAAGTGAACCAGATAAAAATGACAAGTAAGTGAATGAAGCCATTACTATTTATACAGGTTTACTTGAAAATTATTTTGTTGGAAAACAAAATTTACGTTTATAACGAGCTAATGACAACAAACTTGCATTCTATTTTCAGAGATGATTTAAACATACTTCTAAAACAATAACCAAAATTAGTATAATAATGTTCAAAGTCTAAACCTGAATTAAAATGATCACTTTTGAAATTTCTGTTCAACATTATCGTATAAAACTTCTTTCAAATTCAATTTATGACTCAATTCACGTTTTACAACTAACATTGCTAATCCATTTAAGATGATTTCAAGTAGACATGGTTCTAGTGTGTGTGAATAATTTTTTAATATCTTTAATTTAGAAAAAGTTTTTCAGCCGATAGAAATGGTGATGAACAGTGGAAGCAATATTAAAGGGGAGTTATGAATTTAAGCACGCTAAGTGGGCCTTCGTTCTTTGTTAAAAGTAAAGAAACAAGATCGATTTCATCAGCTAGTTCTAAAGTGTTTAGATAGATGCAATCAGTATCTGTCAAAATGTTAGTAAGATCTTTACAATGCACCAATAATTCATTTTTACACATGTCTTTACGTTTGTGAGCATCATATAAAAATTTAAGAGTCATGGTTAATCATAAAGTTGAATCATAATGCACTGATCGCCTGATATATTGTAAAAAAAAAAAATCTATTTTATATTTTTTGTTTTGAATCTCATATCAGTTCATCTAGACTTTCATGTGAAACATTTCGTCTTATAGTCCAAATACGATGACATGGTGTAGTAATCAGAAAGTTTTTTCTTAGTCGATTATGCTGGCTAAATTTTCAGCTTCCAAGTTTATGTTGTCAAAGAAATCATGCAATCTTATTTCTTTCAAAAAAAAAAATTAATAAGTTATTTGATAAATCAGTGACTTTGGGTTAATCAAAATTTTTGGATTGAAATAGCTTACTTATCGAATTAATATGATTCAAAATTTGATATCAAATGACAATCAAGTATTAAAAGCTTAAATTGTTTTATTGTGATCAATACACTGCTGCTCCCTCCCCTCGAATCATATAATATATTTCAGCATTTTCATAAAAACTTTAATAAAGTATCGAAAATATTTCTTATTTGAGAATTGCAAGGTTTAAGGGAATATATACGACTTCCCTAATGAGTGTTGCTCAATGGTTTTAATGTAAGAATATTGAATTGCTTCCTTAATATGGCTAAAGGAAAAGTCGATGAGGCAAAAAAAATGTATACAGCTTTTGAACCATTTTAAAAAACTTCGCTGCCACCAAAGAAGATTGTGCCATATCATTAATTACTATATTTAAGGAAAGACTGCAGCAGGGTAGCTAAACTGCTGTAGGATTTAAAGTTTTAATTCTTGATTGCACTCCTGATTTGTTGTCTCTCATATTTAAATCACTGTCATAGCCTTGATATTTATTTACACTTTACACTAATTTTTTTCATTTTCAATCAGTTTTTCTCTACCTCTTCAAATAAAAATTTGAGCTTATTCCTTACCAATAGATCTCTCAAATAGGAAGAACACCCAATTAAGATTCTCTAATTTAACATTCGAAACCCGATTCTGACGCATAGAAACATATCTTACTGCAAGTATCATTTGTTCAACTTCAATCACATTAAGAGTGCAATCAAGAATATTTGGATAATTGTTCACTTTTTGAACTTGTTTTATAATATAAGACTTTATGTTATCATGTAAAAGTACAATAATTTTATTTTTGTCAATAGATATGTCACTCTCTTTGCTTCATTCTTGAAGATTCTATGAATGTGTTCTGTCAAATTCAGTTAGCAATTGAACTAACTTTAGGAAATTTCTATTATATACATAAAGCTTATCACTTGTACCCTAAAAAACTAGAGAATATTTTCCAAGCAATTTAATAATTAATATTATATGTAAAATCACTTCATGCAAATATATAATTTAAGTATTAATAAATATTTGTATTGCTGAATCTACTGGCTGACAAATTTCCAACAATCATTGTAGCTCTATCCCTGATTTCAAATTATTTACACGAGTTTTTAAGTCTTTATACTTTCTTAACCCCCTCCCTCCCAACATTTCCTCAATTTCTATAACCTCCATTTGAAAAAGAACTTTATTTTGAATAATCAAAAAGTGGACAACAAAAACAGAACATAGAATCTTCTGACATAAAATATACTGGAAAATCACTTCAGACTTGTTCTCAATTTTTTAAAATCCTGCGATAACATTTAGCACTGAATCTGCAATTTGAATTTTGACTGACAAGAGGGAAATCATGATTGAATAAAGAAGATAATAGACCTTTTCTAACTAAAAATGTTCAATATGAGTTGCTTATATGATCAGGCATAATTTGGGATCTGTTGATAGATTCTAGTTACAAATTCTTTTATTTCTTGAGATAATGTCCATTGACACAAAACCTATTGAATTATGCTCCTGCCTGAGTCAATTAGCAATTTCATCTTTATTACTAGTGTCATCTTGATAATCCAAATCAGAATTGATGGTAGTGTTCAGATTACAGCAACTGCCATGCTCTTTGTTTTGTTTTGAATTATTTGCATCTGTATCCTTATTATTATATTACATATTTAGAAAGTATCTATATCAGTTGTTTTCTAAAATCATGAAAATCATAAAATTAAACAGTACTTATATTTATTACAAACTAAAAACTATTTGCTTTTTAAATTTCAAATTTTAGAGGATTCTCCAAGTTCACAGGGTAGCAGAATTCTGTGGAATACCAGTTAAGAATTACTGAACAGTATGAAATTTCAGAAACACATATACCTCAATATCTTTAAAAAAGTTTTTGTGGTAAGTAGAATTTTTATATTAATATAATTCTGCAATATTGTATGTTTGTATTAATTTCAATTAAATGATAAAAAAAATTTAAAATGCATTAATAGATAAAACATTTTACACAAAATAAAAATTAGTTTTAAAAGTGCTTTGTAAATTACAGAAACTTGAAACTACAAATGTTTGCTTGCTAGTGTTGTAAATTATACCTTATTATATGGACATCACAGAAAATTCAAACCATTATTATATACTTAATAATTGTCTTTCGAAATTTGACATTGGTATCAGAAAAAGTTATCAAAATATTTGAAGCAAAATTTTATATTGTGGAAAAATTATCCAAATTTCTTTATAAAGGCTTAAATATCTTCCTTAAATTCTTTTAAATTGTAAGAAAAAGACAAGTTAAATAATTTACTCTATAGCATGTAATTTTAGCAATTTGCATTCAATGAATATTAATATTTTACAGAATGGTACAATATTTTTTAAAAAAAAGTTATATATATTTTTTAGTTTTAGCATACATAATTATAGATTAGTTATCAACATGTTAAATCATGCATGTTAATCAACATACAAAAATTTACAAGAATTTGATGAAAAAAAGAAAATTTGGATGTTTGATAATCTTCAGGAACTGTAAAAGAACTTGAAAATGTTGATAGAATTAGCTTTTGCTATTTGAATAGAATGAAGAATATCAGCTCTGATTTGCTCTGTTTTCAATGGATATACGAAGCTTAATTAATAGCATCAATGTAAAATCACATAAAGATAGCCCCACTCTTTCCCTTTAAAAAGGATACTTTCTTCAGGGATATTTTATTCCCTTTTTCCCTTTCTTCTCATTCACCCTCAAACCTGTGAGCGGTTGTCTGGCACTGCATTTATACCAATAAATATCACTTTTTAAAGTATTGCACAGTTTAGCTACATGTAGAGTTTCTGTGTTCTTCCCTTTTCTTTTATTCCTACTTAACTGATTTCAACAATGACACAGATTAGAGAAAGAAACATAAAATATAGCAAAAATGTTAGATTGATGTACTGCCAACTTGAGCTGTCACAATTCATGTTATAATGTGCCCCTTTCTAAAAGCAATTTTCCGGGAAAAGGCAAGTAGAATCTGCATTTTGATTAAGGTGGCTAAATTTGAACATTACATCTGAACAAGCTTGTTAAATCTGGTCTGTAGTGCATCTCACAAAATAATAATGCCTGGGAGACTATCGATTCCTGCTGTATTTGATTTTATAACTCCTTTATTTCCTAGATTCAAGTAATCAAAAAATATTTTTGTGTGTTCCTTTTTTTGCACTCAAGTTTAGGAGGTTTAGCCACTCGTAAATTTTGCTACCATGTGCAAAATGTGCTTCCCTACAAGGAAGACTGAAGACAATATTAAAAACTGAAGCCAGCTTTATGACAAAACTGATGGCTAAAATATTTCAGTACTAAGAAATAATAACGTAAATATAAAAATTTATAATGCTCAAATAAAACACTGATAATACACAAGAATCAAATACCATGGATAGAAATCAAACATATTTCTTTCATTTATTAATGAACAAATTGAAAAAGAGCATCAATTATCTGCATACTAATAAAATGAAGCATTAATTAATCAAAAATGTTTCCATTGGCAAATTCAAGTATGTGAGAGCTCTTGAAGAGCCACAAAACAATTAATTTGTATAAGAACTGAATGAACTGATCAAAGTATATTCAGGATTTGAAGAAGGCAACCAGTCAAGATCATGGACATAACATTTAAACAGTCAAGACTGGTTTAAATGTTATGTCCAAGATCCTGGCTATCAAGTATTGATGGATGATATCACCTTCCAGTGTATATGACAACCATACTGAAAAACTGAAAAAGGAGCTCCAGTTAGCAAATCAAAAAGAGATTAAAAACACCCTTGAATTTCAGCTCTAAAGCAAAAGAAAATTTTAGACTTCTCTTCCTCAGCTGTATGCCAACTTTATTGGCCATTGGCAAATAACTTGGCAGCAACACCACCAGTAATTTCTCTAAGTTATTTGTAAGATGTATGATAAATATATACAATTTTGTCTTTATTATCACTGTTTTTTGTTCCATATTGCTCATATAACACTTGTACAATTTTTTCCAAAAATAATTGGTATTGCAAAAAATAAGTTATTCAAATAACCCCAAACCCTATTTTTTTAGATAATCAATGCTCTATTGCATTTGTTATAAATTTATCCCATAACTAAAGCTAATAATATAGAAATTCTGATCTTTTTTCAGGACACAATAAAAGCAAAATAATGAATAATAATGAAAATCAATTACTTTTAAATTATATAAAATTAGAATTTTTGGAGGAAAAGAAAGTAGGAAAATTGGATTTAATCTCATAAGTTATAATACTATAGACAATTCACATTACTCAATTCAGAACCATAGTACACTGCCCTTTACCTTATTTAAAAAAAAGTATCTGAAATTTTTCACTTAAATACGATGAAGCAAAATAGTTTTACAAAATATCTGCAGAAACATACAATTTAAATAATATAATACTTAATGAAAAAATTTTTTAAAACAAATGCAGAAAATACCTTAATTCGACCCATGTAATCATTTCTTCTACCTCAGATTGCAGATCTTCAGGTAGGTCATAAAAAACTTCACTTTTGATTATATCTTTGTTCAAAGCTATGAATTCCAAAGCTGCAGTCTATAATATATATACATGCATAAACACACACACACACACACACATATATATATACATACATACAAATTAATACTTTTCTCACTTTATTCTTTTAATAGATAACTAGGCAAATTCTTTAAAGAAAACTATACTAAGGTTCTTAAAATCAAAAGTATTGATTTAATAAAGAAATTACATATTGAAACAAACTTAACTTTGTAGATGTGTGATATTATTAAAAATACAAGTTTAAAATGAAATACAATTTTTTTTCTTTCACATAATATTTTAAATAAACATAAATAGTTTATTCTTTCAATATGTATCTTCAAAGAATAAAATTCTGCAGATACAAAATGAAATCAAGCTAAAATAATTTGAATCTTTTGACAATTTCAGCCATTCTATGTAAACTTTTTAATGACAAATTGGATAAAATATATTTTAGAAGTGGTTCATTATGAATCGCTTTCACATTATAATTAACAAGAGAAAATCACACATCTGATTGATAGCTTTTATTTCCAACTCTGGTTTATTAACAAAGGATCACAGGCATAATAAAAACCCAATTAAAATAGTGTACCCTAGCCGATATTCTCAAGAAAACCATATTTAAAGTTTCAGCCCTTTATTTACTTTCAATTTCTTGTTATAGTATAGCCTTAAAGAATGAATGATAAGGCTAAGGGATTCATGAAGAAACCGTTTCTCTCTCTCTATTTAGATGTTCCGATTCTTTTACACTATTAACTTGTAAAACTTGAGATTTATTTCATATGTATACCCAATATAAAATTTTTATTATGTAACAAATTATATAATAAAATTGGCAGACAATAGTTGTTTTCATATATATTTATTAGACTAATTAATTCATTTCATAATCTGTTATTTACTTAAGTACTCCTGATTACAATTATTAAAAATTGTGCATGTTATAATTTGTTAGCAATTAAAATTTAATGTGCATATTGGTTTTTATAAAAAGTCATACAAGAATTTAAATGACACTTGATGAGCCTGTTAATAAATTTAATTCCATGCATATTTTCATAAGATTAAATGATATAATAAATAAGGATTTTAATTTAAATTAGCAAGTTTGTATGATGCATATCATTCAAAAACATGCATATTTAAAAAATAAAATGGTTATTAAATTCATATTGATTACAAATAAGTGACTTGTTAATTGCAACACTATTATATAAATGTTGATTGTAAAAAAAAGGTCATATTAATCTACTAAATGAAATATCCAGAAAACTAATCATAATTATACAACATTTGGTCTCATCATAAAATATGTTGTTTAAATTGAATAAATGTAAAAAAACAGTGAGAAAAAAAATTCAACTCTTGATTCAAATCCAAGCCAAATAGTTAGCAGTCTAGTATCATTTAACTATCTGGTCAATGAAACTATGTTGAATCATATACAATAGTGGAACTTGAAATGAAATTTTCTAGAGTATCATAAAAATATTGCATATTTAATCCCTAAAGTTGCACAAGCTATATGGTCTTACTTGTGCATTAATGAGGCAAGTTTTAAAAATCTTTGTGATCTAAATACCAAATTTTTTTTCATTAAAAATATATTAATATTCTTTTACAGCAACATTAAATTTGGGATTTCTATCAACAAATAAAAAAAAAAAAAAAAAAAAAAAAAACATCAACATAATGTCAGTTCCTTGTAATCTATATGATTGTGTAGAGGAAGAAAAAGTTGATTTTACTCTTAACAAATTAATTTATTGTGTTTAAATTTATAATGCCTTGTCACTAAAAACAGAATCAATACATGATTTGCTTTATTTTAATTTATTATTAAAATTGATTTCTTGAATACATTACATAATCAGAGCATATATTTCTTGGCATTATTTGACTACACTATAAACTATTATGAAAATTACAATAAATGAGAATTATCATAACTTTCATGTACCTAGGGAGACTTATTCATAAAAGTAAATCATTTTATCTACGGTTTTTTTTGTAACATTTTCAAATTTTTTTGTATTCTCTGGAATTATAATTTATTCAGAGGAACAATTTTATATTTATTTATATTTAAATTTAATATTTAATTTATTTGTTAAAAATGAAATTAATTTCTTAATTTAATACTTTTTTTGGATACTTGTTTTTATTATGAGCAATAAAAAATTCAATTGAAACAGAGGTTAAAAGAAGGGAATGAACCTAAAAACTATGTTTCTTGGGGAAAATAAATAGGCTTTAAACTTTTTTTTTTTTTTTATGAATTTTTTTTTTAACCAAACTTTCATGAGAATTTTTATATTAATCATCTATTCCTGTATCCTGTACAGGTCAGTTGGACTGTCCTTAATGAAAAATTACATTAATAATAACCATGTTCCCTTCAGAATTATTATGAATCAGGTACAAGAACATATTATTAAAGAATCAGAACTATTTTTATTTCCAGAAAACATTACTAATATACTGATTTTATACATTTATTTTTTTTTAATCCATTCACATATTTTGAAAGTACTGGCAAAACAGACAATTTTCAGTACCTAGTGAAATATAATTTTGGATACTCAGGAAAAAAAAATTATATTTAGTTATATTGTTGTTACAAAGTAATAGTAATTCCATTAACAAAAAAAAATAAATCATCTATAAAAAGTTACGAATATCACCTACGTTATGCACATGCCACATACCTGGTTGTGGGTGGTATCCTTTACAAGAATAGAGTAGATTTGGGAGAAAACACAGTTGAGATCAAAAATATATCACATGAAGGAGAAAATATTGATAAAAGAAAGAAGCTAATTGAAGATTTATATCCAATGTTAGATTTAGAATTTGAAGGCAGTACAGCAGCAGACACTGTGCTTATTGCTTATGCAGTAAAAAAAATCTATGAATAATATAAATGAAACTATAAAAAGATAAAGAAATATAGTAAAATTATTCAGTAAATCACCTCTCAAGAATATTTCACAAAATTATTTTAAAGCAGTTTGGCTGAGAAAAGATTATGTGTTTAAATACCAAAATATGCTAGAATACTATATTGGCAATGCTTGAAAGTCTTAGGGATAAAATTAATAATTTCAAAAGCATTAATAAATATTGCAGAACAAACATTTTTGATTTATATATAATTTCAAAATTTGACTGCAATTGTATTAGGCTTGCAGCCAGTAAAAACTGGACTAAAACATGAGATTGTTAACTGTTGAAGGAGATTTGCTATAATTTCTGGAAAGTTGAACCAACAAAACTTGGGATTTGTCAAGAAAATGAAATGTTCTCTGGTCCAGAGAATTAGTGAAAGATGCAATGTTAGTTTCATTGGATAAATGTAATATCTAAATTTTGGGAGAAAATATAAAGCTGCTGCAGTTACTGTTGATCTTTCATGTTTATAAAATAAAAACTCTTCGACTCCACAAGCTAAAATAATTATTACAAGATTTTTTTTGCAAAGATGACGATTCACTGTTTAAATCTTCGCCCTCAGAAGAAGAGAGCATGTAAACTTTGGAAGAGAAATTTTTAATGTTGAATGACAAAATTAGAAAAAGTAATAAACTCAAAGATAACAATTAAGTACAGCATCTGCTGCTGTACTGCCTTCAAATTCTAAATCTAACATTGGATCTAAATCTACAATTAGCTCCTTTGTTTCATCAATATATCTTCTCCTTCTCATGAGATACATTTTCGATCTCAACTGTGCTTTCTCCCAAATCCACTCTTTTCTTGTAAAGGACACCATACACAGCCAGATATATAGCATGTGCATAACATATATGATATTCATAACTTTTTATAGATGATTTTTTTTGTTAATGGAATTACTATTATTTTGTAACAAAAATATAAATATAAATATTTTTTCCTGGGGACCAACAGTAATATTTCGCGAGGTGCTGAAAATTGTATGTTCTGCCACTGCTTACATATACATTGTATTAGTAATGTTTTCAGAAAATAAAAATAGTATTATATTGGTCAACTAACAAGAGTTCTAGCTTGAGCAAGACAGTGAAACAAGATTTGCAGGGATTTGACTAATTATAAATCGACAATCAAATACTATAAAATTGGGTGAGGCTTTCAAAACAACTCCAATATCAGCCGAAACTGAGAGGGCATTTTCTGCTGCTGGGTTGTTCATAACGAAGCTAAGAATTATGCAGAGTGATAAAAGCATGGATTGCCTAAGTTTTCCTCAGACATTAAAAATGAATAATTAAATTATTTATTCGTATATTGTAACATAGTATAAAAAGGAGTATAGATGTTTGAATTTATGAATTTTGAGTAATTATTATTGAGTTAAATTTTTTAAAAAACCTAATTTTCAGATTTTTTTTTTTCAACTTTTGATGCATTCCAAGGAATGATTATTTGTTCTTGTGATTTACAAGAAAGGAAAAAGTGGTGGGTAATAAAAAAACAAAACAAAACATCCTTTACTCTACATGGAAAAAAGCTTAAATTTAAATTAAAAATACAAATTTTTAAAGCACAAGGCAGAGAAAAATTACACAAAGTAAATTAAAATCACTTTTAAAGTAAATTCCTTTTAAAATTATAACATTAAAAAAAAAAAAAGATAAAGTGTAAAAATTTAATTCTAATTCAAAACAATTTAAATGCAATTCGAATAGTCAAAAAACTGCTATTTACATTTTAAGCACAGCACTTTTAAGTTAGTCATATACATACAGAAAATTACATATTTCAGAAACAAACATGCTCAAATAAACACAAAATAAACATGCTCAATACATTTCGTGTAGAACAAAGAAATTTTATTACCCTTAATGCCCTAGCATTAAACTGATCTGCAATACCAAGAAGAAATAAAGCAGAATCTTCATCAATAAGATTTTTAAGAGCATCTTCAGAAATCTGTTTCAGACAATCAACCTAAAAATGAAATGTAAGATTAAATGATAAGCTAGATTACAACAAATAAAAATCATCGCAAAAGAAAAAAACCCATATACTTACCTCATACCTATCAGATAACTGCATCAGGTCGGCCAACTGTTCAGTTGAAAGCTGCCCCGTATCAACTTGTCCACCATATAGATATTCCAGAAAAATAAGAAACAACTGGGGAGTGGTATCATGAATGACAATTTTTCTGCAAAACATGAGAATGGAAGGAAGGAGAGAGTTTTAAAAGACTATTTTTTAAAAAAATATTACATTAAATTAATTGAATGATTGATTATTACTGTAGTACTCAGAAGCAATACAAGGGTTATTGTTAGAAACCGTATGATTTTTAACTATGGTCAAGTGATGAGGACGACATCATACAAGGTGAGAATTTCAAGACCTGATTGACTTAATATAAAACATCATTTTTACATGACAAGTCTTTAGAGGAAACAAGATTTTGACATGACAGAACCCCTGGCCCAGGTACATGAAACATTGACCCTGACTACACAGTTACACCATGGACACTGCATTAAATGAAGAAATTTATTGCGATGGCATTATTAAATAAACAAAGTGCACTATAAAAATTACAACCATACAAAATTTAAGCATCTAATATGTCAGAACAGCTTTATGGATAGATAATATAAAAAAAATTTCTCTCTTTTTCCTAACCATCTTTTAAACTCATGGAATAAAAAAAATTATCCAAGATGAAATTTTTCATATACTAAAATAAGACAAATCTTTCTTTAAGGGAACAAATGCCTTTGAGTTGAAGAATCAATATTAAAATACAAACTGTAAAAATAACCCATTCATAAAAAGTTGCATAATTTATCTCAAAATGAAATAAAATTTATTTATTACATTTATGAACTAGGCTAGTACAACAAATTTTATTGAGTTTTGAAAATAATTGAGATAAGTTTGTTTCTTTTAGACCATCAGTAAGCATCCATATTAAGAAATAAAAACTTCTGCAGCTTTAAAGGCAGTTAACATTCTTTCACATAAACATTCTTTATTAAATATTTTAAAATTAATACTAAATATGCTCATTTAAAATAATGCTTCATAATTACAATTTTATGTACAGTTTTCTTTTAGCATTTTTAGTAACTTGCATTACATACTGCTGTGAATTTTGTTTTAAATAATCATTAAGCAATGATAATTCAACAGTTTCTGAATCAGCATATTTTAAAGAAATTTAAAATACTTTTTACAAATAATATAATATATTAAATCATTTTTAATAATAAAAAATTACTGGTTTTTAAATTTATTTTAATGAGTGAAATTTAAATAAATTTTACTTCAAAAATATTAAAACAAAGATAAGAGGCAGTAATACACATTGTGCCAAGAAATTCTTAGATTTTATACCTTAATATTACAACATGAACTGTGAAATAGAAAGGCAATATTTCCATAAAAATAAGAAAAATGATTTATCCTATGATTAGATATAAAATTATCTTCCTTGAAAATTTAAAATAATGCGAAAAAGTAGTACTTTTTTGTCTTAACTACATGCAAGTTTGAAATTGATAATACATTTTCATACTTGTTTATTGATTCTTTCATGCCACTAAGAAGGGCTTTTCGAAACCAATCACAGCGAGAAGCTATAACAATACAGTGAGCTTTTATTGTCATATGTTGCGCTTCACCATCTACAGCACCAGCATATGCTCCTTTAGGACTTTGTACTGGACTAAGTGCATTTTCAGAAGAATCTAAAAAAGAGGAAAATTTCATTTTAACATTACTTTTATCAATTACAATACACTATTATTACATATTACAATTTACTATTACATATTATTTACTATTATTTTATATACAATTAGATATTTTATTACAAAACAACTATTATATATTATTAGCTAGTATTACGCATTATTATCATCTATTACTTATGTTTATATTTAGTGAATATTTGCTTATAAAAACACATGAATGATAAAAAATAGATATTCTTATAAATATGTTTGACAAGTGTAAGTATTGAGCATTTTCAAAAATGCAAAATGTATTCTGTTTTCTGATAATCTAAGTAATAAAACTGAACACCAAACAATTATTTCACTTTAAAAAAATGATACATACAACATACGATAGTAATTTTCTAGTGAGAAAAAAGGTAATCAAATTGAAAAAAAAAAAAAAAAAAAATTATTGAAGAAACATAGTTAAAAAAGTCACAATTAGAAGTGTAGAAAATAAAACCAAATCCAACAGAATAAAATTACAAGAAATTATTGTTTCATGCATAAATTTAATGCAGATTTTGACACAACAATGAAAAAAAAATTAGTTACTGAAAACACCACATATAATTACAATCATAACAAAAAAGGGTAAGACAAAAATTATAGATAAAGTAATTGAACATTCAAATGAATGTTTTAATTTTTTTTAAATGTTTTTATTTCCAATAGAAATTCAATCTTACATAAAATTTACATCATAAAAACAAATGATAGAATTCATAGAACAGCAATAATTATGAATAAGTATGCAACTAAAATGGATCAATATGAAATACAATAACACGTTAACAATTGGAAACTGATAAAATATATGAAAATCGTAGAATAGGCAATATGTCAACTAAGAAATGTATTTTAGTGAGGGTGAATTTAAAATATGCAGCAGATGCAATGACATCCTAGTTTATGATTACTGACCTGAATTTGCAACATTCAAATAATTTTTTGAAAAATGCATAAACATATATTTTTTTATTTATACCTATTAATTTTTTTTTAAAAAAAGGCAAACATTATTGTTTCTGCATATTTAGAGTTAAAACATATTAACATTTTTAAAAATCAATATTAATTCTTTGACATTAAGATAATAGAAAATCTTTTAAACTTACTTGGGAACACAAATAATTTTTTTAATGAAATAAATGTGACTTTTTTTAAATGAATACAATGATTAACTTTAGTCCATGATGCTTTCATGCTTGTTTATGTCAATAGTAAATAATCAGTAATGAAAATCAAGGGAAAACAGTTATGAAGCTCAAGAAAATAAGTGTACCAAAATTCAAAATAAATACATACCATATTAATTAAATTTGTTAAATTACAATACAAATGTTACATTATATAATACACTCATAAAAACACTTTATTTTATAAAAATTCATTAACAAGATGTTATAAAAGAACTAACCTTGTGTTGCTGTAACAATTTCAAAACTCATATCAGTATCAAGACCTTTTTTCAAGAAAGAGACGGCATTTTTTGCCAACCTACTATCAGAAGCAACAGGAGATTCATGGAAAGACTTTATTTCACTATGCTAAGAGAAAAGCACATACAAAAAAATTAAAACTTAATTGCATTAAAAACAGAGACTAAATATGTTTAAAAAAATCAATTAACAAATTAACCAATATTGACTAAGTAATTTCGGTCTTTTAATTAAGTCTTTAGTTTAAAGTGTTAATTTTTACTAATTTTAAGTCCCTTGTCACAAAAGTCACTGAAATCAAATACTTACATAACTAATTGCAATTTCTGTACATTAAAATTAAAAATTGAATAAATTTAAAGTTTTAAAATACAAGACAATTTTACAAAAAGGCAATGTACTAAACAAATCATATAAACTTTGTATATATTTAAGCAATTTTATGCTATTTATTTATGCAATGCATATTGCATTTCTTAGTTGGGAAAAAAACACATAGAAAGCATAATCTGACCGTTTTCATACAAAAATTGCAAATAATTGATGGTCTTTCTGACATTCACTCCAATCATTCAAAGCATTTCTACTGCATATTTGACATCCAATAAAACAGCAACATATTACAATTTTCCTTATTGTCTCAATTCAGTTCTTTATAATTAATCACGCTATCAAAAACCTAATAGATAAATGGAGTATTTAGAAGAGTATTTAGATAAAACCATAGGTAAAAAGCATGAATAAAGATAGCAAGAGCAAAAAATAGAGCTCTATTTGGGATATAAGGACATGAACATGAAAAAGAATTGGCCAGAAGATCTCTACAAGGTCACATTAGTAAAATGAAAGCTGTAGGAAGTTGGGTGCATGGATGTTAATCAAGTGTGTATCAGATTCCTACTTAAATAGCATCACTAATTATCATACAATATACTGCAGTATCTTCCATACCACACATATGTAGCTCTTCCTATCATTTCTCAATTCTGGACCAAGTAAGGTTTGCACTCACATTGCTATTTAAGTTACTTGCTTTTAACTCAACAATAATGATTCAGTTGTTTGAAGTGAAGCTGCATTTAATCATCTTGAAGGATTGGAAATCTTGACAGAAACTCTGCATGAAATTTAGCCCATGCTCCCAAGAAACTTTTTTTTCTTACATAGACACACTTGAAATATTTTGTACAGAGTCTTTAATTAAATGAATTTGATTAGTTCTAACACAGAGGTATTCAACTTTTTACACTTTGGGGAACCCTTTGAGCTTACCGTTTTCTTGAAAGAACCCCTTGAACTAAGAGCGGAAAAAAAAAGTATATCAAAAATTTAACCCCACACAAATTTACAAAATTATTATTTTATTTTAGAGCAATACAAATATCTTAATAAGATAATGAATGGTAAGGTAGCTAATGAATTTTTTTATAAAATATATTCTAACAATAGCAGCAATATTTTAAATAATAACAAATTAATAAAATTTTTTTTCAATGACTTGAATGTGATTGTTTTTCATTACAAAGTATTTTTACATCTGGAATAATTATTGAAATCTGCCATCTAATGTCATTTCCAGCCTCCAGTCTATTTATGTATTTTGGTTTTGTTGCAGCATACAATGAGAAAGATTTTTAGCGAACATAGGTTTAAACATATGACATTAGATGTGCAGCGACTCTTTTCTACAACAACATTAGAGGTTAAAAGGTCTTACTCAACCAGCCCGATGAGATATCTTTTCGGCCTGATTGGTAGGACCGTCAACTTTGAACCCCTTGGTCCAGGATTCGATACAATGCTGCCGCATCAAGGTCATCAACTCTCTCCCCCTCCACGGAGTCGGAAAAGCACCCACGGCCGAAGAAGTTTCACAGCTCTTTCGGCAATTTCAGGATATTCTTTTCTGATGTCAGTTCAAAAATGCATATGTCAACTTGACTAAATTTCAGTTAAATGTTTGTTGATATATCCATTTGTTGTTCTCTTTCATTTATTAGGAGTTCAGAGATGACACAGTCTTGAAAAGGATTTTGGATCCAAAATAATTGCTCTTCTGAGCAGGAAAATATTCAAGAAATGTCTTTTGCAGATCTGATAAATATTGAGTCAAAGTAATTTTCACATTTTTATCAAGATTAGTGTTTCTGTCTTCTATAATATTATGCAAATTATGAAAACATTCAATATTATCTTTCAAAATGCAATATGCCCAAAATTACAATTTTAAAAGAGTGGCGTTAATTTTATTTTGTACTTTGAAAATAGTGATAATTGTTCCTTGCAGCAATGTGTTGAGCTCATTGAAGTAGGAAAAAATACCTGCTAAATACACAACTTTGTGAATCCAAGCTTCATCATTTAATTTCTGAGCTAATTGAGGTGCATGTTCAGATTAGAAAATTCTTATTTCATCTAGTAATTAATAAAATCTTACCAACACTTTACCATGAAAAAACCAACAGACATCCATGTGCAATAGTAGTGTTTTATGTAAACTTCCCATACTTTCACACAATAAATTGAAAAGCCTTGAATCAATGGTCTTGATTTGATAAAATTCATAATTTTAACACAATCATTAAGAACTTTTTAAAATTCTACTGGCATTTTCTTCACTGTAAAAGTTTGTCAATGGAAACAACAATGAGCACTTCTCAGGTGAGGATTTTTTTTATTTCATGTGTGCAACTAAGCCATTAAAATCTTCATGCATTGCCTTTGCTCCATCGGTACATACTGGATAACACAGATCCCAAGATATATCATGCTTTTTGAAATAGGAATTTATAGTATTAAAAATTTCTTTTGCAGTTGTTCTAGTTGGTAGACTTTTGCAAATTAGCATATCTTCTTGAGCAATCATTCTCTCTCTATATATATCACAATAATGTGCAAAATTGATAATCCAGCTACATTTGTAGTTTTGTAAAGCTGAATAGTAAATGCATGTTCAGAAGCTTTCAAACATCTTATGAGCTCATTTTCACAAAAATTAGACATATATGTAACATGCCTTGAAATTGTAGCACCCAATGGGGGTACACAATCAATTAATTTAGCATGTCCTTCCCCAATTATAGAAGTAACTACATCTTTTACACATGGTTTAATTAAGCTTTCTGCGATCAAATGAGCTTCACCCTGTTGAGCAATATGATAACTGACACAATACGATGCTTCCAAAGCATTATCATTATCGTGTTTAACACAGTTCTTAAAGATAATTTTTCTATTTTTCAACTCATTACAATTTCTTTTGAAATCTCAACACTTTTGCTATGTTAAGTTGGATGATTTGTTGATAAATGTCTTTTCAATTTTGAGGGATCTCATGTTCACATTCAATGCATAATCCTTTTGGTTCATTTTTATCACCAATCCAGGTAAACCAAATTTTATGTATTCTTCATTATACTTCCCCATTTTAAGAGTTAGTAAATCTGAATCACCTGACAACTTTTTGATTCTAACATCTGATTATTATCACCAATAGTAGCAAAACTATTTTCTGCATCCCTTGAATGATGCTTACCAGTTTTTAACCACACATTCATTATTGTTAGGGAAGTATAAATTGCAAATAAGTAATAAGAATTATCAATTATGATATAAAAACAAAATAAAAACACCCTTGTAGGCTTGTATGTGAATGTATTTAAACCTCCAAACATTTTACTTTTTTGTGAAAGCGATTCCTAAAATGATCTACTTAAGTACAGCTACCGGTTGCGAAAAGATTTCTCTTTTTTATCACATCTTCGAAAAAGGAGAATTAATCCATCCCTTCTCCCTTTTAAGAGGGGGGGGTCAACAACAACCCCTTATTGGCTTCAAATTATTATAAAAATCAGAAGCGAGTAAATCTATTTTCTTCTTTAAAGTGGCTTTTTGTTTCATTTAAAGAAATGGTTATATTGCAAAAACTACATAAAAGAATGTATTTAATTCAATGTATTTGATGTATGTATTTGATGGCAACTAAAAAAATTCTTACCTTCATCCTTTCGAATGTCACAACCCTAAGAGAAAGAATGGGGGTCCCTAATGAGACATAAAATTTCCTGTTAATGTTCATTATGTTGCCACAACCCTGCCCAATTATCTATCACAATGTCAAACCTTTAAAAGGTAGGGGAAGAATTTGAAAAAAATGCATCTAAAATGAATAAGTCTAATTGAAATGTTTTTGCGATTTCATGGCCATACGGAATTATATGTTTGGTCGTTTTATGATTCTCGAAAAAGCATCAAAGAAAATGTGCTAAAGGCTCAAAGGGTTCCCCAAAGTGTTGAATGCCCCTGACATGAGCCAAAGAATATGTGACCTAATGCATCTTGATTAATGTACTTGAAGCATGTGACTTTATTTTATCTATAAAATATTTATTTATACTTATTTTTACAAGCAAATTGTCAAATACTGTTGCACTTTGATTAAGCATATAGTGATCCCTTGTGGGACCCCTGTCAAAGTTTCAAGGAGCACTAGGGTTCTGCGGAACCCAGTTTGAAGACTTCTGCTCTAACACAAAAATGATTTTAACTCTAAAATTCTCCTCTTCTATTTTAAAGCCTGAAAACTTATAAATTCTAAATTGATGAAAAATTAAAATTATTGTTTGAATTTTTAAGTGTTTTTTCAAATAATTTTTTTATTCACAAACTTTAATTCTGCACTGATTTCTAATTTGTATAGTAACATCCAGTTACAACTTATAATTAGGAAAAAATCTATTCAATTTAATGTTAACTATTTACAGACCTATTAAATCAAACAATAATATAACTTCAGGCTTGTCTAACTCATGACATAGATGCAATCCTGAATAGCTGAGCTCAATAAAAAAATTTTACTACAAAAAATACAAAAAATTTCTACAAAAAATACAAATTTTAATATATTATTAACTTATAAATAATGAATCTTAAATTTAACACATATTTTAGCAAAATTAGAATCATTAAATCATTCACAAATTATTGTATTTACTTCTCTCTAGATGTGCACAATGGAATTCACAAATATTTATTCAAACTTACTGTACTAGAAAGTAGTTAATTTTTGACAAAATATGATGCATTAATGCTCTTACTTCTTACTTTTTTTAAAAAAAATCTAACAATAGAAATATCTCTCAGAGTGCAATGATCAATGGGTAAAAGAGATGGACTTGTAAAATTAATAGAAGATTATGCAATGGGATTCCACAATTTATAAATATCATGAGATATCAATGTGAAGTACACCAAGAAAATTTGTTTATAAAACTTTCAAAGAAGAATAATATTATGTAGATTGTAATTAAGGTCATAAGTTTCATTAGGGTACAGTGATAAGTCGACAGTTACAAGAATATCTCATTATTGGATTTCTCTAAAATATATCTTCCCATAGAGAAAAATATCTTTCACAATCATGACTTATTTATGTTGTCATTATTTGGAAACATTAACAAGAAGAAAAAAACTAGAAACAAAATATTTGATGAACACCTCAATTACTCACTGAGAATTATAACTCTTTTAATTAAACCAATTACTGAAATAAAAACTATGTAAAACACCCCACTAATTTCACGTCATTGTCTTTTACTATTATACCAAAAAATCCTTAATTAATGAAGTTATTTTAAAAATAAGTTATTAACATTTTGCTAATTATTTACACTTTCTTTTTGCTCATCAGCTTTTGTAAGTGTATTTTATGCTTTGTTAGATACAACTTGTAATTTTTCCAATGTAGCACAGGAAAGCTAGTTATATATAAAATGTATATCAAATAGTTATGAAAAGATAACATTAAAATTTATTCATAAGACTCTAATAAAAATTTAAAATAGAATCTTTATAAAACTATATAGATTTCAATTTCCTTCCTTGATTTTTTAAAATACTTCATCAGATTTGATACTAACAAATATTAAAGAGACCTATCAATTATAAAGACTTTCAACTTCTTTTCTTTAATTTAAATATATAGCATTACAAAATAACAGGCAAAATAAATTTGTTAAAAAAATTATAAAATCCGGATGTTACATACAAAGGATAATAAACTAGTTTTAAATCTACATACTTTTAACTCTATTTAATATAATCATTTGATATATACCATTCAACAAATAATACATTACACTGTTTCAACAGTGAAATTGTATTAAATATTTATAAGAATATGATTATTATTCAATCAAAAATTTTAAATACGATATTTTCAGTTTGTGTAATAAAGCTTGTTCTTTGTCTTTTAAAAAAACTGATTTATTGGCAGTTAGTATCTATTCTCATAAAAAAGAGGGCCAAAGGCATAACTTTAAGCAGAAATTCTAAACTGGTTCGATATTTTTATCTTAATTGATTATTGATTTCTTTACATTAAGAAATGTTTTAAATAAACACATAACTACGAAATATGTAAACAATTCTTGATATTTAAATTGTTAAAATGTGTATGTTGATATACAAAAATATACCTTTGGACCATTAGTTTGTATTTGCCCTTTACCACAAGATGAAGATGGTGAAGCTGCTGCAGGTGCAACATCAAGTAAACTTAACTGTACTAAACAGCGGGTAAACTGCTCAGACTCAACCATGCGATCTATTTGACGAATAATAGAATCCAGAGTTTCTCGATGACAAGCAAGTCGATTTAACACCCAAGCCTATAAAATAATATTTTTAAGAGTGTAAAATACATACTTAATTGCTAATATTTATATATTTTTTCACAGATTATTTATAAGTACATGCATTGATATTAAAACTATAAGGAAAAAAAAAAAAAAAAAAAAAGATCATGGTGAAAAGAGTGAAGAACAAAAATAAAAAAAATAATATAGTTTTATAAAATCTTATTGAAAATCCTATATCAAAGATACTTTAGAAAATCTTATATGTTAGATGATTTAATATATAATTTTACAGGGTGAATTTTTTTTCCACTTCATTTGATAGTTAATTAAAGACAACCTTTCAACTGATAATATAAAGGAAACTTTTTTTTTTAAAAAAAGAATTAACAAGACTATTATTTCAAAAAATGACTCTCAAAACTTATTTAAATGAAAAGTACTTAATCATATGTATTTTATTCATGGAATTAAAGTAATATAGAGAAAAATAGCTTGGAAATGTATTAATATGAATATCTATTAACCAAAAATTAGAACTTCTGCAGTTTAGATAAAATGATAAAAAGTTTATCTACTTGTAATTGATATTTCTTTACTTTGGTTAATATTATAATTATGATTAGTACAACAGTCAATAATATAAAGTATTTTGGTATTCCACATATCAGTGCAGATTTTTTTAATGTTTAATAAGAAAATTAAACAGATTTTATTCATGCAACAAGATAATTATATAATTAATAGCAGTTCAATTCTTAATATAAAAGGGGATTGTTTCTATAAACCATAAAATTAGTTTTCAAAATTAATGTTTGTAAATTCAATAAAAATAGCACAATTCCCAAAATTTTTAACAATAGTTTGAATGTTTCAAAACAATCCAACTTTTTAATTGAAAGAGGGAAAAAAAAAAAAAAAAAACCTTAAAAAATTTTGATATATTTTTTAAAAATACATTACCACTTTAGAAGTTCCTAATTTGAACCAGTATTTCCATTCCTTAAATGTTAGTTTTTCATCCAAGGCTGCAGTGAGTTCTTTGGTTCTTAACATAAACATTGGTAGCTTTAAAGAAAAGTAAAAGAATAAATAAATAAAAAATAACAATTATTATTCTAATACAGATAATTGATTTTATGAAAGAAAATTATTATCATACATACTTCTACAATAAACCATTCCAAATTATTTGCTACTGAACGAGTTTTATTTATAGAATTCATATCACTGAATACTTCTCTGTAACAGATAAAATATAATTATATACAAACATTCACACATAATATTCATTGCATGCCAAAATGTTTTTAAAAAAATATTATTTCAAAGAAGCTGAAAAACTATTATACCTTTTAATTCAGTAATTAACATTGAAGTTGCACAAACAGAATCTTAACTCAATAGCACTACTTATGTCCACTGTAATAAATAACTAATTTACTGATTTAGTGGATAAATTTAGTTTGTATGTACACAACTAAATTTATCTTTCCAATGTTAATTTTTTAGATAAAAATTTATAAAGAAATTTTTAAAATATTGTTTTCAATATTGCATTATGACTTAGACACTAAATTAAAAATAAAAGATACAGAATTAGTTTCAAAAATTAAATTTTTTTTTTACCATTTCACAGAATAATAAAAAAATTTTAAGTACTGCTCTTTTGATTATTTTAAATATATTCAAGTATCATACAATAGAATAAAATTAATTTGCTATATGTTGATTATTTCCAAAAGTAATTCTTGTTAAGCTTGGTCATATCATAGCAAGAATCACATTTTGATAAAGTTCTATAAGCATCACTCGCCATGCAGTTTTTTTTTTTTTACATGTAGTTAAAACATTTTCAAATATAATACACATTAAAAATTTTCTAATTAAGTGCCTGGATAGATTTAGAAAGTTTCAATTGATACCTCTAGATTACACTAAAAGAACCAATACCAATTTCAATATTTGCATTATATTCATATTGAAGAAAAAGTTTCCTAACATTAACATACAATCTAATATAGTTTAATCCAAAATTTCCCTACATTTTATGCAACTATAAGATATATATATATATATAATTAAAACTTGCAATCTACTAGAATTATTATGTTGCACTTCTGATTATATATTATAGTTTAGCCCTCCATTTTGAAATTAAGAATATAGCAGCAGATCTTTAAATTAAAATAAAAGGCAATTTCATTACATAACAACTAATTACAACAATCCTTAAATTCAGAGTCTCCATATATGAGGATTCACTTTAATTAAGCTACCTAAAAAAGATGACAATATGGTGGTTTACCATGGTAAATAACAAGTCGCATCAAAAGTATGTTTTTTGTTACTAGTAAATTTTTAGAAAACCTCTAGTTAAAACATTCATATCTTAGTTTAAGAGCTAATACACATTTGAGAAAATGGAACAAATCCTTATTTTTAGCAACTTTTGTTTAAACATTGCTTTTAAGGAATCCATTCCAAATAAATAGAGGATTTATATTGAGAAAATTCCTATCATTAATAGGAATAATATAATTCATAGTCTTTTTAAAGAGAGTAGTGACTTATATTACTTAATTTTATTGATACCCTTACAAGTAGAATCTTGATGCAACATTTATACAGACAAACCCTAATTACACTGAATAGAATGCAAATACAAAAAAAAGTTATAACTGAACTATTCAGTTATATTATAAAAGTACAAACACAACATACTCCATCATGGAGAGTATTAAATAAAAATAAGTAATAATTTAAAATCTCATATTGTACTGAACAGAAAACATAATTAATAAAAAATAATAATTTTCAACAAAGAGGAGGAAAAAAATTTAACAATAACTTGCTTTTTCATTTTCATCATCTACATTAAAATATTATTAAAAATTGCATCATTGATGTTTTACGATCTGTAATGTTCTGTATTAAATTTTATACAATTATCAATAGATTTTGCTATTTAATTGTATTAAATGTTTTTCCAATAATCCAGTGATATTCTTGCTTGATATCCATTAAATTATTGAGAGTAATTTCAGCAGTTATAAAAAACCATAATCTAAATGGGTATATTATGTCAAATTTTTATTGCAAAAAAAAAAAAAAAAAAAAAAAAAAAACCCTTGAAAATAAAATTTATTCAAGAACACAAATAAAAAAAATAGCTTGTTATTAACATCAATGCATTTTCAATTGACTTAATAAAAAAAGTAATTCTTAAAAAGAAATTACTGCAAACTTACTTTTTGTGCATAAGATTCATAAAACTAGCCAAGACTCTTTCATGGAAACTTCTCAGTTTCATTAATTCCCTCATATGTAGAGCCTAAAGAAAATAATTTTTACAAACTAAGCACATCATATAATAAGATCTCGATGCATCAGAGAGATCAGAACAAAAAATTGTGCTACATATACTCATGTTTTAAAAAATATAGTTAGTTACTAATTAATCTGGAAATCAATCATCAATCTTTATATACATATAAAGTAACATAAAATTTAGTACATTATATATATATTTAATACACAGTTCTCCTTTCTGCCTTAATCCAGCATTTTTATACAGGTGACAAGTCATAGAAAATTATTTTGTGCCATCTGCAGTAGAATAATGAAAGCTATCAACATTTTTTTTGTAGCTTTAATTGTTTTGCATGTTTGACATTTTATTTCTATGTTCTGTACTAAATTTTATACAATAATCCATAGTTTTTGCTGTTTAAATGTCTTATTTTTTTTAGTGTTTTTTCAATAATCCAGTGATATTCTCGCCTGATATCTTCTAAATTATAGGGAGTGTACTGTAATTTCATATTTAAACTGAAAGAAAAACTATTTAAATTAATCAAGAATAATTAACAATATTATTGCCATCTATGGACTGCAAGATGAATTATTCAACTAAAAGCAGTTTTTTTTAAAAAGATGTTCTTACATCAGAATCTTATTTATTTAAAAATTGAAATATCATCAAAATGTATAATTCAAGCTTATAAGATAAAATTTAATAATTAATTAATCAAGTGTTGAAAACAATCTTAACATATTATTATATTTTATGTAGATGTAACAAATTTTTTTTAAAAGGTAAAAATTTTGTCTGAATTATACATATATATTGTTATGAATCCAAAATGACATTCCCCTACATTGGTTCTTTAAAAAAAGGAAAAGAGATATTTACAAAGATTTCATCTATCAACTAAGGAAATTTTAAACAATGACCCCTTAACCTTGGAGACAGATTTTGAGACCATTTTGGTGACTTGGCAAGAAACTTAGCAACAAATCAAAGGTTCCAAAAAGTGCTTAAATCTTGGTGAAATATCATTGGGAAAAAAGTTTCAGACTTTTACTGAATTTTTTTCTGTGACATCACACCTGGTTGTAATAGGTATATATATATACTGAGAGCTTGAGACAGAGACTGGAGAAGCAATCTTTGATGCCTTAGAAGAGAAAAGTAATACTGTGGAGATTTGTCCATTGTGCAAACTAGTAAGCTGAACATAGCTGATACAATTGAGACTGCTATTACAAGTGCTGTTTTCCTATTTGTGATGTTACTATCCATGCTTTGCTACCTGTGCATTCTCTTGTCCATAATATTTGAGGATAAAGCATCATTCTCCATGTCAGACTAATTTCACTTGCATACACCATCACAAGATGGAGATTTTTTGTAACATTGGTGTCAGAAGTGGGATTACTGAGTGAATGACAGTGACTCATCTTCAAGATAAGGCCCTGAAGGAGCAATTTAAAGCTTAACAAACATAATTAGGGTTGGACAGGAAGAAATGAAGCAGGGTTAAGAAGTGATAAACAGAATATAAGCTGGCCATGAGGAAGCATTTAAAGATCAGAAAGATTGAAACCAAGAGGAAAGTCAGACAGGAATGCTTCGTGAAGGAAATAAAGTTGGTAACAGAATCCTAGCTCAAGGAACTGAAAGCCAAAATCTTCGGAAACAACCAAGAATGGTACAACAGAGAAGTCCAAAGATAACTCTATTGAAGAGACTGAAATAGATAAAGTTGAAACTTTGAAAGTGAAAATGGATGATAAAGATCCAGCAGAAGAGAAGAAATAAAATGAGAAAACTGTTTCGAAAGAATCAAATAAGATGGAAGAAGTCAGAGTGGAGACTGAAGAGGATGAATGAGTGAATGTCAAATCCAAGATGAGAAAGGAATGATTGAAGAAGCAGAGGATCTAAGTGTTCAAAAAGATCTCAAAAATTGGCCCTTTAAAGTTGTCGATATGATGGAGTTTACTTCAATGATTCTCAGAGACAAGTCACTAAAGGTGATAAAAAGATATCTGAGCTGGATGTTTTGAGAATCTTCAATGAAAAACTTGTTGAATCGCAGCATTCTTTCAATGCTTTGAATGAATGCTGCGATGGACAAAAGCAACATCCATGATGTGATATTAGATGGAGATTCTATATGAGACCCCCCCAGGTCCAAAAGATGCTTTGTGGCTTCTTCAAACGAAAAGAACTGTGTGTGTTACTCCAGATGAAGCAGTTGCACCTGAAGCTGTTCAAGTTGCTGTGTTTACAGGAAGTCCTGGGTGTACTTTTAATTGCTCCGCTGTCACTTGGAGTTGAAACTGCTGGTGGAGTCTGACCATGGCCACAGAGAGAAATACAAAGGTTCCTTGCAAGACCTCTTGGGAGTTTACCACATGCTCAAATAGCCAGCCTATTAATGTCCAAGTGTATGATGTAAGTGGATGGAATGCTCTTCAAGTTAATGCTGCATTTGCCTTGTGATATCGTCTTTGGACGACCAAGTAATACGCCTTCGCCAAATTGCATAAGTGATTTAAAGGCATGCTCAGAAAGCCTCCTTATATTTGCCAGAGATTGAATTAAACCAGCTAGTGAATGAATGAACTGTAAGTAGCAGAGGGGTTTGTTCCGAAGCTACACCGCAACTGGAAGAAATGAAAGGATGTTACTTTTAGATTCAGAAGTTGCCTCAATGCCAAGACAAAAGTCAGTCACATTGACCCACTAGTTCCATATCGAGCAATTGATCACAGTTATAAGCGATGAGACTGCCGGAACACCAGTCTTTGACGATGGGGAGAAATGATATGAATCTGATATGACACTTCCCTGCAGGAGTTCTCTTACAAAGGAAAAGAGAAATTTACAGGAATTTCATCAGTCAGTTAAAAAAAGTTTAAGCAATAACACCTTAATCTTGATGATGGATTTGGTGACTCTTCTGGCGAGAAACTTGGTTACAAATCAAAAATTCCAGAAATTACTAGAATCTTGGTAACATATTGACAGGGAAGAAAGTTACACTGTCTGGAACAGATATAATTACACCAAGAGCCTGAGACAGAATAATCCGTCTTTCAAGAGCAAAAGTATGTTCCATAAAGCAAAGCAAAGTGCAAAAGTACATAAGTTAAAGTGCAAAGTATGGAGATTTGTTCATAGAGCAACCTAGTAAGTAGGTTAGCTGAACATTGCTGATAAAATTGTGATTGTCATTACAAGTGGTGTTTTTGTTCCTTTATCTGTGTTGTTAATCTGCACAAATGCTGTGTTCCTATTTGTGGTGTTACTGTTCAAACTCTGCTACCTGTGTGTTGTCTAGCCCAGAATACTTATAAATAAAGATTCAATTGCTGTTATCAATTGACCTAATTTCACTAGAATACACCCACATGAGTTAGAGAATTTTTTTGACAATATATAACAATTATATTGAAAATAAATTTTAAATCCATTAAAATTATCTAATTGACAGATAAAACAGAAAAAATATTCAAATTTATTTTTTTTATAAATTGAATAAAACTGAACTTATATTACAAAAAAATATTTAAGTGTCTGTAATATAACATAATAATCAACTTACAAACTTTGATATAAATTTGTATAATATACAAATATTTTTTGTTTAAAATTTTAAGAACAGAAAGATGCTATAAAAATAAACGAATTATTAACAAGCCAAACATTTTCTTTATACATTTTTTAAGGATTTTCCTAATGCTTGACCAACATTATGTTTCCATTTGTCTCCAAAGTTAGCATAATTTTTATCTTTTTTAGAGCTTGAAGCATTAATTATTTGTTCCAAGGCTGTCTTAATTTCTGTGATGAATACAAATATAACATCCAAGACATGTTCTATCTGAAAGAGTAGAAAAAAATTTAGTGTGATGCCATTAATAGAATTTCATTTCATGTTTATAACATAAAAAAGGTCTTCAATATGATAAAATCAAGAATGCGAAAAATAATCACAGTTTCTAGAAATATACTTTTTAACACATCTAATGATATCATAATGTAACAAAAGAAAGAGTACCATCTTACTTAGTTATATTTTTCGTTTACATTTTTATAATATAGAAAACAGAAACAATTTACACATAAAAAGTTTTATTTAATTTTTTGAAATATAACTGTTGATTATAAATCTAACACTCAAATTAAATTTCCCTATGCCAATTTATAATTTAAAAAGGATAATAATTAATGATGAGTTTGATATTACAAATGAACATTTTAAAATTTTATTTTGAATAGAATAAGTTTCTTTTATACGTACAGAAAGATGAAATGAAAATTAACAAAACACAGTAAAAAAAAGACATAAATGTAGAAGAAACAACACCTTCAGATGCTATTGTTATCAAATTATAATCAAAACAACAATTGACATACATCGGAGACAAAATATGATGCAATATCCATTCTTTGAACAGATGTCAAATTTCCAAGTGATATTTCAATGACTTCTAAAAATCTATGCAACTGTTTCATAAAATCAGGTAACCTGAAAATAAAATTTTGTAGCATTAAGATATTATAAATTTCGAAAAAGTGGGCCCTTTTAATTTTTTGTTGGAAAAATAAAACTGTATGAATTATAATGTCTTTAAACAAATAATTTGAATAATATTTTCATCCATATAATACTTGAGCAAATTATTTTTCCAACAGAAGCAACAAAATTAATTTCTGATAATTATATTGTATCAATAAAAAGACTTTAATGCTATTTAAGATAATAGAAAAAAAAATAAATTTCAAATAACTATATTGCATCAATAAATTTTTTTTTAATTTTACTAAAGATAATTTCAATAGTGAAGGTTTAAAAACATTAGTACCTTATGAAAACATTCTGGGGGGAAAAAATTAAAAAACAGCCCACTGGTCTTTTTTTAAAACTAATTCACAAACCAATAATTTCAAGGAAAATGTGACCTTTTGATGAAAATTCAATAATTTTCCTCAAATATATATATGATTGAACTAGATGCAAGACAGGTGGAATAAATCACAAAGGTGAAGAGTTAGGAGTAAAATTACTGAACACTTTTTCAATCTTAATTGTGCAGAAATAGAAGTAAAACTGTTGTATGTTTTTCAACCAGATTTTCTTCAATACAAAATTTAAATAAGCATGCATTAAATCCTTTAATTATATGACCATAGTGCTCTATTGTGCCAAAATAGACACTAATCTACGGTAAAAAGTAATCTACATGGAAAAAAAGGATATTTTTAAAGAATTTACATGTACCTAGATTTGAGGTATTCAATTAGCTCATGCCGTTCAGCACGACACAACTCATTTTTTCTTTTTGAAAAAATGTCACATAAAACTAGAATTTTTGCTCCAACTGAAAGACAATATGTAATTTATAATAAAATATATTTTAAAGTTTTGACATCCATTTATTATAAAAGCTCATACACATATATACATACAAGTTGCCAAACTTCAATTTTCAGTACAAAAAATCCTTCTTCCTATAAAATTTCTTAATATTTCCCATGCAATATTCAAGAATTAAAAAAAAAAAAAAAAATTCCAAATACAAAATTTTATAAAAAAACACTACAGCATATAATGGTTTTAGTAATTAAAAACTAATGTTTATTTTAAACAAATAACATTAAATTCAGAAAATTATTTCATCACATTCATCAAAATTACAATTTTTTTAATTTTCAATTTAAATGACTTATTCAGTTATTTGTAGAACTAAAATTATCACTACCATTAAAAATATTATTCTTGTATCAAATTAAGTAGTAGTCACATTAAAGTTTAAGGAAACAAATTATTTTGAAAAAGAATATAAAATTTGGTGAAATTCTTGTGGATATATGTTAACTTTTTGTGTACTTGTATATGTAATAAATATATAATACAAGGTTTGGAGATTATTCATTCGTTACTAATACATAAATATAATAAATAAATTTCATTAATTGCTAAAAAATTAGTTTTCAATACAAAATTATTTTTTATAGAAATAAATTTGATTAAATATTTTTTGGGATATGAAATATATAATCAAATTTGATGTCTATAAAAATAATTTCTAAAAATATAACTTATTTAAATAACTAAAGATGGAATTGGCTGCAAGAATATCTGCACAGTTTACAATAAGTTAATTTATATGTATAAAGCAGTGGATTTTAAAGTTTAAAAACATTTAAAAAAATATAATTACTTACCAACAGCACTTTCTTTAAGAGCCTGTATAATAATATAACGTAATATGGAAGGATCATTGGCAAAATTTACATCATCATCTGAATCACTAGAAGTTGAAGAACAAGACAGAGCATCACTTTTTCCACTGAAGAAGTCAATAATGCGATCACCACTTGAGTGTATTTCTTCTACTAATGTTAAAATTTCTATAATATAAAAACAGAATTAATACATAGTGTTGAAAGGTATTTTTAAGCATTTATAATAATTGAATAATAAGAAAAATGAAATACAGCATTTATGTATAAATACTCTATCTTGTTATATACATAACTACAGAATTAAGAGAAATACAGTATTTATATATAATATTTGGAAACAAAAAGTGCAAGATATATTATTTGTAAGTAAAATTGTATACACAAATATAATATCATTACATACAAGATTTGTTCAGGTGAATTATGCTTACTTATAATGATAATTACTTAAAAATACGCTCTATTATTTCAAAGTTATTGAAACAGAATAGATACAATAAGTATTATCTCCCCTCCAATTTAACATCTCTTTAGGGTTCTCATTTGTATTTTTCAGCTTTTCCCAACTTATTAAACATTATTTATCAAAATTATATATGCATAAATAATATTTTATTTTAATAAATAGGTCATAATATTCTACAAAATTGCTTAGTCATTAATGTTTATTCAAAACTAATATTGCAGAGCACCCTTCTTTTTTTCAAAAGAAAAAAAAAAACAATTACAAGTGCTCCTTTTTTAAAATTTTAATCCTGTAATACAGGATATTAATATATTATTTCTTTATACTTCAGCAATACGATTGATACAATACAAGAAATTTTTTTGTCACTTTCATTCCCTTTTTGAAGAAAATACCTTTTAGATGCCATTATAAACAATGTGCATACAATCATATGAACAAGAAAAACATAGCAAAAACAACTTTCTTAAATGTAAAATAACTTTAAAATATAAATCAAACTATTTTGCTTAATCAACAGATACCAACATCATCAATGTGTAACAAAATATATACATAGCATGTACAATTAAAAACCACTTATATTCAATAATAAAAAAAGCTTCCTGTATACTCACGATCTAAGAGAGCATTATTTTTAAGGTACAATTGGCATATCTCTTTGAATCCTTCAAAACCAGGTAGATCACAAGTAGAAGCCAAGCAACTTTTAGCTGTTTCATCATCAAGAGGATCTGGCAAGCATTCAGAATAAAGATAATGCAAAATAGTATATAAAACATCTTCAGGTAGATTTGCCAGAGGACACGGTAACACATCCCAATCAATGGCTGAATTACCAAGCTTTAGAATTGTTTTATGAACCTTAAACTAGAAAGAATATTTTGTTACCACTAATTTATATTAGCCAAATTTTTATTGATGAAATATTTCATCTATTTTATTATAATATGCTACTGCAGATATCACATACATTATTAACCTTTTCTCATTTTCAGAGTTATTATACCTATCAAACAAGTACAAGATATGATAAGTACAATTCTGACAAACTTCTAATTATATTTGATGCATTGTGAATAAATACTTTCATTTAATAGTTAAATTATACAGTTTTTTTACTAGCAGTGAGTATTACATTCATAACACATCAATTAATAACTCCCGAGACTAACCCAGAGATGGCGCTCGTAGTAAACCAGTAACCAGGTCTTTCTAGAGTACTAACCTTTGCTTGAAACGTGTCAAAATTTTAAGTCGATCTGACCAGAAACAGCTGAGTTATCGAGGTTGGAGTAAAGTCGTTTTGTAGTTTGTTTAAAAAATGGAAAAAACCCAGTTTCGTGTTTTGATAAAACATTGTTTTTTAATGGGTAAAAACACTGTACAAGTGAAACAATGGATTGAAAAATGTTACCCGGACTCTTGTCCATCAAAAGCAACGATTTGTCGGTGGTTTGCCGAGTTTAAACGCGGTCGTACCGACACAAATGACGCGGAACGCTCGGGTAGACCTGTGGAAGCCGTTACACCGGAAAATGTGAGTGAAGTGACAAAAATTATAATGAAAGATCATCCAGTGAAGCTCCGTGAGATTGCTGAGATGACACAGATATCATATGGAAGTGTATTTACTAAAAAAGGTTTTTTGAAGTGAAGTGAAAAAGGTTTTTTCCAAGTGGGTGCCGCGATTGCTTTCGATGGAACAAAAACAGCAACGAGTCGATGATTCAGAAAGCTGTTTATCGCTATTTACTCGCAACAAAAAAGATTTCTTGCAGAAAAAAAAAAAAAAAAGATTTGGAAAAGCGTTGGAACAATTGTATCACCCTAAAAGGTGATTAACAAAAGGTGTTATGTTGATGAATAAAAAAAAATTTTGCAAAAAAAATGTTGTTTTCAATGTTAGACTGGGGAGTTATTGATTGATGTGTTAAACTTTGACAACAATTTGTTTTTCTTTCATTTCACAAGAATATACTTTAATTAAACATTAACATATAATAAGCTTATTACTGAATATAAAAATTTGTATATAGAGATTTTGAATTACTTCTTTTCCATTGTTTGCACAGATGGTAAGATCCGAGAAGTAACCTTCTACTAAGGCACACAAAAATGAATATGGAGTTGATTGAAACTGTTTAGAGTTCACATTTAAAACCTGAAATAAAGACCTTTTGAAATGCCAAAACTAATATGATTGATTCTTTCGTACAATAATAATGAATATAATGTCATTAGAATTTTTTAAGAAATATATTAAATTACTAAACTTATTTTAAGTAATTATTTTCACTTATTCAACAAATAAAATCTACATCAATAAACAATAAATTATAATTCTACAAAATTATTTTAGTAACACTACAACATTGTTCAGTTGCTTTTGAAAGTAAAAAATAATTTGGCCCATTTTATACCTAATTTCATTTTAACTCATGTTAAACTATTTATGGATTAAAGAAACTTTAAAATTCCTAAATCATTTTTAAATATGACAATGTGGAATCCAAATAATTACATTCAATATTTATCTTATTACAGTATTGTTGATTTTTTTTTTTTTTTTTTGCTAATTTTCATACATTTTGTTTGAAACCTTTAAACAAACAAAAACACACATACACAGATATTAGTCTATCAGTATATATAATACACTGATGGACAATACCTAAGGACAGATTGCAAAATAAAATGTAGCAGTTATGTGGGGGTGGATGCCTAGCATGGTAAAGTATTGTAGCCACTTGACTAATATGACAATAGAACAATTATTTAATGTTTTGAAAAATACTGTGGATTATGAAGCACTTAGAATAAAATATTTTCATTTGTTGCTATGTACAGAGCAATGGCCGGCAAGCAGGCCAGGATCTAGCAATTTTGCCGATGTAGGCAAACTTAAAAAATCTGCTTTATTTCCAATAAAAAAAAATAAACAAAAATAACTACATAACCAGAATAATTACAAATCACTGAATTAAGATAATAAAACTAATATGGATTATGGAAAACTGTTTCATCGAGAAACAAAATTTGCATTCTTTACAAGCTAATTTACAACGAAAAAACTTATAAACTGAAACTAATACCTACTACTTTCCAAACTCATTTAAATATACCTATAAAACAATAAACAAAACTAGTTTAACAACATACTAAAACTAATTCAACAAATCTAAACATAAATTAATCTTTTTTGAAGTTTCTTTGCCGCAAAAATCACAAATAACTTCTTTCAAATCTAATTTAATACTCAATTTATATTTAGTGGTTAACATTGCAAACCCTTTAAGGTAATTTTGCATACATGATTTTTAAATAATTTTTTACTTGAGCAAAAGTTATGGGCAGTATTAGTAAAATTCTCAAAGCAATGCTCAAATTTAATCCAATTTTAAGGGAAGTACACAATTTAAGAATGTTAACAAAACTTAATTCATTTGTTAAAAGTGAAGAAACAAGGCTTAGTTTGTCAACCAGTTTTAAAGTATTAAAATTGGAGAAATATCCATTTGTCATGATGTTTGTGAGCTCTTTACAATGTGCCAGTGATTCATTTTTACACATTTTTTAAAGTTTGTGAACATAATTCAAAAAACTTCAAAAGAGACATTATGACTATTCAATAGGCTGAATCTCAGCTATAATGTATTGATCACTTAACCTGAGTAAAGAAGAAAATTCCTTTTTATATTTTAGTTTTGGATCTTGTATTGGTTAGTCTAAACTTTCATACAAAATTTTTCATTTTGTAGTCCAATGATGATGTGGTGTAGGCATTTCAAAGTTTTTTCAACACCTTTTTAATTGGCTAAATTTTCAGCTTCCAAGATATAGTGGTTAAAGGATTCACTAAATCTTAATTAATTTTTAAAAAATTAAAGAGCTATTCAATAAATATAAGTGGCTTGGAGTAAATCAAAATCTTTGGATTGAAATAGCTTACTTATAGGATTGACATGATTCAGAATTCTATACCAAATGACAATTAAATATAAAAACTTAAATCATAGGATATAAAGGTGCTTTTCTAACAAAAAGAAATTGAAAAAATTGTTTTGCTGTAACAAACACTTAGAAGAAAATGTAGGCATATGGCCGGAGATAGTTGATAGAAAAACGGTGTCCTTGTTATCAATTGGAGTAATCAAAACATTAAGTTTAAAGAAAATCAGTGTGCAAGTAAGCAACATTAATTAATGATGTAATTTAATTTCAAATAAAGAATCAAATAATAGTTAAGTGTGATCTATTCAAGGAAAAAAAAAAAAGGAATATAGTCAATTATGTAGGAAGTTAAATTCCAAGGACTGGTGAGTTATGAGAAGAAATTGGTATTACTTAAGTTAATTATTGAATCTACAGATTGCTTGGCATTTAATATAACTGAATTGGATCGCACAATATCAACTAAAATTAGAAATTAAGAAAATTGAATAAAGTTTATCAGTATGTTTACACCCATAAAAGACAAGTTTAAAGGAAAAGAATGCAATTAAGGATATCATTAAGGAGTGGGGGGAAAATGTATAGCTTCTAAAACAAGATCATATAAGTCCCATTTACAAAACAACAAGTGTAGCTTGTTTCTTTCCGACTCAAAAAGTGTAAAATAAATAAAGACTCCAAAGCATGGAAGCAAATATCATTAAATATAGCCAAGCAAAATCCTGATTAAACCAGCTTTCTAACAAAATAAACCACATTCAATTAGGTTCATCTGTATGGGATCTATGAAGCCATACACAAAAGACAGATGCTTCAAATTTATAAAAATATTAATAAAATCATAATATAACTAACATATGCCTCATTTAAAGTAAGGCAAAATAAGAGCTAGTAATAAAAATGATATAAAGAATGATTCCTTTTGCTTGCAAGGGTTAGGACTAAAAGTGAAAAAACATGATTTTTAGATAAGTTTGAAGAAGGAAAGTCTATTGTCCACCCCTTCTAAAAACAAGACAAACTGGTCAAGTGATTCACATTAATGAGTTCTAACAAGTTTCATAGTGGTCAGAAAGCTGTTAACCCTTTCAGGGACACCGTTTGCACAGTGCAAACCCATTTTCCAGCATTTGCAGCGTGAAAATTTTGCCTGTTCGTGTTTGCACTGTGCGAACGACCCCCCTCTCTGAACCAGAGACTACTTATTTTTCTTAATTGCATTTTTTTATCTGCATGATCAATATACATTCTTTGCCTCTAAATCTTTTTAAAAAAATATAATAATATCATTGCACTCTTCAAAGGATAAAAAGGGGAAGGAATTACATAGTCGATTTCTCAAACAACTCGGCACTGTAACAGACTGTTCCTTTCAGATGCAAAATCATCAGCCCATCCTCAAAAGATTAATAAAGGGGAAAATTGCCAAACTCTCAAATAACAGAAATATTTTGTAAAAGAACTTACAAAACTTATTATCAATGAAAAATTAATAAAAGATGAATGCTGTAATTGTTCTCTAATAATTTGAACAAGTTCAAATTATAAAAATGACCAAGTTATCCAATATTTATAAATCAAGTTATTTTTCTTATCAAATGTGTCAGAAATTTTATCAATACATGTACTGCCATAATTACTTTATTATTCCTTACTAACAGGCAACATTTAAGAATCCAGGAGTTTATTACAAATATTATTAGTTTTTAAGAATAATAAAATCTAAGAATAGACAGAATTAAATTTACATGAATAATTTACTTTTGTAGTCTCATTTTACAAAAATCTGAATAATTTCAATTAACTATCCAATAACAGGGATAAAAAAAGAACTGATAATCATGTATATTTAAATAATAAAATGCCCCCCCCTTCTATATATATATCAGACAAAAAATTATGAAAATATTGATATCTAAATAAACATGACAACGAATTTTGAACGAGTTTTTGTAGTCAATTTTCTTGCTTTCTATGATGTGACTCTGTTCCAACAAAATAGTACATTTTAAGGCAAACTGTAAAATGCACAAAATTTAAAAATTGAAAATAACTCATTGATTTTCTGAAAAGTTAAATAATTTCAATACTTATAAAAATGCTTAGTTAAGTACCAAAACGACACAGCACATGAGAAGAATTTTGAGCTGTAATAATGAATAACTGTAATATTAATATAAGGAAAACTGTATTACTATGTCAAATATAAGTAGTAATTTAGAGCAGTTGCTTACCCTCTCACACTGCAATATACACCAACCTTCATATGTTAATTGAATGGTATCATCTTTCGGTCGATCAACCTAATGAGGAATTTTAAAAAATAAGCTCAAATTCAAAGAAAATTATTAAGATTATTCCAAAAATTGAGGAATTATTACAGTAATATAAAATAGAGTAATATATAATAAAATAACCAATGCATTTATTTATATTTTACATTAAAAAAATTATGTTTTGATACTGTTTTCTAAAAAAAAAATCTTCCATTCACAAATATATATATATAAAAAAAAAAAAATCAAAATTAACAGTTTTTGAATTTATACTCACTTGAAATTCAATAACATGACCAACAAATGTTCCAAAAAATCTTAAGTAATGTGGATTACTTGAGTACAGCTACATAAAAATATACAGGAATTAATAGAAAGAAGAAAAAAAAAAGGAAATTTTATACTTCAATATTAGTTATGAAACTATTAAAACCTATAATTTACTAGATTGAAAAAATTTTGTGTCAAAAAACTTTCCAAAGCAAAATTTTTTAAAATTTTATTAAAAGGATATAATTCACATAATATAAGTATCAATCTTAAAAGGATAATTATTGAAAATTTATAATTAATGGATAATGTTAACATTATGTTTTAAATAGGAAAACAGGATTGATCAAAATAGTTTCAGAAATACTTATGCACAAAATACTGATAAATAAAATTACACAATTATATTTACATTATTTTTTAATGAAATAATTTACTTACTTCATATGTCTCACAATTAAAAAAAGGCATAGGTTCCGTATCCTCAGGTACATTCCATGTCACATCTCCACTTTCATCCAATGTAAATTCTGTCCTGTGAATCAAAATTAATATGAAAAAAAAAGTAAAATAATAAAATCTTCCAATTTCCAAAATTACAAAATTAAATTTATACAACAGTTCACATTTTATAGAATTAAATTATATAACTCATCATTATTTTTTTACAACTTATTTTACAGATCAGTTAGTACACATACTTTTTAAAAGATAGGTGATATAAACTAAAATAAATAAATATCTGCTTCCAAAAGAAATGTTTGTTTTCTTTTTTGGTTGCATAGTAAATACTGAATATTTTTTTAAACCATTATTCAAACGCAAAAATTAAAATCATAACAATTGATATAAATAAAAATCCCCCAATTTCTTAAAACATATTTAAAAAATATTTAATATACATAATCATCATGAATTTTGTGTATAATCTGTCTTTTTTTTTTTTTAAACTCTAAACATATCACATTATTTAGAGTCAAAAGAAATTTCAAATTAATAAAATAAAAATAACATAACATGTTGCAATTGAACCACAAAATGTAATTAAATTAATTTTCAACAGAAAATAAACTTTACAAAAAAAAAAAAAAAAAAAGATTAAGATAATAACATATCATATTTATATATTATTAATAATCAAAAAACAAAATTCAACAGCTTACCCTTCAATTCCAGCAGATTCAGAGCTTTGAGGCAATGCCAGGCATTTTACAATCTAAAAAGAAAAAGTAAAATTTTGCATTACTTAACATATTACATCAGATTTTTTATTTTGACCACAAATTAACTCAAATACTCAATACTTTCCTGGGTACATATATAAAACCCAATTGTCCATGAAAGTTGGTGCAATTCCAGCCAATCTTATACCAATAATTTCCAAATCAGTTTCATCAATATAATCACTGTTTATCAGCACTTTTCTGATTTAGTGAAAATGAGCAAAGGAAATTTGCGCATATACCCTTCCCTCTCGGTTTCCATATTAAACACTTAATAATTTAATAAAAGGTTATATTACTAGAATTTTTATGGCTTATTGGATTTTATAAATTTTCATAAGAGTAAAACCAATTCACAAGTCTTTTGATAAATATTTAATACGTAATATAAATTTTTTACTTAATGATATTCAAATTGATTGCGTAAATTTACTACAGGACAGTGGCATACTCAGAAATTAATTGGGGGGGAGGGGTATATATCGCCATCCCCGTGAAAGCATTTCTTTAGTTTAAGATTACCACTTTGCAAAAACTGTAGAATATACAACATCAATTTTATATCTCTTAAATAAAAATATACAAGGATTATAAAATTCTTATAAAATTACAAAAATAAAGATAAATTAAGAAAAATAATTTAAAAAAGATACCATGAGATCAACAATTCCTATTAAACAAAAACATTGAAATCCAACAAGATCCAAAAGCTGATAAAAATACTTGATGAGTAAAAACAGTCATAATTTTTAAGAAAATGGTTTAAAAGATTTTAGTATAATGAAATGAAAAATTCTATGCATATTAGTTTCTACAAAGTTATATTTATTCTCTAGGCACTTCTCTATTTCACTGGCGCAAATCTCGTCAAGCAGACTTTATTGGTGACAACACACAGTATAAATATATTCCATTTGACATCAGTTGTATCATTTTTAGTGACTTTATCATTTGCACTAGAGATATGGAAAAGTAGCAATTTCTGAGGTATTATTCCATTATAGTGGCGCAAGCGATAAAGTCGCCAAAAATGATACACCAGGTGCCAAACGAAATATGTGTTTACTGTGTGTTGTCACCAATAAAATCTCTAGGCGAGATTTGTAACAGTATTATGGAAAAGTACCTTCTCAGTTTTTGTTAAATATTTAAGATTTCTTCACTTACCGATACATTTATATATATGTATAACAGAGTCTATTTAAACACATTTCAGAGATACAGTTTCTTAGGCAGTTTTGAAATATTTCTTAGTTGAAATTGATCTTTCAGCAATGCATGTTGTAACAGGCAAAGATGATTTATACTTTTTTAAAGTTTATGGATATTTTGGGAAAATATTCATACAATAGAGCAACATAGATATTTTTCTGTAGTGCAATTAATTTCTTTTTCCCTAGCTGATATTCTACAGCCAAAATACTAATACTACAACTTGATAAATCTGAAGAATATGTTTCTTTCAGCATTTATTATTTATTTTTATCTGCAGAATTGAAGTCATTCTCCCCTTGATTATAATGTTGAATGAACTCATAAATACTTTGTATTTTGTGGGGGGGGAAAAGGTGTACACCAAGATGGGACAGTTCCAAAAACCTGTTTTAGGTACACTGTCTGGAAGTAAAAAAAAAATGACTTTTATATTCCTTTCCCAGGAAACTGTTAGGAGAGGACACCTTCTACAAGGATGGACCTTCCTCTCTTCATCTTTAAAAACTGGTCCAGAGAAACATATTGGAGACAGCAAAGATGTTTCTATTCTTTTCTCAAGAATTGGTTTGTATGGAAATATTTTTAATTTAAAAAAAAGTTCATTTTCTTAAAAGTTTAGATTATCTGTAATAGTACAAAAAATTTATCCTAAAATATTTCAATGTCCAGAAAAAATCTTGGAGGGTGCATAAATCTTTTTGCATCTCCCAACCCCTTGAGTATGCCACTACTATGGTATTCCTAAATTATAATAAGCCATTAAAGAAGAGAAAACACCCAGAGTTGTTAAATAATAAAAATATGATATTTATTCAAATTAAAGTAATTCCACTAATTTTTTTTTCAGGAAACAAAATTTCCTTCTTCAACATTTTTATTATTATTAAAATTTCAAATTCTACCAGAAATAAATACTATAATTTAATTTTAAAAAATTGCACATGATCTATTTAAATATTCACTGAGCCAAACTAGTCTAAAAAGTTTAATGTTTAAAATAAGGTTAAAATATAAGAATAAAACCTAAAGAACATATACGTAAAATTAAAAAGTTTACATATAGAAAAACTGAAAAATTCGTAAAACAAGACATTTCTTTATACTGGAGATCTCAGAAGATTTATCACACAACTAAAAATTATTTTTCATAAGTAATTTTGAATAAAGAATTACATTATTAAAAATTATTTGTAACTAGATAATAATAATCATTATAATGTCTATATAAAACATAAAAATAAATAAAAATAACAGGAAATATAAATAACATAGAGTACAATGTTAGAATAATGAGAAACAATTATTCATAAGAATAATTAAGAAACAATTTTTAATAACATTTATGAATTTCTGAAGTATTTCAACATATTGTAACACAATACCCTCTTCCTTTAAGCATTAAAATTGGTTTTCAAAATCAAAAATAACATTTTGATAAGTTATCTACCATCTTCACATAATATTTATGAATAGATTAATTTCTTTGCTAAAATCAGATGAAAAATAAATATTTTTAATACATTTTATACATATTTTGACAGACATTGAGAAAGTAATAATAAAAAGTGAGAAAAACCCAATATTTTAAAAAAACTTTCACAAAATGAAAGGAGTAATTCTAAATGATTTTTCATGATTAAAATAAAATTTTCAATCAAAGTAAACTTATAGACAAAATATTTAAATTTACACAAATATTTTCAATCTAGTATTAAATACAGTTGTTTCAATTCAAATTTTGATTGCATGAACTACAATACATATTTTTTTCATTCACTCTTATAGGCAATAATAGATGGCTAATTTGTTAGCAGTGTTAAAATTTGAATCTTATTTCTTATTCTGCTGAATTTATGCAGTAAAACAAATTGCTCTTTACATCTTTTAACTCCTACTTTAAGCCACTTTCCTGCAAGTGATTTCATAGTGAAATTATCAAATATTTCAAAACAATTCATTTCAGATGAGAAGAAATTTGTTTTACTGTTGAAAATTCTGCCATGATATGATTACATATGCATTGAATGTTATAAAATAAAGAACAACAAAATGATGTGAAATTTCTAAAAGCAAATTGAAAAAATGTAATTTAATAAAATATGAATATTATAAAAAAATTTTAAAATGTAATCACACAAAAGTTGGAAGAGCAATAAATCAAATTTTCTCATAATCGAATTTATTTTTCATCAGTTGCAGAAATATTTGACAACAAATGTAAATATAAAAATTATTTCTTGAACTTTGCAATTACAGCGGAATTAACACGGGGGTTTATAATACAAAACTGGAAAATAAAATAAAACAGCAAGCGAAGCATTGAGATGATATTTTAGTTCGATCAATAAGTAAATATTCACTTAAAATAACTATAATATGAAAATCTTCACTATCGAAAATTACGTCACAACGTAAACATTAGAAGTCAAAAAATTGTAGTATCCTTATTTATAAAGCGTTATTTACCCTCCATGTTCCACAGTAATCATCTAATTCTTCCATTTTATCACAACAATTATCAGATATCACTTAATCAATGAAAACTGCATATATTTTTAAAACTAGACTAGTAAATTAATTATTGGCACTCTGTGTAATTTGTATGAATACGAACCGATTCCGAAACAACTTGCATATCGATATTGATGAATCATTATATTTTTTCTCGAAAAAAAAAAAAAAAAAAAAAAACTTTAAAGATGATTTTTTTAAATGATAGAAAGAAAATACATAATTAAATATTTGAATAACAATGAAATCTAAAATGCATTAAAATATGCTTTAGGACTGAATTTATTAAATGATCCTCAGATAGAAGTAGAGATTTACTTTAAAAAGACCATATTTAAATTCTTTTAGAGTAAAAATTGAAATTGAAATTATTAAATAGCATTTTAAATCAAATATCTTAGAAATGTAGACATAAATATCAAAATCTTGTGCTTTTAAATTCATTGATCTATCAACATATTTTCTTCTGAAAAGTTGGTGACAACAACTATCTCCATGGAAAATCACATAACGTAAGAATATAAACAAATTGTCTCAGCTGCTCATAGTATCTTGAGTATTTCCCATACATTTATTTATAAAATAAATAATGGCAGAATTAAGTGAAGAAATATTATTATATTTGAATGGAATCAGTGAAGAACCAATAGATTCGTTATGTCTTGCAGAATTATTTAATACTGATCATCAAAAAATTGTAGGAGCTATTAAAAGTTTGCAAGCAGCCGGAAATGTAAGCTGTTTTTTATGATATATATTTCATTGGTTTAGACTGGTATTTGAGGTATTTTTCCCGTTGGTTTTTCAAAAATAGTTTTAATTGTTTTTCATAAATGTTGGATGAAAGTTGATTTCTTCACCCTGCTATGATAATACGTATTAGTAATAATTTCAAATTATTTTGTAAATAAATATTGAAATGTAAAAGAAAATGGGAAGTTAAAAATATGCATTAAAGGATTTCTTTGATGTTTAAATTTATCGTTCAAAAAATCGAACGAAGAAATTCATTTCTCCCCTCCTTCTCTTTGTGTTAAAATTACTCCCATATGACTTTAAAACAGCTAAACCTTCAAACACTAGATGTATACATCTGTATACCATAGTTATATCTTACAGTATAGTGTCCGATAAAAAATTTGATTGAGAAATAAGATCTGCTTTGTTACATTATTAAATGTTGTAAACATTTGTAGTAAATGTATGCAGTCTATGTTAACTTAAATAAATGTATTAAACATGCTTTTATTATAAAAATTGGGAAAAATCTATAACTTGTATAATTTATTAAATTAAATTGCATGAATTATTAAGTATATTTTAATTTGTATCTGTGTTTGTTTATACAATACCATATTAATGAGACATTTTGATTTGAAACATGTAAGTTAACCAGAATTTGTTATTGATTAAAAATAAGAGTGTTAGCATTTAAAAAAATAAGGCTGGTCGTATAATGAAAAGCACTTTTTTCTTTGGTTCATGGTATAAAATGTGAGGTAGTGCTTCTTTCTCTTGTGAAGTTAGTACAAACAGTTTTAACAGACCTCTGAGAGATAATCAGATTATTAATAACCAGGCTGACAAGGTACTATCTTGAGTATGAAAGTATGGTCAGTAAAATCTGCATAGCATGTGTATTATGTTAATATTTGTTACATGTAAACAACACATGTTTATGTTTTAAATTTAATTATTGTGATTTTTTTATTTATTAATTATTTTAATTTATTAATAAAATAATTAGATTTTCATGAATGCAATTGTAAAAAATTTGTTAATTATTTATATTTAATTTGAAGTAATATTTCTATGTTTTGTGACTTTCTTTGTGGTCAGTCTTTAAGTATTGAGTGCAGTTTTTAGATTTAGAAAGCATGTAAAATAAGGTGCCCTGCAAAATGTTCTTAGGAAGAATATTAGCTTATATATTACTATTATTTTAATCTGTTGAATATTCTGATAGTAAATGAATACAATAGAGTAATTACTGTTAAATTGTTAAGAAGTAACAAAGGATTGAAATCCAATGAATCGAATATTTTGACAACTATTTCTATCCTTTAATAGTACTAATAAATAGATCTAGAAATTTTTTTTAAACTTAGATCTGAATTGAAAAACTGAATTTTTTTTCGTGGGAATATTAATTTTTAAATTTCTTGCATTAATATAAATATCATGAATTTTTTTAAAAAATTATTTCTCAATGCTTGTTTCACATGAAAAAGTTTTCATCATATTTTTACATGTACATGTAGTAGCATGTTTTAAATATCTCAAGACTGTAACTGTCTTCTTGTAGTTGCCTTATGATTTAGTAAACAAATGAATTTTTTAAATTTTTTTGAAAACCAATTGTCAATTTAAGAATTTTTTTTTATTTCTTTTTCTTTTATCTATGGAAAAATTAATGCAAGCATTTGAATATACTAATGGTCATATATGTAAACTCCTGCAAGCTTTCTTTATATCTGTAAATGTATTTCTTATTTTGAAAACAGCTTATTAATGCAGAACAACAAGATAAAAAGTACTGGAAATTGACAAATGAAGGAGAAAAAGTTGCTGCAAATGGAAGTTATGAAGCACTTGTATTTTATGCAATTCCTCCTGAAGGAATATTGCAACAGCAATTAATGGTAAAATTATTTTATTCTCTTGTATTTCAGTCTTTATTTAAGAAAAGAAAAAAAAAAAAAAAAAAAAAACTTGTGTATTAGTTACTCAAATAATATTCAGTCCATAATGAACTTTTTCGTTCTTTTTTACTTCTTTGTTATTTCTCCAAAATTCTTGAAACTACTTATACTTATTTGAAAAAGTGATAATAAACCAAATAAAGAAAATCATCCATTATAACTTTATAAATTCTTATCGCACTAAGGCAAAACTGATTTCATTGTTAATAGTTCAAAGAGAATTGAATGATATCATTGGATGATTTAATTAGCCTAGTTAAATCATCTAAGAATATTTCATTGTTTAGACTATTTTTTCCTTCTCCTAGCTTATTTCTTATCAATAAATCAGCGTAAACTTCAAATTTCATATAACTTATTTTTAAAGTTTCTTCATGCCATGGTAGCTTAATGGTCATGATCACAGCCAGTATTGTTTCCTTCATGTTGTGGGTTTAAGCCTCACCCATCATGCAGAGAGGCTGATGCACATTAAACCAGTTGAGACTTCAGGTTCTCCAAGTGGTGTAGAAGTTTGGAGAGGGTGGTGCCAGCATTATTACTACTTTAAGTAATTAAAGTTCACTTAATTAACTACAATGGGCTATTCAAGCAAACAAACAATATTTATTAATTCCAAACAATATTGAACATTCACCTATATGTGAATCAATGACCCCAGCTAGTGGAATACTAAAAGCAAACATCTATCCCACATTCCAAGCAAGAAGTATGCCACCTTGTGGCCTTACAATAGACCTCTCTAGTTTAATGCAAAAGAAGACAGCAGACTTAACAAGAGTAGATGTCGTCTTCATCACTTGACCAAAATGCAAGATTATTAGGTCCACTGCCAATAATTCTCCTGTTGCTTCTAAGTGTATTTTAAAAAAGCAATCAATCAATCAATACAAATTTCTTAGTTATATGAATTAAAAAAAAATATCCTCTTCCTTAAAGTTAAATGAATGTCTCAAATTTTTGAAAATAAAAATGTTTTATTTAAATACTTACAGTTATTTATTTCAAAATGTTATTTTTTCTCTCCCTCCTCTAAAAGTATAAAGAAATTTTTAAAAAAGTCATTTTATTTTAAAAGTATGAATTATTAAATAATTGTAAAAAATTAGCTTATGTTATATTAAAGCTTTTTTTATTGTTTCTTTCAATGAGAAACAAAACTTTTAAATCCAAAATTGTCCTTCCCCAGATAAAAGCAATTTATTATTTAAAAGTATGATTTATTAATTAATTATAAAAATTGATTTTATAGTGTAATTTTTTTTCAATATTTGGATTTCTCTTTTCGGAAAATCCTTAAATGCAAAATTTGATTGCAGTTATCTCCAGTAGTTCAAGAAAATATGCAAGGTCTAACGTATTTTATCAAATTGGTGGTGTTTAGGAGCAATATGCTACATTATAGCATTTAGTTATCATTCCACTTATTTTGTTGTGAGAGAAAAGGGAAAAATCTTGTGTACTATTTGTTGTATTTTTAAACAAACGTTCATTTAAAATATAATTTTATTGCTTAAAATATAGTAAGAAAATGAAAGTATATTTAAATAACAATTATTTAAAAAAAAATTTAAAAGATAATAAATATTAAAGAACTGTTAACAATTTTTCTGAATAATTGTTTATATGAATTAATTTAGTATATGTCCCCATAATGGTTTTACCTGAATATCCCAAAAATTAATGATCAGATTCAATTGAAATTTAAAAAAATAGGCTATTTGAACCATTTTCTATGTAATTCTTCAATAACAGATGGTAAATCAGATTCTGTAGTAAGAAAATACTTTTAAAAACTTTTTGTAGTTATTTAACTCTTTAACATCATAAATAAGTTCTCTTTGAGATTTTTACTGTGATAGTAATTTCGGTACTTTTCCATTTTGCTGGTGCAAGCGATAAAATTGCCAAAAATGATACAACCGACACCAAACAGAATATGTGTATACTGTGTGCTGTCACCAATAAATCCTGCTTGGGGAGATTTTTGCCAGTTAAATGGAAAAGTACTGTAATTTCTTTTAGCAGCAAGGAAAATTACGAAGTATAATTTTTAATAACTGTACTTTTTGAAGAGAAAGGTAGGAGTTTCCAGCATTGCTTGGGATTATATGTAAAACTTTATATCTACTAATTAATTTGGTTGCAACAGTGAGTATTTAAATGTCATGTATAACTGTTGAGATGATTCTACATTCTGATGTTAGAAAATTAGTGTTAATGTATGTTATGTTATCTGACATATTGTAACATTTAAGTTATATGAGGTTCTATTAAATTTTGTATTGTCTCTAGTTTAATAGTTTTAAGTGAGAAGTTGTAAAAATATTACAGTATTCAAATATCATTTTATAAATATGTTATACTTCCGATATCATGAAAAATTTGACAAGTTCTGTCAGGTACTATTTATATAAAGTGGTAAAAATAATGATAAACTTTGCATGAGCAATTTAGAAAATTAATGAAGAGATCCGTTAATATGTCAGAAATATTATTATTGTATTTCCTTTTCTCCCATTTTTAAAATAGTTAGTATATAAAGTAATTTATTAGATTAATTTAATAATCATTTTAAATTGCAGCAAATAAGGAACAAATAGTTGTGATTTTTTTATAAATGCTATCAGAGACGTTAATTTTAAAACCCATTTGTTGCATTTCAATTTGTTCAATTTTTAGTTGCATCTCTGTATTTGTTATAATTTACTCTGACTGATGGAGAGGAACTTATTACATATCAGCGTTTATGTTAGATGAAGTTATTAGATTTACAATAAAAAGTTGGAAGGATATCAATAAGGGGAAAAACTGTTCTCTATAATCTGTAGAATGAAATAGTAAACATTTCACTTTTGTGTAAACCATTATTATAGTTTGATTCCATACATCTAGTTGCATGTGATGCTTCAAAACATGTCTAAAAATTCCTCAAATGGTTCTTTTATGGTTTCTTATATGATTTGCTTTTTTCTTTAAGTTAAATAAAATATGTCTTTCCATCATTACTATTATTTTTATTCTAGTTTTTGATTTGGACAGTTTTTTAGATAATATTTGTCTGCTATGGATTATAACTCTAAATGCTGTGGTATTGTTGGTATAGGAAATGATTGCAAAACATGTCATATTTATCTTGGAAGTTATATCTTTGATATGTATCTTGAAACTTTAATCACTGAAGTCTTTTTCTTAGTTATTATCTTTTTATCACATCACATGTAATATTGTAGCATAATCTCCCCCCCTCAGATGTTTATTAAATGAAAATGTGATTATTGTTTGGAATAAATTGAGCTTTTTGTAATAAATTATTTTGAATTAGTCTACATTAGTATTACATTTATCTGGAATATTGAATGTATTGTGCAAATTTTGATTGTAAGAAAATAATTAGGAAGTAAAATTTTTATAAAAAAAACTTTATGTATCAATTTTTTGAGATTTCAAATTCCTTTATTAATTATTTTGTAGGCTAAATTTTTTGTCAAGTAATGCAATATAAAGAGTTTTTAATAGATATTAAAACTCTTATAAAAGTATGAACTGTGCAAGTATTTATTATATCACTTAATTCTTATAGCTTCTAACATTACCAAAATAAAATGAATTAAAGGTAATAACAAAGCAACTATTTTTGTTGAAAAAAAGGATGCTGTAAAGGAATTTAGTTGTTTAAATAAGTTCATCAGTAGTTTTTTTTATTATTTTAGAAATCTGTTCCACAATCTAATGTTGGTTTTAGCAAAGCAATGTCTGCTGGTTGGATTTATGTAGAAAAGAAAAATGGTGCAACTATAGCTTTTCGAAAGGTATTTTATCTATGTAATTAGTTACTTTATAAAAAATGAATTATATTAGTTTTTTCTTTTGTTTTTAATATTCATTAATAATTAATTAATTTGTTTTTCAGGTGCTTTTTTATGTGTATGACAACATTTTTATGTCATTAAAATTAAAAGTTTCAAAACATTTTAAAGCCATTTTTGATGCATAATAGTGATGCAAATAATAGAAATCTGATACCTGTAGGTTTCATCTGCTATTTATATATTTTTTTTATTTCAAAGTTATTGAAATTTTTTGTTTTATATACATTCTTTTATTTATAAACTCAAGTATTTTTCATGCCATTTTTTCCATCATACTTAATTGAATACAATATAAGCTATTTTTTGTTTTCATTTAAAATCCTAAAAATTGTTTTATTGTTTACTGATTATTTACAGATTATTTTCACACAAGGAAATCAAAGCAAAATTTTCAACTTGTGTTCTAAAAAATCTTCAAAGTAAAAATGTTCTTATGTTATAGGTATAGCTATAAAATAGCCAATAAATCTACAGGACATTGTTTCAAAAGATGACAAATGAAAATATTGCAAGGCAAAATATTAAAATTTATTGTATTTAGCATTAAAACTGAACTATTTTATATAAAAACGTACTGTTAAAAAATAAGTGTTAAAAAATAAGCTTAAGCTATTTTTTTTATTTATTTCTTATAAGCTTTTTTTTTTATTTATTTCTTCCTATTAAATTCCTAAAAATTCTTTCATTGTTTACTAGTTATTTACAGACAAGGAATTCAAAGCAAAATTTACAACTTGTTCTAAAAAAATTTTTGATATTGAAAATTTCTTATGTTATAGCTTTTATAAAATAGCAAACAAATCTACATGGCATTAATGGCAAATGAAGATAATATAAGCCAAAATGTTTAAAATTATTGTATTAAAAATAATGGAGTAATATATTTCTTAGAGATATTGTATTTAGCATTAAAACTTAACTATTTTATATAAATAATATACACTATATTGTGTTAAGAAAAAACTGAGTTGGAAGAATAATAAACTATTCTTAATTCCATACATTCGAAAGCTTCTGTATTTCTCACAAAAATGATGATTATCTAAGATAGTAACTCAACTTCATTTTTTTGGGGAAAAACTTATAAAATTTTTGATTAACATAGTTATGATTTACAAATTGTATCAGTTTAATACTGAAGAAGTAAATATTCATCACAAGTATACAAAGAAAGTTCTACAAAAAAAAAAAAAGATATTTTTATATTAAAATAAAATTTATGGAAAATAATTGTATTGATAGTTTTCCACATAAAGAAAAGAAAATTTACAATAGAAATTACTTTCTTTTTAAACTAGATACTATTATTTTTAAAATTGTAAACTCTAGACTAATTTAAATTATCAGAAAAATAACATTGTTATTTTGTTTAGCTTGATGGAAAATATAATAGTTTTTGATCACAATTATTATACAAAAAATTTAAATTAAAATATAGGAAAGTCATATGACTCAGGTGTATTTAATTTTTTTTTATCCAATAAATATTGGTACTATAATATAGTGTCACACATATATCAGTTATTATACATTTTCCATTAATTGGAATTATTATGTTACTAAGCATTCATATAGTTGCTTGTTTCTACTTTGTGATATCTTAAAATTTAACTTATTTTTAGATTGACAATATAATAGATGAAGTTCAAAATAATTTGCTGAAGTTACAGAATTCGAGAGAAAATGAAGTGCCTGAAAAAGTTAAGCTTGAATTAAAAAAAAGAAAACTCTTACAAGAAGTGTAGGATTTATTATTTTTTATAAATTTTTTTATAATATATGTCATTCATTAATTTAAAAAAGTTACTTTTGTATAAACTTTAAAAAATACCTTTATTTTTTTTGTTAGTATTTTAATTACAAACAGAATGTTTTATTTACGTTAAAATGTATGCTTTACTAAATTCAAAATAATGTTGAATTTTTAAACTCTTTGATATATATTCAAACATAAATAATTTAGTCTTTTTATAAATTTATATAAGTACTTAAAAACCTCAAATTCTTTTCATTTGTAACATAAGTAATTCAAATCGAATTTTAAAAGTTCATATAAAGCTGTAAATATAATAATTTCCTATTATAATAGGTCTACTGGACAGTTTTATCCATTTGCTAAGTTAAAGAAAATAAGATATTTTTCTTAGATTTAATAATATTAATTTTAAAATATAATTTTCTTTCTTACTTTTAATTCCTTGCCGGTATGATGATAATTTGTAATTATAATTTTTGAAAAATGTGGGTTGAAGAACTCAAGTAGTGCTTGGTTGACATTTGTTTCAGTTTCAGATATTTTTTTCCTTCACAAATTTTTGTAGGGAGAGAAACAGAGGTTAATCTGAGGTCCCTAGGTGTAGGAGTATGGTGGATGTGACAAAATTTCCCAGTCTAGCTCTGCGATTTTCTGACCAATCACAAAAAAGTGTACAATCTAGCATTATCATGATAATAATGATGTGCTTCCTATTGAACATTGCTGGTCTGGTTTTTTTTTTTTTTTTTTTTTAATTTTGTTCAAATAATCCATTTGCTGACATTTTCTCTTCAATTATAGCTTTTTATTAGGTTTAAAAGGCTTGTTTATATATAAGTCCTTGAACATCTTACTGTATTATACAGAGCACTATTTTATTGAGGCTGACTGATTAGAGGTGAGGGATGTGTGCAGATTGTCATGGTTCACAGTATTCTTTTTTCCTTTTAATGTTTTCATAAGTAATCTACTTTTCATCCCCAGTTATCATCTGGTCCAAAAAGGGTTTGTTTTTTGTTCTGAATAAGAAGAGATGTGCAGATGAGAGAAGAGATTAAGCAAATTTTTCTAACTTAAGTCACGAGGCTCCCATATGATACATTTAAAGACCAATCCTAGTTTCTGAATATGGCTCAAAGTGGATTGTTGAGCTGAATTAAGCTCTTCCACATTCTTTGATGTTGTCAAAAAGGATCTTTTATGGTCTTGACAATATTGTCATCGATCAAAGATAGCTTCTTAGATAGCTGCTGTTTACCATGAAGGTTGAAATCACATACTTCATATTTTTTGAATCATCTTCTGCATGTCCTGTCTGAAATTTCATTTCCACAAAAACCTTACATTAAATTTTGGTGTGTTTCTGTACCATTTCTCCTTTGTTAGAATTAATATAAAATTCAGTGTCATGAATTAATTTTATCAGAAGCCGTATTTACTTAATTGCATCTCACTTAATATTGATATGAGACACCTATGTTTCTGTTAATTTAGATAAATGCTTGTGTATAAATGAAATGATAAAGGGATACCACTATTTAAGTCTTAAATGAGCTTGCACTTATGAAATTTTGTCAGAACTTACTAGTACATCTAATATATAAAATAAAATTTAATTTTAGAATTTTTTTGATTAACCATCTTCTTAAAAACTGAATTTTTTTTTCTCAAATTGATCAATTTTCTGTGAACTTTTTTAGTTAAAGAAATAGTTATGTTAGTTTTAATGCTATAGATGCTTCACTTTATAATATACTTTGACTTTTGATTTGTTATTTTTGTGATTTTTGAAGGTTGTATTTTTGCATCAAAATTCATAATTTACTGATGCTTGTGCTAGTAAGAACATTTATAAATTAAAAAAACAACTCAACATGAAAGATTTTAGTTGTAAAAAAGTGTAGAATTTAATTTTTATGCAATTTTCTTGTTTATGTTTATATATGTGTGTAATGCATTGGCCTCCTTAAGCTAAGGTTCTATCACTTATTTTGCCACTCTCATTTAAAAGAATAAAAATATCGGTTTATTATAAAATATGGTTTTTATGAATTATCATATGTAACTTCAATAAAACCTTATGAAACAATTATACTCACTTTTAATCTTTTCATAAGACACTATGAATATCCCACTTTTTTGTTATTTGTGAAGAATTGTCTTATGCTTGTTGATCTTCAATTGTTGATATAAGATGTTAGACATTACTAAGAAATGTCATTTAACTGATTTATTTAGATGGCCGTAGTTGAATTAACGGAAGTGGGGTTAACACAAGCTGATGCAAAGACCCTTTATTTGTGTTCCTCTTAATGGATAGCACTGTAATACACATTTGCATTGGATACTGTTAGTAACCTGGACCAGACAGCAATGGACATCTGTATTCTTCACAGACAAGTCCTGATTTATGTAGATGATTGATTCCAACCCCTGCTATCAGTGCATTACAAATAGGAACAGACATATTCTTTATGAATACCTGTTTATTAATTTTTTTCCCTGTGAAGATTTTTTTTATTATGAGGCTGTGAATTTTTGCAAAAAAAGTTATTCTTTATTTGTATATCATACTTGAAGTTAAGATTATATATAAAATTCAATAAATAAAAATAACTGCACAGTTGTTCAAAATTTCATAATCTTTTGTTTATTAGTTTTCATGTTAGACAAAAAAGATTGGTTGTACCTTTAACTTTTGGAGGACCCAGTATATATAGTTAGCCTTGGCATATAATTAAATAGTAGTAATTCTTTTTAGTAATATTTTTTTACTTAGTTATAACTTATTCTTTGTCCTAATTGTAAGATTTTATTACTATGTATTAAATCACACTGACATAGACTATTTGTTTACTTTAAAGAAGGAAAAAAATCTATTTAACAAATATTTCGATATATTCTGCTTTATGAATGAAGATTTATATGAATTTATTACTTAAAGTCTTTATTTTAATAAATATGGTCTAGTATGAAATATTTACTACTTAAACTTTTAAATAGTTGTAATAGAATTTTAATACTAATGTTTATGGAAATTCATAAAGTTTTAAAAATTGAAAATGTGTTTTTCTAAAATTGTTAACATTTTTTTTTTTTTTTCAGAATTATTAAAAGTTATAAAATTGAAAAAGGTCCTGACTTTACAACATCCCATATTAAGCAGGAGACGGATCTTACGCCTGAAATGATCTCAAGGTTAGTATATATATATATATATATATATCCAACAATACTTGTGTATTTTCCCCTTATGTATATGAATTGTACATGAATTCATTTTCCAAGTTTTAGTATCTGCTTAAAGTAATGTGAGTTTTTGAAATATATATATTCTGTTAGTAGTAAATCTTGAAAAAATCTTATTAAGATGTCAAAGTGAAAAATTAGGCCAGATGATAAATTTTATTTTGAGGTATTTTCGTATTTGATCTGCAACTTATGTTAAAGAGTATTTATATCATAGAAAACTTTGTCATTATATTCATTTTTGTATGATTCGATAAATTTAAGATTGTTTAAAATTAAAATATTCAGCAAATCTAGATGTCGTAATTTTTAAAAGATAATCAATTACTTATACAATAATATCTAAAAGATGTAAATGAGAGGTCACCAAGCAACAATTATTTCATAATTAGTTTATGTGTTCTCATTGTAGGAAAAATATTTTTCATCAAGAAGGTTAAAAATTAAATTAATGATAGATGATCCTTTGTTTTGTCTTTTCATATGTGGTAAATTACTGGCTGTTTATATATTTAAATAAAAAAGATATAAATTACTCATTTTTATTTTTCCATTCTCCATTTTTTTAAATTATAAATTAGTATCCTTTTTACTTATAACATTTGTTGAAATGCTTAGTCTTGTCGTGGTAAAATGTTTGCATTAATTAAAGATGATTTTAACATATCATGCTTTGTATATTCTTACAAAAACTTTGATCATCTTATTCAATAAATTTTTGAAATATCTTTAATGCAATGTGATGTTGTATTCCCTTGAAACATTTCAGCCTCTCTACCTTTGCATGTTTGATCTATATTAATGTTATCAAAGTTCACACAGTAAAGAGAGGGTACAGAAATCAACCGATGTTTTTTATCTCTTACTAATGATCCTGAAATCAATATTTATATTAAGTACATAGAGCAAATCCTTCATATATCCACTAACAAAGATTATCAGAAAAACTGCTTCTGTGAGTTGATCAATAAGTCCTTAGAAAAAGATAGAAAAACAAATTATTTTAGTCATATTTTTTTTTTCTTCAACATAATCTTCTTTTAGCTCTGTATCTTTTTCTTAGCATTTCTCCAGCTTTTTAAAGCGATTTGAAAATTAAATAGTAATATTTCGAAAGGTCCTCAAAATAGGCTTCTGTGTGGGAGATGACTTCTTCCTTCCACGTGAACCATTGTCCGCCAAGCTATTTTTTAAAGTATGGAAATTTTTAAAAAGTCTCGGGGGGGAAGGTGCAAATCCAATAAAGAAGGCAAATATTGTAATAACTTGAACTTTAATTCCATGAATTTGGCCATCGAAATTGTACAGGTGTTATCCGTGCATTATCAATTTCCCTTCATCTGTTCATGAGAGAAATGGCTTGTGAACCTTGTAACAGCAGTAGTACGTGCTAGTGTAATTAATGTGTGTCTATATCTTCGAATAAATCATTGCTTATAACTATTGTTTAAAATATGAAAACATTTAGGGATATGTTAACTATTGAAGTTCCAAACCACCTGTATTTACCATTCCTGCAATGCAATATTTTTTTTTTTATCTCCAAATGTACATTCATTTTGTTCTTTAATTATAAATTCTACAGTAATTTATTTTAAAATTTCATAAATATTTTTGTAAGGAAGCACTTTTGTATGTTGTTTAATGCCAAAAATTTGTGTATGGGAATCCAAATAATATCTTTAAATTACTCTTCTTATATCTTACTCAGCTATTCCTGGAAGGAAAAAACCTTCAAGCCATACAATTTCAGTGCTCTTGGTATTGCACCAGATTGTGGCCATCGTCATCCTTTAATGAAGGTGCGGGCTGAATTCAGGCAAATATTTTTGGAAATGGGGTAAGTAATCAGTATATATTATTCTTTAATAATGCACACACTGTGATATTTAATAAAAGTTTGATATTAATAATGTTAGAATAAATATATGAGCACAGTAAAAATTCTTCTTGCTAATGAATAGTCTTTAAAGAGAAAATTCAGTTATTGTTATGTGTCATTCATAAAATCATTTCACACTTGAAATTTTAACTTGTTTTGATGTTGTACCTTCCAATGTTTTTTTTTTTTTTTTTTTTTTTAAATCACTAGCTTGTTTGTTTTGACTTTTCTTTTTGCAAATAGAGATGAAGTGTTTTTGAAATATCAAAATCACTGAAAAGATCCCCATTGTTTTAATTTTTTGAGGGTGCTTTATTTCATAATTTATATGCAAATTCAAATTATAGATTTAGAATTGGATAACAAGATTAAGAGTTTGATTAATTCTCATTTTTCTACAAAATGTGAATGTAGTTTTTTGTATCAAATGGTTTATAAAAATCTTTTGTAAATGTGAGTAATTTATGTAAATCCAAATTTTCTTTTAGAAGAATTATGTTACTAATTCTATACAAAATTAAAATACTGTTACTGGTGTGAAAACAAAATTTATTTTGACAGAATTTGTATATGCAAGACTAATACAAGGGAGGGGAAAAAAATTGGTGTAATTTTAATTTTACAAAGCTTTATTAACTTATCATTATCAATCGCTGTTAAATTATTTTAAATCAGTGATTCTTAAAAGTATGTTTTATTGTACAAAGTTTTCTTATAGTCAGAAGAATCAAAATATTTCTTAGGAGTTGGGAAATGATACAAACATTTTATGTCTTAATGTAATATGAATATGCTTTATTATATTATTAAAGCTATAAATTTTCAGAATTTCTTTTATTACAGGTTCACAGAAATGCCTACTAATAATTATATTGAAAGCTCATTTTGGAATTTTGATGCTCTATTTCAACCTCAGCAACATCCAGCCAGAGACATGCATGATACCTTCTTTGTTTCAGGTTTTTTTTCAAATTACCTAGTTAAGATACTTAAAAAGGCTTTTACATTTCATATAAATTAGTAAGAATTTTTTTTGTAAATAAGATAACAAGTAGTAAAACTGATAACCAATTACAGAATGTATAACAAATGCCAACTTCAAAAGTAAGTATTTGTTTATTTAATTGGAGATAAATGTGTTGATGATACTTATCAGAGATCTTTTTCTGGTCACAACAGCTAACTAAAAAAAAGAATCTGCACAAACACTTAACTAGTGACTGATATATCATAAAATTTCCATAAAATATATCAAAACACACAATTACAGTGAACTAAAAATAATGTCGTAGGATTCAAAAACTCAAGAAATATTATAATGCAGAAATACATTGAGATACAATACATTAGATTCGGTGTGAAGAAATGACAAAAAAAAAAGTACATAGTTATATTATGTCTTCTTTTAGCTTGTTTCTTGATTTATTTTGCACATATTGTTTGTCAAAAATGTATCATATTAGGTTTACTGGAAAGTTCTATTTGTTTGTGAAATGAAAGAAACACATTTTTCATACATTTAATAGTATTTAATGTACAATATAGTTTCTATGATAAATGAAATTGGTATATAAATATTTCAAATGGGTTCCTCTTGAAATGAGAAAAATTCACTTATTCAAGGCATCCCATCTTGTCCCAGAGCAAAAACGAATCCAACTTGGACTGGATGATAACCAGTGATGAAAAATAGATTACTTATGGAAACATCATAAGGAAGAAAGCACACTATACACCCTCCACCTCTAAATTGAGCTTGAACCCAAAAGAGAGTGTCATGTATATGTTTATGTTCAAGGACTAATACAGTGAGCTTTTTGAAATATAATGAAAAGCTAAATTTATAGCGATATTGCCAGCAAATTGATGATTTGAATAAAAGTTTCAAAGAAAACAGGCCAACAGTGTTCAATAAAAAGCACATCATTATTATCCATTATAATGTTAGACTCCATGCTTCTTTTGTGATTGGTCAAAAAATCTCAGAATTAGGCTGGGAAATTTTGTCACATCCAATATACTCCCAGACCTAGAGTTCTTAGATTATTACCTGTTTCTCTCCCTGCAAAAGATTTTTAAGGAAAAAAATATCCAAAAAGAGAGCAAATGTCAACCAAAAATTATTTGAGTTCTTTACCCCCAAAGACAAGGCATTTTTCAAAATTGGTATTTACAAATTGCCATCATGTTGGCAAGAAGTCATAGGTAATGACAAGTTATATTTTGCTTACCTGTTAAATGCATCAAAAATATTTTTTTCTTATACTTCATGAACATACAGAACTTACTGATTGATCATTTTAAATTTACAGGTTTATAATTTTATATATAAGTCTAATTTGTTTTTTGAAATTTTAAATGTCTGCCAAGTAATAAAACAGGACAAAATATAACAAATATAATACATTCAGTATTGTTTTCATGAGGGGAATTTTATATATTTTTTTGTGAATTTTAAATTTATACGAGTGCAAGTCATTACAGGCTTTTTTTTAAAAAAAAAAAAAACTTCAAATATTTAATTTTGTAACATAATCATTTTTGGCATAATTATTTTATTATATAGGAATATATTAAAATTTCAAATAATATGTAATCTTAATGGAACTAATTTACACTGCAATATTACATAAAGTGTAATCATTTAAAAGTTTTCATGTAATTATTTCATTGTAAATATGGAATTTTTTTTTCATTGAAGCATATTTTGTTAATTCTTAATCTGTAAGCATTTCTTTCTTTGTCTCCTCAGAAGTATTTTATATTATTAGATCCCCAATTTGCTGTTGATTTTCCAATGGATTACTTGGAAAAGGTTAAAAAAGTTCATTCTGTTGGAGGATATGGTTCTCAAGGGTGAGTTCCTTTTCAAATTTTCCTCTAAAATCTTTTTATACTTATCTGTCTTCTGCAACCAACAAATCTATCATATTCAAAGTTTATCTATTTTACAGACAATTTTTGTTGTTTTTGTTGAAAATTAAGAGAGAGAGAATTTAAGATTCAGTATTTTTCTAAATACTACTTAGGCCTTTATAAATAAATATTCTGAAATAGATACTAATCTGAGAATATTAATAATTTTCTCAATTATTTATGAAAATTCAATAATTGACTCAATAATAAAATAAACAATGAATCATTTTACTAGTGTTGTTGCTTAATAGTGACAAACTGTATGATTCTATATTGATCTTCTGTAAATTATTGAATAATCGTGTCTAAAAAATGTCCTGAAGTTGTAGTCATAATGGTGAATGGTGTTACTCCTATTTTTTGAAGCATTTATTAGGTTTAAATATGCTAAATCTGCAGTCCTTTATTTGGCATGTAAATAACTCTTTAACTTTAGAAATAGTTTCAATAACTGAATAAATATGGCATTTGTATATGTTAGGAATGTTACAGTACTGATGGAAGATTGGAGGTGTTTGTTACTAATGATTCAAGATTTTAAACTTATAAAATATTCTGTGTTATTAATGTTAAAAAAGTTATTTCTTAGAAAGAAATTAATGAATCTTTATCTATAAATTTAATGTATTGTACCAAAGCTTTAAAATTAAATTGATTGGATACTTTTTTGTTTAATTATTAGGTCCATTATTATATTTAAAAAAATTATTTTTTTGCTTATATTTCTACTTAATGTTTGTACATTTAAATATAATCAGTTTTTACTTGTAGTATAATAGAATAAATAATTTCTTTCCATGTATCAATGGTAATTTGTTTTATAAAGCTATAAATTACAGAAAAGTTATATTTTATCTACAGATACCAATGTGATTGGAAAATTGATGAAGCGAAGAAGAATTTGTTAAGAACTCATACAACAGCTGTGAGTGCTCGTATGTTGTATATCCTTGCCCAGCAGGTGATGTATATTTATTATATTCTTAAAACCTATTGTTGATAATGTTTTCTTTTTATATATGTATATATTCTTCTCTTAAGGTTTTTATCTGTAAACATTCAAAGGAAAAAGGTAAAAGCTATAAAAACTATTGATTAAAAGTACCTCTGTTTTATGTGTATTTTAAAAAATGTCTACTGTATGAATGGTATAAAGGTTTTTTTACACTTTTTTACTCTTCACTTTTTTTTATTATTTTTTAATCCTCATGCTTAGATATAAATTCAATTTCAATGATTAGTTTGTGAAAAAAAAAATTATAAAAGTATTCTTTTTTAATAATCGTTCATCATTTATATTGTTAGTAGTTGTTTAAGGAAGCCTTTGGAATTGATTAGCAGAAAAACTAGCTTCTTAAAATTTCATATTTTAAAAAAGGAAATAATATTAATAATAAAAACTTTAACCAAGAAAAGAAGACGTGATTAAAGCAAAATAATTGACAGATATTCAACTTAAGCCTTAAATGTCTGTTGTATTCCTCTGGACAAAAAGCATCCTTTCAAATATTAATATTTTTTTCTTATATATTTTTTTGCTCACACATTGGTTGGTTTTAATCATATAATTATCAAAATTCAAATTTTGTGAACAAACATGCATTGATCTCATACTGAGTTTTGACTTTTTTCGAAATTATATAGGTTGACTGGTGAATCGTGTGCACAAAGCACATAAGCCTATCTGCATTGCATATCTGTTATTTCTGCTGGAACTTCACTTTGTTCTGTATCTTTCCCATGAATTTAAAATTTAAATATGTAAAATGGAAAATTAATGCTTTGCACACATGAAAAAGAGAACAATTTAGCTTAAAATTAGAATTAACTAGAAATTATAAAATTAATATGAAATCAATTGGAATGAATCAAGAATCTAGTTGCTATGAGAGATATCAATGTAGCAAATATGCCTTTAATTGCCTTAGTGTGAGGAGGAGAGTAGGAGTGTCAGTTAGTAGAGCTTTCTACTGAGAGTTTTATGAAATTTAAGAAGTAGAAATTTTGAAATTTGAATGATTTAAATTTAAAATAAAGAAATTATTTTTGTATTTTAAGGAGTAATTCTGAGTATCAACCCCTCATTTTCCAGGATTGGAAGATGAACATAAAACCTGATAAGAAAAAATGTCTAATTTTTCAAACATGCCATTAGTGTGGAAGATTTTGTAAGTTCCTTCTAATAAATTGGGAAATGTTTGAAGAAATTTCTCATTTGTTTGACAGCTATAAATATATTGTATTTTTGATTTATTTTGGGGGTTTTGATTTTTATGATTAAATTTAAGTTTTTTGGACTCCTTGTGTTCATTTCTAGCTGATTCAGATCTCCTGGGCTCCATCTTTTGTGTTCCTTTAGTGATGTTTGCAAAGGAAAGCTCATTGATGATTAAGTTATCTTGTTGTAGGAATTTTGATTTGGTCTATTGATGACATCTCTCTCTTTTTTTTTTTTTTTTTCTTTTCTTTTCTTTTTTTGATTTGGGAACTTAGGACAGCCTTGCTGAAATCCAATGTGTATGTTACTGCAGTTGATGTGCTTATTGGTTTTTTATATTCTGGTTTTAATTTCGTACTCTTTCATGTGAGGAGCATCACCATATTGGCTTGAGTCTACAATTTGCCAATGAGGGGTTGTAGAAGTTACAGTTGAAATGTTATGCAGTATTTATGGTCTTCTTTTAAATGATTCAGATGCGATGGTCAAGTGAAGAAGGTTGTTTAACTGAAATATATCTGTAGCAGCTGGGGATCTTTGGGCATCAACCAAAAAGATGGAGAGAGAATGTTTGCTCTTTCATTGTGTAAGATAGATAATTTTTTCAATCAAGTAACCTTTGGATTATAGTACTAATATAAATTCATTGATGTCAGTAGAGCTTAGTAAGCCCTCTGTTATGGCCTTGTTAGGGCAAGAGTTAGGTGATTGGATGATATAAAATCCCTTTCCTTTATTTTTAAGGAAAGAGTGTGATGAGTCACAGTTTGTATTTATTTTCTGATTGGATCTTATTGTATTTTCTTTGCTGATTTACTGAGGATTTTGGACACGTATGTTGGATCTCTTGTAGGATTAAATTATGGGTGGATTTAATCTTCAACATGATTGACAGTATTTTTGAAGGTAGTGGTGACTGGAGATCCTTTGTAGCTGTGTTTGGGTCAACATTTATAACTGAGTAAAACTATTTTTAGTTTGAATTTTTACTTTTAGAAGCAGTCTATGGGTAATTTAATTTTCTTGGCAGTTTTAATTGGGGTTTAAATTCCTTAGGATCAGTATTAGTAGAGAATGTTGCTTTTGAAAAATTAAATTAATGAGCTGATGTGTCAGCAGCATGTTTTTTTAATTTTATTGGTTTTACTATTTACGATGTGCAAGCATGTTTTGTTAGGGCAAGGATACAACTAGCTAACTCATCTGTGGCCAGCTTAATTTCCTATTCCAGATTTTTTTTCTTTCTCCAACCAAGTTTTACCATTGTTTTTTATTTCTGAAATTGAGATTTCACTCCTCGCTGTTGATAAGATCACAGATAAATGACCCCGGCATCATGAGAATGCTGCTACTTTTCTAGCAGTAAGATTCATCTCACTCCGCATCTGCCTTCATTTGTTTCTGGATCTGAATCAGTGTTCATGAAATGAGAAAGTGAATTTGAAGAATTGAGATAGTCAGTGAATGTCAGATTATTGAATCAAATGATGCTGATGAACAGGAATAACGTGTCTGAATTATATTATCATGTACATTTACAGCATTTTCAAGAAATATTAAATACAAACAACAGTGATTTCAGTAATAGTTGTGTTCACGTGTATGTATAAATTTAAAATTATACTATATGATAATTATTAAATTTGTTATAATATGTGTAAAATGATCTAAATTATTATAGAGTAATCAATATTTTAATATCCATGGTAGAAAATAGCATTGTATTTATGGGCTGAAACCCAAGTCCCATTTTGATATGAGAGGGGGAAAAAATGATTAAAATTTTTTTTAAAAAAAAAAATGTATAAAATACAGCTAGTTGTAAAGTGAAATAATATTTCTTCAAAATGTCCTTTATGTGGAAACAAATATAAGACAGCAATGACTGATGAAACATTACACTAATAAACAAGGGATTTTTTTTTTCTTGGAAATTTATGTAACCATATCTTGGTGAATTTAGAAAATATTCCTAGAAATTTGAAATTTGTTCTTATTTTCGAGATATCTGTTTAAGCACATCACTTTAAGTTATTTTATTGCCTTTGGTAGGGCTTTGTTTCTACAAATAAATGACCCTGAAATTGAGTGATATAATACATCCAGGCACTTCTAAGATGCATTTCTTCGAACAGGATGACACAATATGGATTTCATTGACCATTTGGTATAAATATTTGACTAGTGTACCATTTAATAAGCTGATGAACAGACATATGTAAAATGTAACAAATATGTTAACTCTAGGGATAGATTTTGCTATATTTGTAGCGAGTTTTTAAGCATAATTTAATTAAAATTGCTTTTAGACATAATTTTGGATGCTAAATTGGTGAACAAGATAAGCTATTCTTTGCCACACTTTAGTTTTTATGCTGTTCTATCCTACTTTAATATTGAATCAAAAGATAAGGGACTTTAGTGCCTTTCACATTACCAATGATCTGGAGGGAATCTAGATATCATTTAACACATTGCTATTTTTGTATAACTCCAACAGCAAAAGGAATTAATTTTAAGGAACAGAAGTATGATCAATATCCCAACATCAATTCTTATAAGATCAGTATTTCTTTATGGTGTGCTCCTTGTACCTGTTAACTAATTTTTAGTTGATCAAGAATGCTTGCTATCTTGTAGCATTGAAAGTGAAATATACATGGATTGCTTTCAATCAGATAAATATTTGGAGCCTTACATGATAATGCAAACAGAATTGATGATTTGGGGTTAAGAAATAATTATATCAAAATTGTTACATTACCAATTTTTCTCAATATTGTCATCTGTTTTTGACGTAGTAGCAGGACACGGAAGTGAATCATAGCATCTTCTTGGCTATCTTAAAAATGCTTAAATCATTCAAAAACATGTGCACATGATAAACATTCATTGCCATACACTTTCAATAAATTATAAGTTTCAGTAGCGGTTTTTCCAAGTTTCAATGAAATTCCACAACGAATCATTGCTTACAAGTCATTTTTCCAGTGAAATAAAACAAAAAGCAAAAAAAAAAAAAAACTAATGCAAATGAAGGCTAAGTGTAGACGGATTTGTTTACAGAAGTGAGAGGCACTGCTTTCTAAAGAGAAGGTTTCCTACTAAACTGTTGTCGGTCAATGTTTGGTGCATGCATACTTCTGTAGCAGCTTCAATCTCATTATTTAATATCCACACCTCATGTATATGTATGTATGTGTGTGTATATATATATATATGCATTTCAATTATTTTACTTTTACTTTAAATGGAATTTATAAATGCACATAAGAAAATCTTACATATTTAAATAATATTTTTATTGGTTCTAATGCTAAAAAAATACAAATATTATCTGTATTATATATAAAATGTATCTACATCATAAAATGTTTAACTTCCTCCCAATATATTATAGGAAGAATTTACTCCTGCAAAATATTTTAGTATTGACAAAGTTTTCAGAAATGAAACACTAGATGCTACCCATCTTGCTGAATTTCATCAAATTGAAGGTGTTGTTGCAGACTATGGACTGACACTTGGAGATTTAATTGGCACCTTGCATCAGTTCTTCCGTAAATTAGGTTTGTACAGTTTTTTATATTACTATACATAATTGTGGCGTGCCCAGGCAACCATTTAAATTCCCCTTATCTGAAATCAGTTTATAGCAGAGAGAAGTGAACTGATAAATTTAAAAGAAAAAGGAAATCTGTTCTTCTCCACAGAAGAATTGACACACTCTCTTTCTGACTGGCACGGTGTAAAGAGCAGGTGCTCTTCCTTTTTTTTTTTTTTTTTTTTTATTAATGTAATTTCTGGAATTAACTTTTCATGTAATTTTATCTTCCAAATATATAATTAATATGCTAATTTCATGTCTCATTTCTATTTTTATGACGTGGATTAAATTTTAACTTAAATCACTACACCGTGCCATAATTGGTGACCTTTCGTGTGAATCGAACATGAGATGCTAATCTTTAATCATCGGTTATCTTTTCTATAAAATAATTTAGAGCTCCTAATTTTTTTGATATTCCCTTTACCGTTAATTCATACAACTATTAAATTTTGAAGATGTTTTCTAGATGCTTGAGCTGTCACCAGGAAATCAGTAAGTTTTTAATCTTATCTTTCATTTATGTATGCTGTGTGTTTTTTAAAATTTCAGTTGCACTCATGTTTAACCTACGCCGACTATTTTTTTCCAAAACTGCTCGCACATTCCATGATGACAATCAAATTTATCATCATATCCCACCTGTATTTTCAAAACCTCATCACCTTGCACCCAAAAATTTAAAAGCTGATAAGAAAGAATTTGCATATTTTATGTCACAAGGTATAATTCACCCATCAAAGAGTCCCTGGGTAAGCCCACTACATATTGTTACAAAATCTAATAAAGAGTATTGCCTCTGTGGTGATTACGGTCGACTTAATTCAGTTACTGTGCCGAATTGCTATCCAATTCCTCACATTCAGGACTACACTGAAAATCTGTATGGAAAAACTATATTCTCTACTTTGGGTTTGGCTCGAGCATATCATCAAATAGCAATATATCCACCTGATATTATCCTGCAGTAACCACCCCATATGGTGTTTTTGAATCTACTGCTACACCTTTTGGACTTTGAAATGCCGGTAAAACATTTCAAAAGCGCGTGCACTAAGTCTTATCTAATTTAAAATTTTGTACCCCATATTTTGATGACTTGCTCATTGCATCCTCTTTCGAGGATGAACACCTTAACCATCTACATCAAATTTTTTCTCATTTAAGAGATTATAAGGCCTCAAGTTAAATCCCAATAAATTTGTTTCAGGAAAAGCATCTGTAAATTTTCTGGGTTGTCTCATAATAGATGAGGGTTTTAAACCACTTCTCGATAAAATGGAAACCATTGCAAATTTTCCTAAGCCAGATACTATTTCATAACTTAGGCGTTTTTTGTCAATGACAAATTTGTATAGACCTCTTTTACCTCATGCAGCTGAAGCGCCTCTTAACAAGTTGCTCACTAATGTAAAAAAAATTTATAAATGCCCTGTTTCTTGAAGAAGCAGAGATTGCATTTCTGCAATGCAAATCCTCATTGGTTAATGTTGCAATGCTAACTTATCTTACCTCTGACCTGCAACTCTGTATACTTGTTGATGCCTCCAACACAGCAGTTGGGGCTGCATTAAATTGCTCAACGACAAATACTCCTAAACCTATCGCATTTTTTTCCTTGTAAACTGAGTGTAACAGAAACAAAATACAGCACATATGACAGGGAACTTCTTGCTATATAGCAATAAAACACTTTCAGCACCAGCTGGAAGGACATAATTTTATAATATTTACAAACCATCACTTTTGTGTTTACCAAAATATCGGACTCGTGTTCTCAACTCAGGCATCTCGATTTCATATTGCAGTTCTTCGCTTCGATATCAGACATGTTTCAGGATCTGATAATTGTGAGGCAAATGCTTTTCCAAAAATTAATGCACTTAATCTCTCAACCACTGATCTTCAATAATTAGCCAATAGTTAAACCAATGATGAAGAGCTTAAATTTAAAATTAATTGCTCTATTAATTTAAAACCTTTAAAAACGGGACATGCTCTTGAAGTCTTCTGCAATGTCAATAGAAGAAAAGTAGTAAAATTTGGCTTTTTTGTGGTGAGATATAACTTACATTATGTTTATAAGGGAATGCACTATTTATAGTAATTTAAATTTAAAATGTGTTAATTAATTGTACCTGCATGTTGATTTCAAGAGAAAGATTGATTTGTGATAGTTGAAAATAAAAATAAATTTATAAATGTTTATTTTCTATTGATTTCTGAATAAAATTGTAACTCTTGTCCAACCTCCTGAAAGTTTATTATGTTATTCTTTTTATGACAGAATATACGAAATAAATATATTTTACAAAATGAAGTAATTATATTATTTAACTCTATTAATGCTTGTTTAAATGTTTTAACAAGCATTAAACTTTTTTTTTAAAATCTTAATCCTCGTGGGTTTATTTTTTTTAAGCTTTGAAAATTTTTATGCAATTTTTTTAAGGAAAACTGTGCTTGTTTCATAGCATAAAGTATTTTGATCAACTAAAATTTATGATGAATTTTATATCAAAATTGTGATTTATTTGAAAATACCATTCAAATTATAACTCTTAGTAATTCATTTCAATAATTTCATTTGTTTGTAACAAAGTCTTGTTTTTATTTATCTGTATATCATTTCTTTTTTGATACATGGATTTGATTAAAAATGATACTTAGAACTTTTATAATTGTTACTGATTATTTTAAACATCTTATCTTATTTTGCTTAGGTATTACAAAACTTCGTTTTAAACCTGCGTATAACCCATATACTGAACCCAGTATGGAAATCTTCAGTTATCATGAGGGCTTAAAAAAATGGGTTGAAGTGGGAAATTCTGGAATGTTCAGACCAGAAATGTTGTTACCTATGGGGCTTCCAGAAGGTGTTTCTGTCATTGCATGGGGTCTTTCACTTGAGAGGTATAATTTTTCCACTTTTTTTTTTAAGAACCATTTAATATGCAGCTCACAAAACCCAAAATAGTCATAATTTAAAAGTTTGTGAGGTTCAAAATTTTTCTATTTTCTAACCAAAATGAATGCAGTTTGATATATATATTGCAAAGTGTAATCTGAATTTATCATTTATTACATATAGTTTTAGATCAAGTTCTCGTTGTAATGGTTATTTTATTTTATTTTTAATAATTTCTGTAGCTCTTTAAAAAAATTTATCTCATTTTTATAACTGTTATAAGTGATCAACTGTAAGGTCATTTTTGGAGATTGTAATAAATGTATTATACAATAATTTACTGAAAGCATTTCCCTTACAAATTGTAATTAACCTTTTTAATGGAAGGTAAATTACTTTAATGGTTAATAGATGTTTAAATTTTTGGGGGAGGGAGGGGTTTAACATCTTGTTTATGACCCAAATGTGATTATCATTATGTAACTTACATAATTTAAATATTTTTTTCTTCTTTGTACATTATTATGATTTTTTATGCACAAATAATTTTGATATTTTGTATGCAATTTTGGGTTTATGGTAAAGAATTATTATTTTTAGAAGTTGGATTTTCAAAATAAGAAAAGATATTGAATATGATAATTTTGTTCTGTAAAAATATTAAATATGGTGATTTTTTTTTTTTTTTTTTAATCCTTCTATTTGTGTCAAAATTTATGTCTTGTGTTAAACAGAGCTTAGTTTTTCATTTTTGTTGATTTTAACATCAGGTCCAAAAGTTATCTTTTGGAAACCGATATATTAATTTTATTACTATTTGTTATCTCAAAAATTATTTTAATATTCATGGATCTTTATAACTTAAAGTATTTGTACCTCGAGTTTTTTTTATAATGAATATTTTTAGTTGCTATATTTATTGTTAAAGATGTTAAAAACTATTTTATAAAAGCTAATTCCTCAAGTTGTTGATGTACTTTTTTATTACATCAATTCAGTTCTAATTATATTATTTTTTTTAGGCCTACTATGATTAAATATAAAATTGACAATATTCGTGAACTGGTTGGTCACAAAGTGAATCTAAATATGGTCAACTCTAATCCCATTTGCCGGCTTGAGAAATAAAATGAATAATGCTTATTTAATCTGTGATCAATAAAGACAATTATATGCATTGACTGGTGTTTTTCTTTGCGAAAAATTGTGCTTGTTATATTTATTAATTAAGAATAAAGTAATATTTATATATAAGAATTGATTTGTGTAAAAATAGATGTGAGTATTTTTCAATTAATAAGTTGTATGCAAATATATTTTTGTTAATGTACAGTTATAAAAACACACATTGTCCTTTTTTTTTATTATGTCTTAAGATTCTTATTGAACAATAATTCCAATTTTGTCTGGCTGCAAAGAGGACTAAATAATTTTAATGAATATTAATTAAGTAACTTCAAACGTGACATTTTACTAACACAGATACCATTTCTTTTTTGTTATGCCTATTTTTCTTGATAAAATTTTATTAAGTTTAAATTTTGTAAAATTCTGTGCTAAGTTTTGAGTTATGGGAATTAATATACAAGTATATATGATGGGTCCCTATTGTTATTCCCCCAGAATCTTATCTTCTATAGGTAAGTACTAGAATCATGGTGTTGAGAACTCAAGCAATCTTTCTTCTTGCCCATGATACTCACTGTCTTTGGCAAACATAGATGACCCGATCAAGGGATATCCTAATGATCCATCCCTATTTTCGACCATTTTCACTGTGAATAAATACTTACTTTTTCTTCACCTAATCACTTCTTTACTTTTTCTTCATCTTAAATTACATATATGCAAAAATGATATGAGCATGAGATTTATTTACATAGTACACCTAATGTATTCTCTTGTACTAAAAATCAATCATAGGATGGATTCAAAAAATATTTTTGCTACTGTTTCTTCTTTCTTTTACAAATTTTTATTTAATTTGTTATGTTCATTTATATGTTTTTCCAGTTCAAAATTTGCATTAAAATTTTAATTCACTTCCTATCATGCAATCAAGCTGAAATTTTGCATATACATATAAGCATGATGACAATACAATACTCAGGCGGATGGACTTGCCTGAGACTTAGATGTCTGATTGAGTTGAAATTTTGGCACACTCTTGTAGCTCATGCAATTTCGTTTTAACCTTAAATTTCCAGACTAAATGGAATTAAATAAATATAAGCAAATAAAGCAACTCAACCTTTTATTTAAAGATGGATTGAAAAATATTTTATCAATTTTATATAATTTATAAAAGATTGAGATGCTTAGCTATGTACTAGGTAATTATTTATAAATTAAGTACCATAGCTACTTACTTATATATGAAATCAAAAGAAGTTTAAAAAGGAGTCAAAATTAACATCTCGAGCTTTTATATATTATATATTATTTTACATTGAAATTTTATTTATACCTTTTAGTTCTATCTTTGAACTAAAGCTTGATTTAAAAATGTTTTTTCTCTTATATTTTCTTTAATTTGCATATTTATTACTTATACTGTTATAGCATGTTTGCCTTGAGCGGCATCCCGCCTGGAGGAAAGTAATTGATACCTTTGTTGTAGATGCAGGAATGAGCCTACTTTTGTCAATTGACTGGTTTATTAGATTCTTTGATGTTTTTTCAGAATCCCCAAAGAGGTATTTCTGCTAGGATTACTTTAGGTTTCCTGGTGAATCCTTGTCTTTAACTCTGTAGTATTATTTTGGGTGACCTCTAGGTAAGGTGCTGAGCTTGGCACTAATCAGTGGTCTGGTAGACTGACTCTCTCGTTGGACTCCATGGATGGTGTAAGCGTTCGAGGATAAATTCTATGGCTCTTTTTTCATGTTTGGACAAAGACCTTTTAACCTCTTTTTTTTTCCAATTAATAAAGGTGCATCTTGTGCACAGTTTCTTATATTTTTCTACTAAACATTGATATGTCCGGAATATCTCGTTTGCTATTTACAAAGCTTTTCAAGGAATATGTGGTGAACCCAAATCTATTAAAAAGTTATGGTCTAGTGATTTACTCAATGAAAATGCATCTGTTTTACAATTCAAATGATTTTTGTTGGCAAAAATATTTTTAGATTCACCACTTACCCACACATAAATCACTAAATGCATGCCGTAGTGTCTGTCATTTCTGAATCTGATTTATTGTGTTCCTTTCCTGAAGCAAAAATCTTTGATTTATTTTCTGATTAAAGTGTCATTCAAAAAATTTTAACTGTTGTTTCTTGGAATGGAATCTCAAAATTAAACATTTGTTTTTCAAATATTTTGTTAGAAATTATAGCTGGTAGTTCGCTGTTTACTAAAATGAACGTCCATAATTTAATCCGTCGAGTCGAATGGTTAAAATTTAAATTTGACGTTCGGACTTTGTTTTCATTCAAAATGTTAAGCACTGAAAGGATTAGCGCACCATTGAAGAGACTCTAACGTCGCCGAATCGTTCCAAAATAACTACAAATGTTGAATAACTAAACTACAAAGAATTGTTGAAGAAAGGGCTGCATCACCTGATATATATTAAGAAGCAAATTAGATTGCGTCGCTGAAATTTCTACTGAGTTAAGACACTTTAAAATTCGATTTCACGAATTATTGGAAAACGAGCAATACTAACGGAAATTGATTCGCTGTTCGATATGATTGAAGACTGAGAAAAAATAAAGATAAACTTACAAAAAATTCTTGTTGAATTTAGTGATTCGTCAAAATCTAACATTACTAAAAACGTTGATGTCAATTCTGTAAAACTTCCGCATATTAAGTTACCCGAATTTAGTGATCTTTTTGATAGTTGAATCACTTTTAAAACACAATTATAATGAGCTGTCCTTTAAAGGGAACTTGGAGATTATTTTATCGATGTTCAGTGTTGACAGAAAATAGGAAACATATTGAAACGCCAGATGATACTTTTTATTCTTTAGTGATTACATTTATTAAATGAAAGATTTGCAAATAGCATGCAATTGTAAATACGCATATTTTGAGTATTAAAAAAAGCTTAGTGTGAAATAAACTAAGCATTTAAGAAATATCTTCTGTATAATAAATGAAAATTTTAGGGCTCTAAAATGATGAAACTGGAACCCAATGAACTAAAACAATAAATTTTAATAAAAACTGTTGTGTTAAAGTTTGATAAATATAATGGCCAGTTTTTGAAAACGAATTTAACGTCGACTGCATTACCCAACAAGAAGTTTACTAAATTCCTATAGAGCATTCACAAATATATTTATAAGAGGTTCAGTTACCGAAATCAAAGGTTAATCAAAATTTTTAAAAAATGTAATTAATTAGAACTATAGTTTTTGTGTTATGTGTAAAAGGTTACATGCTGTTTACAAATGTGCCATTTTTTTTAAAAAAAATTATGTTGTAAAAAAGCTCTGTTTAAATTGTATGATTGATTTTCATAAATTAGCAACATCTACTTCAAGTTAATGTTGTCGGATATTTTACGGAAACACATAATTATCTTTTATGTAGAAATCGAAATAATCCTTTGAGTAAAACAAATACTTCAATCAAAGGGTTCATTCCAGTTCCCTCTCTCGGTTAAAGAAAATTCGGTTGTTAAATTGCTGTTTTCTACACTACTATTCCCAATAAAATAAACTATTCGAATAAATAGGAACAAAATTTGCATTATTTATCTGCTATCCATAATTCATTGAATAAGGTTGCTCCGCTTTCAATAGTTTTTGCTGGGATTTGGTCACCCAGAGAGATAATTATACAGGGTGCACAATAAAAGGTCCTACCCTCCTCATTAACTTGAGAACTGCGGTAACTATTGCATGTTTAAAGCAACCTCTTAAGCAATTGATGTCCAGGTATAGTGAAAAGGCTATGCACAACAAGGTGAGATGGTTTATGGCGACTAATGGCGTTCCTATCTCGAAAACTGTAAGTAATGGGGGAAAAAAAGGTAATTACACAAAGTTGTACTACGCCCACTATTTCGAAAAAAAAGATACGTTGCGCAAAATAATGTTAAGAACAAAATGGGTAAAATGCGTCTTTGATGGTGGTTTCCCAAGTCCGTATTAAAAAACACTGACGAAAGGAAAAAAGATCTTTTCAATCAAAAACTAATCGGAGTCGTTCAGTGGTAATGCGTGTAATTTGCAAATTCGTGCATTATGCAAATATGTATGGAACGTCATACCTGTTCTGCAAGGACCAAGAAAAAAAAAAAGATAGTTCCACGGGGCTTTGCGTTAAAGCTCGTAGTCATGGAGAAATTTTCTAATAATGAGTATTGCGAGATGATTCCGATTTGCAGTAAATGTGGGCGCAAAGCACCAACAACAGCGTCGTTGTATCGAGATCATTTTCCTGGCGGTCCGTATGCATCAGGGGAGAAAATATGAAACGCTCAAGGGAGACGGGTTATGTGGACCAGTATTACATACGCCATCACACACTTGCAAAGCAGCGCATGCCATATCAATGAAAACTGAGGCCTTTCAAATAGCCGCATTTGTAAGAAAGATCCTGAGCGAAGGTAATGGCTCTTCTCTACTAGTTAACACCTGAACAGGCCTTACTGGCAGAAAGTAATGAAAGACTTAATGATTTTTGCACCTTCATCTTGTACCAGCAAAGCCAAAGTTCTTGGAAGATGTAATATGGACGGATAAGACATATTTTTCATCCTGTGAAATACACCATCGATAGAACTCTCATTATTATACATTGAGACATCCTACATGTCATGTTGAAGTTCAATATCAAGTACTCTGATTAATTAAGGCTTGGTGCGAAATTTTCAATAGCAAGCTGATTGGCCCTGTATTTTACGAAGGTGGGTTAACTGGAGCTTCTACAGAGGTTAACTGGAACTTCTTAGAGACGCAATATCTGATATTGTTGATAATCGATCTCTGTTTGCATTCCGAAATGTATGGTTCCAACATAACGGTGCTCCTTTGCATAAAACATCTAAAGTAAAGGAATACCTGGTGGAGACATTCCAGCATCAAATCATTGGATGTGCGGTGGTAGCGAAGAATGTCCTCCATTCTCATCTGATCTGATCATGTGCACTGGACGTGGACGAAGCCTATCGTACGAATGGATTCACTATTTCCGAAATTTACTGCATCAATGGAACCCTGAAGTAAGTGAGAAACACTCAGTTCAATATACATTTTTTTCGCTGACGCGTTGATAATTCTCTCATTTATTAAGTTCAAAAATAAGTTCATTCCAAACCTAGAAAAGTTTTATTTTAAATGTGTTTTCCCGGGATTTATTGATGGAAGGAATCACGAAAGATACCTTTAAGAAGTAGGAGAGGGAGTGAGTGACTGTCGATTTTAATGGCGCAAGAGCCAAAGCAGGATATGCTGCGCCAAACACTTGTTAAAATCGATTAGAATTTAATGGCTTTAAAAGAACAAGACCAACACAAAAGATAAAAAGTTAAAAATCAAATGTGGTGTAAAAGGCCAATATGACGTAAAAAAGCAAATAAATTATGGTGGGGTTTTTCCCCCACCAAGTCAGATAGATTTAAAACAGATGAATTGAAAAAAGTCCGGCGATGATGATCAAATACCGGACAGTCAATTAAAATATGATGAATAGAGTACGGGACATGGCAGGAAGGACACTCGGGAGCATCTTCTCCAAACAAAAGATGTTTGTGAGTAAATCGACTATGTCCAATGCGAAGGCGATTCAATCTGACATCTGCTCTTCGCATTGGAAAAGCAGGCCATTCTCCAATGATCGGCTTCACCGAGTGTAATTTGTTATTTATCTGAAGACTCCACGATTCCTGCCATGTTTGATGAATGAGCATTAAAATATGAGGTCGAATGTCCTCAAATGGGACTGCGAGTTACAGAGGATTCGTTGCCGAACGTGCAGCCGAGTCCACTTGTTCATTGCCTAAAATACCTACATGACTAGGTATATAGCAGAATTTTATTATATAACCCCTCCTGTATAGCTGGCAAACATTGTCAGCAATGTCGACCACAATAGGATAACTGCGATCGTCAATATGTACCAATGTTTCCAGGACGCTCTTGCTGTCAGTATATATGACGAACTTTCGAGAACTGGACTTCTCGACTAATCTAAGGGCACAGTAAATGGCGACTGCTTCGGCAGTGTAAACACTGCAGGAAGATTCGAGCCGGTAACTGTGCCTGATGTCGTTTGAAACGACACCACAGCCGACATATCCAGTTCCTTTCGATCCGTCCGTATAAATTGGAATAAAATCCGCATACTGACAGCGATGGAAGGCAAAGATACTCTGGAAAACAATGGGACATGTGGTGCTCTTGCTGTATGAAGCAAAGGGGTTATGATACATAAATCTTGGCATATTCCAAGGTGGAAATTTAATAAAATTTCGTTGCTGAATATCCAAGTCATGTAGGCCGAGTTCCTCGATGAATACCTTCACCCTCTCAGAAAAAGGCCGGATGAAGGAAGATCGCGTATCATACAATCTAAGTAAAGACGGGCTGGTGTTAATGTTCTGTAATGGATGAGATGGCAGAGATGACATTTTCAAATGATAATAGAGCGACAGTTTCAGGCGTCGCAAAGCCATAGGCAGCTGGTTACAAATGACATAGAGGCTCTGCACAGGTGACGTTCGAAACGCACCACAGCAGATTCTCAGAGCATTATGATGGACTGGGTCAAGTTTCCGCAAGGTAGTTTTGCAAGCAGATCCGTAGTCGATCCGAGACGGAAACACCGACTGATACACTCGGAGTAATGAAGTTCGATCCGCTTCCCAAGATGTGTTGGACAACACCTTAAAGATATTCAGGGATTTCTCACACTTCCTCCGCAGATGTAAAATGTGCGGAAGGAAAGTGAGTTTGCGGTCGAAAATTACTCCGAGGAAGCGGACGACCGGAATAGACGAATTACGGATGCGAATGTCAGGATCGGGATGGAGACCCCGTTTCCTGCAAAAATGCACTCAACTACACTTGCTGGCAGAAATACTATGCCCATTCGCGTCACACCAAGTAACCAGGTTATTGACTGCGGTCTGAAGTCGTCGTTCAATGATACGCATTGACGATCCTTCGCAGGAAATCTGCAGATCGTCAACGTATAATGAACCATGAACTGATGGTTGTAAATGAGAAAGTATGGGAGAAATGTGACAAATAAAAAGAGTGGGGCTCAAAATGCTCCCCTGAGGAACTCCTTCAAACTGAATAAAAGATGAAGATAAAACATTGCCAACCCGTACTTTAAAATATCTAAACGATAAAAACATTTTAATAAAAAGAGGCAAATTGCCTCTCAGACCATAATCGTAAAGAGTGCGCAGAATCCCATAGCGCCAAGTACGGTCATATGCCTTTTCGATATCAAAGAAAATAGAAACCAAATGATTCCTCTGTACGAAAGCAGAACGAATCTGACTTTCGAGTAGAAGGATGTTATCTACTGTGGATCTTCCTTTACGGAAGCCACTCTGAAACGGAGGAATGCATTGATCCTTTTCCATTTGATAAACGAGACGGGCATTGACCATACGTTCTAGCGTCTTACACAGGCAACTCGTCAGAGCGATAGGCCTATAGTGGAGAGGGTTCTTTGGATCCTTACCAGGCTTCAGAATAGGAATAACGATTGCTTCCTGCCACTGGCTAGGAAACACATGCTCCCTCCATATTCGGTTGAATAGGTAAAGGAGACTGACAAGTGAATCCTCGCTCAAGTGGCGAAGCATATCGTAAGTTATACTATCAGAGCCTGGACTGGTATTGTTACATAAGGACAGAGCCTTTCTCAATTCCCACATGTCAAAGTCACAGTTATAAGGGAGTGGTTGCCGACACCTGAAGTTGATAGGTGTCTGCTCAGAACGATTCTTAGTCGCTAAAAATGTAGCGCTATATGAATCGGAGCTTGACACACTAGCAAAAGAGTGGCCAATGACATTGGCCATTCGACAGGTGAGGAATGCACAGCATTTGCAATTTCCAGTATCGGGATGGTAAATTCCCGGTACAGGGAGTTTGCAGCTTTTACCTTTCTCCATAACTGTTGACTTGTGGTAGAAGATGTGATGGAAGAGACATACCTGATCCAAGATTCTCTCTGACTATGTCGCCTTACTCTGCGAGCAATCGCCCTTGCCCTTTTAAAGGCTATGAGATTTTCACTTGTGGGATATCGTCTGAAGATACCCCACAATTTCCTTTGTTCCCGGTAGGAGGATTGACATTCCTTATTCCACCATGGTTTACTCATCTTCTTCTGTGATGTTCCACTCTTCGGTATTGCTGCATCAGCAGCGTCCACGATAGAGGTAGTGACATGTCGGACAGAGCTATTTAAATCTCGATCTTGAACCATTGTACCTGTAATAACTGCTAGCCGTGTGAATAAATCCCAATCTGCCCGGTTGAAGCGGTAAGTGGGGGGACGAAATCGCACCCCACTACCATGAACCTGGGAGATCAGGAGAGGAAAATGATCACTATTATAGAGATCATTTAGAACCTCTAAATTCAGCGACGGTAGCAGTGTCGGTGAACAAATGGATAGATCAAGGGAATGAAATGTCCTAGTGGGAGCATGGAAATACGTCTTCTCGTCGGTGTTCAGCAGACAGAGACTGTGATCAGAGATCAATCGCTCCATCTGCCGACCACGAGAATTTGTACCATCATACCCCCACTGAGGGTTGTGTCCATTAAAATCTCCAAGCAGAAGGAAGGGAGCTGGTAACTGATCGACTAGTTGGTCTAAATCCATTTGTGACACTACATCGTTAGGTGGCAGGTAAATGGAGCAGACTGTGATTAATGTGCGAGTATGAATTCCCACAGCCACAGCCTGCAACGATGTGGTCAGTGTAACGACGTTATGAGGATAGTTCTGGGATGCCAAAATGTGCAAACACCTCCAGAAGAAGGTGATGCGACATCAACATCCCGTCGTACACAATGATATCCATATATATGATATTGTCATATTACTCTTCAGAAAAGTCTCCTGAAGAGCAACACAGTCAGGTTGGTGCGTAGATATAATGGATTTGAGATCCTCTAGTCTGGGTCGTAAACCACGGCAGTTCCAGGAAACAAAGGCCATTAAACAAGCGCACTCGAAGTGGAAGGTCCTGTTTCCAGGACCCCCAGAGAATCATAATCTTCTGGTGACGGGTGGAGATCCACCGTATCACTTTCTAGAGAGTGAAAGATCCTCTTTTTTTTTTTTGCGAGGAACGCTGTTCTTCGCAGCAGATTTTAATTTTTGTCTCTGCAAAGCTTTAGACCTGGCCAATGGCTTCGTTTGTTGAGCTTCAGCAGAGGAAATATTTTTGTTTTTATGCATTGTTTCTTTCGATTGAGAATTGATTGTGATAGGAGGAGGTTCCGGAAATTGTGTAGATTTCGAAACCTTAGTAGTCTGAGTGGCAGTAGCATAGCTTTTTCCCTGTATCGGAGTACGGGAAGCAACTATTCGGCGGGCTTCTGGATATGAAACGTTCTGGAGAGTCTTTACAGAAGTAATATCTTTCTCCTCGGCCCATTTAGGGCAAGAGCGAGAATATGCAGGGTGGTTGCCCTGACAATTGACGCACTTCTCTGCAGCGTTACAGGAAGCACTGTCGTGTCCTGTTGCTGTGCAGCGAGCGCACGTCAATTGTCCCCTGCATGCATTTTTGGAATGTCCAAAACGTTGACAATGGAAACAACGTTGAGGATTGTTAGTATATGGTTGAACGGGGAGTCGGAGATATGCGGCCTGAATAGTTTGTGGCAGGGTAGGAGTCGAAAAGGTCAAGATGAGATGCTTAGTACTAAGCACCTTACCATCTCGCCTAATCGATATCCTCCGGACACCACAAACCTGCTGGTCCTGCAAATTCTCCAATGTCTGCTGTTCCGACACATTTACCAATTCCATAGAGGATATAACGCCTCGAGAAAAGTTCAGACTACCATGGGGAGAAGTAGTAACTGGGTATGGGCCTAAGGTCTTCATACTTATGACTAGTTCTGCCTGTTTGGAATTGTTCACTTCTATGAGTAAGTCACCTGAACGTAGTTATTTAATGTCCTTTACTGTTCCTATCATATCTAATATCCCTTTTTGAATTAAAAAGGGTGATATATTAGTGAAAGAGTCATTCTCTATTTTTATAATAAAAAATCGAAAAAGTAGTGGGGGTGTTATTTGTTGTGTTAATATGAAGTTGATCATTTATTATTTGTTTACTTGTATTTGTTTCATTCCTGCTAATGTTTTTACTTTTTAATTGATTTTCATCATCTGGAAAAGAGCGATCAGCCCATGAAGCAGTAGCCTCCGAGAGCAAATCTAATTTTCCTTTGTTTGTCGCCATAGTGCCTGAAAAAGAGAAAAAAAAACACGGGTTCAATTCTAGTTCGACAGGGGCCCCGCCAGACCCCGTCTCCCCATCCTTTCCTAACGTGGAAACGAGTAACCTCCGGAGAGATTCGTTCCAGCCGGACAATGTGAACTGCCCCATTACGTGCCCAGGCACAGGCACAGTCCAAGGCCGAAGCCAAGGAGGATTTCTCGTAATGGGAGGGAGGTCACACCATCCAGCCATACGCAACCAAGGCTCTCCCTCTGGGAATATTTTGAGGATGACGTTCCGAAACTGTCACCGACGGCGCACGCAACTCCTCTCCTCGCACACCCTTCCCCAACCAGAGCCTTTTCCAATCACGCCCATGCGGTCTCCCACTAGGTACCTCCGCATGAGGGGTACTGGGGCCCCGTATTGCCAGAGCTAGGCATGCAGGAAATCGGCATTGATACGCCGTCGGCCTTTTAGTGTGTTAGTAGACACCACAAAGATATATTTTTTTATTTTTAAATATTTTTATAGTTTTTTTTTATTTTAAATAATTTTATAAATTTTTTTTTTTTAATTTTTATATTTTTCTAACTCAAGTATTATCACACACACATAGTTATTTTCAAACTGAGTTAGTGAAAACTGTTTTCCGCTTGATATCACAAAATATCAAGCGGAAAACCCCCCAAAGCAAAACACATGACAGGAAAAAAAGAGGGGGAGAAGAAGAGGAAAAAAAAAAAGATCACTGAGGTACCTCGGGGTTGTGAAGCCCGTACTCATCTCAGGTAGATGAGCCCCCTGAGGGGAAGTAGGAGAGGGAATTAGAAACAAAAATTAAGTAAGTGGAACTGATACTATGTTTTAAGAAACAAAATACATCTTTTCGAACAGTATTCCATAGGAACTGAAAACAAATGTATATCAAAGCAACTTATTCTCTGGATTACAACATATGCTAGTAAAATGAAATAATTATTTTATTACCTGATATATGTAATAGTAAAAATATATATATATATTAATTTAAAATAAATAAACTAGTGATATAGCTTGTAATAATCTGAGATAAATTCTTAGTAAAGAGAAATTATTAATTTATAGTCGAAATCAACTGCATTAAAGTTCTGAAAAGATAAAAAAAAAAAATGTTTTTGATTACTAAACCTTTTATCACTATTATATTAACCCAAAGTATCAGTTTTCTTGAACATCAACATATATGTATCGGAGATGCAAGAGAATCCATGCGAAGGTTGCTTTTTTTTTTTTTTTTTTTTTTTTTTT